>CM061750.1:298790752-299365536 GCA_030979885.1 Lolium multiflorum
CTGTTTTCTGTTTATTTCAGTAATTGGTAAATAATTCATATTAAATCAGAAAAATATAAAATTATATATCAATTTGATCAGGAAAACATTTCCTATATGTTTATACATGTTTCATACATGATTGAACCCATTAAATGTGGATCTTAGTAGAAAACCCTAATACACCCCTCTCATATGGCGGTGTCCGATGCCGGCACCCCTTTAATTTGATGATGCACCTAGGGTTGCTCAATTCCGTTAATATAACATGTCATGTCATCATTCTTGTTTGCGCATTGCATCGATGCCATGTATTGAATGTTATTTCTCTATTTCTAGTGTTTGCTTCTTCGCGATTGCTAGAACACGTGCCCGAGACGATGAAGATCAACAACGACGCAGATCAATAATTGTCCATCAGCGAACAAGTCAAGCATGGGATCCTCGAAGATCCATATTGGTTTGTCAGGGACAAAGGCAAGCCCTAGCCTGGTTCATATATGATTTCGAAATGCTTTTACTCTGGTTCCTACATATTGCATACGATTCAACTATCTTTTATCGATAGGTAGAGTTACCCTATCTATTGCATGTTCCACCCTTGTAGCCTCAAATCCATGATCCACTGCTCCTAGCATAACTAGGTTTGGCATGTGCGCATCGCTAGCGCCTTTATCTCTTTATGCTTAGCCATGCTTAGTTTGTTACACTGCTACTCCGGTCTTCGGACTGGAGCCTTACAATGAAATGGATCTAGCATGACAAGTTGACGTGGTAAGTATAGAGATGTTGTTAAACATGATTAAAGGCTCAGATGAAGAGGCCACCTTGGGATGTGGTGGGTTGTTTCTGTCAGCGAATTTAGATCCTAGTTCTCGCCTCGAACTAAGACCGTAGCGTACAACCACACGAGGCCCTATTATAGTACCCTCTCGACTCACTAACTGGCCAGATTCCATGAGTCACATAGTTTGCGCGTTATTTGGTCATAAGCATTGCATTTTGCTTGGGGTAAAGGTACATAACAGGCAGAGCGGGGTCGTGGTGGCTGGGGGTTGCGGTCTCTCGGGGAAACCCACCTCGTACACGTTAAGGACCGGCTTCGACTTAATCTGCTACGGCGGAACAATCCGCTGCCGTGACTCGTTGTCCGGCGACAAGAAGGTAAAGGTCGGGTCAACCACTCGCCGGCTTTCCAAGGAAGAGAGCTAATGATCTCGCACTAAGAATCGGTTGGCACGTGTGGGTTGTGCACCCCTGTAGGGTTAAATCTTTTCGAAAAGTCATGTCCACGGTTATGGACGACTTGGGAATGGATTTTGTGATCATAGGACAACTTTAACCTAATCGTAAAACTTAGAAAACCAATGTGTGTTTACGATACCTTCTCCGGTGTTGAGGGGGTGATCCGAGGGTAGTGGTTCGAGTTGATGAAGATTTGGTGGATACAAGATGATGATCAATAGAGATAGAGATATCGCCCTCTTATCCCCTTTTAAAGGTTGCTATTGTGCTTCTTCTTCCTCTTGTTTATTAAAGGAAAACGCTTTACGTAAAAGAAGCTCCACATAAAGCCCGCATACCCGCTTTGCTAAAAGGTTGTATTAAGTCTTGCTGAGTCCTCGTACTCAGCTTTGCATGCTTTTGTTTTAGATGAAGTCGCTCCAATAGATGGTGGTTTCTAGTCGACATCGACGAGTAGCTTAGGGTTCCAGGTGGCAGCTGGAATCTATGGGTAGACGTCGCCGTTATGCTCCCGGCCTCTTAGGCCTTTTGCTATCTTGCTATGTCTAATAGCATCACTTCCGTTGATTGATGTATGTTAGGTCAGTCGCTTGTAATATTTTGGTTCTTCGCTCGGTTATGAGCTTGTATTACTTCTTTGAGTTGTAGAGTCCCTGTTGTGTTACCGATTCTCTCACTGTAGTCTCTCGAGCTCTAGGCTAGGCTTATGTCAGACGAAGATCTGGTATTTGTCTAACCCTGATCCCGGGGGTGCCACAATGACCTAGAATTGACTATGAAAGAAAAGACAAATACTTACAGGTCCAAGTCATCCTCCATGGCAAAAAGGCTTGTTGAACTTTTGGCGGCAGGAGGAGGCGATGCAGTTTCATCGACATCCTTATCTTGTCCACTGGGACTCGATTCAGCCGTTGTAATCAAATCTTCATTAATCCTCTTGCACCGCCTGCTTCTGGTAAGAGCATCATCGTCGGGGACCTCATCCTCTTGGACGTCGCTGTCCTCGAGGATGTGCTGGGCGTCCTCAGTCTCATCAGAGTCTTCATCATCATCCTCTGGTTCCACGCCACTTTCGGGTGTGGGAGGATAACATTGAGCCACAGTAGAGGCCTGTTGGCAAGAGAGAAATTAATGAGAGGTTGAAGAACAGCGCAATGATAATAACAAAAGCAAGGACAGTAAAGATTACCTCAGCCGGAAGATGTTTGAGGTTGTATGGAGAGCGGGCAGAAGTCAGAACAATGGTGTCCTTCATACTGAAGCAAGTAAGACGCTGTACTTCATCATGAAGGTCTTCATCCGACAGATCGGCAGAACTTACTCTCGACGCATCGTTCTTCCCGTTGTACATCCATAGTTGGTGAGGTCGAGACATTAGCGGCTGCACCCGACGTTTCAGGAACACTGAAACTACCTCAGTGCCACACATCGTCAGCCCTCCCGCATTCTTCAGCTCAACAACTTGCTCGAACAGCTCGTCGGCTGTAGCGCTTTCTTCGGGAGACAAGGTGTTGCGCCAAGATTTCTTTGGCTGGGCCACCAAGACATCCTTGAAGGGAGGAAGGTTGGAACGCCGCCCAAGTACCGGAGTATCCCGCAGGTAGAACCATTTATGGCGCCAGCCCTGGACAGATTCTTTCATCGGGAAGTTGAGGTAATCAACTTCTTTTCTAACAACAAAGCCGACGCCACCAACGACGGGGGGGCCATTGTTGTCGTTGTGACGCTTGACATAGAAAATTTTCCTCCAAAGACCCCAGTGGGGATCAATGCCGAGGAAGGCTTCACAGACAGTGATAAAAATAGAAAGGTGGAGGATAGAATTTGGGGTCAGCTACCAGAGCTGGATCCCATAGAAAAACAGAAGAGCAAGAAGAAACTCGTGGGCAGGAAGCGAAAGCCCATGAAACAGAAAAGCGACGAACATGACGGTAAATCCCTTTGGAGGATTTGGGCGAGAGGAAGGACCTGGAAGACGAATGTCATCGTTGGAAGAGGAGATGAAGCCGAGGGAGCGGAGCTTGCTCACCTCGCGATTGGTGATGGTGGAGGCGCCCCAATCACGGCTGACCTTGGTCGCGCCCGAGGTGCTGGTGCTCTTCCGTTTGCCCATGGCGCCCGGATCTTTCGAGGAAAGGAACAAAGGTGAAAGAGGAAGGCTAGGAAGAAGATGAGCAGTACAGAGGCGTGAAAAGTAAAAAATAATGAAGGCCCTCTATTTATACCGTAAGACCGCTGGAAGATCGTGGCCATGACCCTAAAGCCATCGTGGGAAGTGGATGGGATCTAGTCGTACACGTGTCACTCTGTAGAGAGCGAAACCGGCGGCCCATTATTCCCACGATGTGCTGAAATCGAGGAGGCACCTCGGCTAATGCGCATGCACTAGTCATCTCCTAAAAACTGTCCGCGCAGAACTAGGATGGGCCCGTCAGGTCGCGTCTTGTCAGTCAAACCATGGCAGTGATTACGTCATCAATGACGTTGTAAAAGCTTGGTTGAGGAATCGAAGGAATGAGACTGTCGGGTAGTCAACTTGAGTCTACGCACAGATTGCAAGCATCCGCGCCTAGACTCGGGGCTACTCCATGGAGCGCTCGGCGCGCACCGATAAAAAGAAGACTCGAAGGTTTTTTCAGGAAGAAAGGCGTGAAGAAGTAATTAAACAAAAGAGCGGTGTCCTCAGCTCGAGTCTGCACCCGGTCACAAGCGTCCGCACCCAGACTCGGGGACTACTCCCATCGGGAGCGCTGGATGCGCACCCGATAAAACTTTTTTGTATTCCAGGATCAAGCCCGTGGACTTGATTCTGAGTAGAGTAACGTTGTTTTGCCAACGGCAGTTAACCAGCAAAGCTGGGCACGTTACTCCATATCCTTTACGCGTTCAAGCTTTACTGAAAAGTACAAGCCCTGACATGCATCTATCGGATGACCTATGAAGACTTGCAAGAAACTTCGGCAGAAGAAGACATTCGAGTGGCACAACTTGAGTCTACACACGGATTGCAAGCATCCGTATCTAGACTCGGGGGCTACTCCCATCGGGAGCGCTGACGCGCACCCGATAAAAGAAGACGAAGCTATTACAAGATGGGCAAGAGCAATCGAAGCAGAACGTTCAGTGGAGGCATGCTTTAGTCTCTACACGAAAAATCTTCGGCTAGACACTCGGGGGACTACTGACGTGGGAATTACCCTTCGGGTAACCGACATTGCCCTATCCTGTGCGGCCCAACTGGAGGCCCATGAAGATACTCAATGGGAAGGTGGGCCACTAGGACGGTGCTGCGGAAGATTCCTTGAAGTGCAAGACGAAGAGGAGCCGAACAAGGAAAGTTTAGAGCTAGGTCTTTTGTAAACCTAGTCGTACCCGGACAGATCTCTTGGGACCTGGCCTCCTATATAAAGGCCAGGAGAGGGGCTGCCGAGGGACACACGATCAATCTTAGAAACCTTAGCCACCAGAAGTCTAGAGCTAGGTCGCCGTAGCACTTAGCCTCTCGGCGAGATCTCAGCCGAAACCTTCGGACCCCATTGTAACCCGATATTTTCATAATCAAGATCAGACAGGCACATAGGGGTGTTACCTCATCGAGGGCCCTGAACCTGGGTAAATTGCTTTCCCCCCTTTGTCGAGAACCGATGTCTCGTGTCGGCCTACAGGGGATTCCATCAACCCTAAGCCCCAATCGGAGGGCATTGCCGAGGAGTACCCTCGACAACCGGTATTTTTGAATCCGTTCTGCCTCTTTAACCTTAGGAAGTAAAATGACTTTACCAAAATTCAAGCGAAACAATTCTAGTTGCCCGCTATGAAGGAACCTAAACAAATCCAGAAGATCGGACTTGATGATATCCTAGAAATTTTGATAGAACTCAACTGGGAAACCATTAGGGCTAGGGGCTTTATTATTTTCCATTTGGAAAATTGCTTTTCTTACTTCCTCCTCGGAATAAGGTGCCGTAAGAAAGCTATTTCCTCCTGGCTACCCACAAAAGCTAAGAAACTCAAGCCGGCCTATGCCAAACAGATGACTCCTCGAAGAGAGACCGGCAGCTTCGCTTCTAGCAATGAGCCTCGGAGAGGAGATGCGCAGGACAAGCTCGAATAGGACCTTCACCGGACCGCCCCTCGAAGGTCATCGTACACCACCCGAGGGTGTCTTTGACTTCTCATCAAGAAGAGACCACCGCGAAGACATTCGAACACGCCGGAACGGAGCCGACTAACATGACCTTGCCGCAACCAGACCTTGGTCACCACCATCGTCGTTGCCTCTCAAGTCTCCACCCGGAAGACCCGCATCTCCGGTTGACCTCCTGCCAACCCAGATGCCCTGTGTGTCGAGGCGCAGGAGGGCGCGAAGGGGATCATCAACTTCAAGACGACGCCCTCAAGAGGGGGCACGACGAAGGATCGACGCCGTCGTCCGATCCCGCGGGATCTAGGCTTTCGCCGAAGATGTGAACCCGAGGCAGCGAAGGTCGTAAAGCTCCACGACCGCCCTCCAAGAAGGACGGCGACATCCGCAGACGCCGCGCGGTCAGGCTTTCGCCCGGAGCAAACGAGCCACCACGGCCTCACGCGGCCGGACAGCGAGACGAAGACCGAAACCGCTGCCAGCCCGCACTCCGCAGACACACCTCATGCGCAGAAGCGGCGCCACACCGCACACAAGCCACCACCGCCACCACAACCAGACCAAGGAGCCCGCAAGCTCCCCTGCCACCACCCGCGCCACGCGGGGCTGAAGAGCCATGCCGCACCATCGCTGCCTACCAAGCTCGCCGAGAAGAGTTCCGCGGGCGCCGCCAACCGCCACAGAGAGGGAGATTCGACGGACGCCAACACAGGGGTCCAAGGCCGAGCCGTCGGCCGCAACAGCGCGAGCTCCCTGATCCAGCCGCCATGCCGCCCTCGCGGCCACAGCGGCCGCCAAACCAGCCGAGCACACACCGGGCTGCCACTCCGCAGACCACCTCCGCAGCAATGTCCCGCGCCGCTGCCCACAGGGCAGCACAGCGCGCACCCCGGCCACCCCCGCACCGCTCGCCGGCGCCCCATCCAAGCCCGCACCGCACGCCGGCCGGCCGCGCTCGCGCCGCTGCCGCCCACGCGGCCCGACGCCGCCGAATCCGCCGGACCGCCGCCATAGCCCGCCTCACCACCAGATCGGGGCGTGCTTGCCCCGGATCCGCCACCCCACGGTCCCGGAGCCGCCGCTCCGGCGTCCTAACGCCGGCGAGCCGCCATTCCCGCCCCAGCCAGATCCGGCGGCCGCCCGCGACGCGACGAAGAAGGAGCCACCCCCGGCACCATTTGGCAGCGGGGGGCCGCCGCCACCGCGGCGCGGAGGCCGGCAGCAGCGGCGGCGGAGGGTCGCCGGGGAGGAGGACGGGGGCGGCGCGGGATTTTCGCCCCCGGTGTCGCCTGGGGTGCGACACGGGGGGAGGAGAGTAGACTCAGTAGTTCATTTAGGGTGTAAATTGTGATGACAAAGAACAACAACCAGAGAGAGCGTCTCTGACAATGCCACTGAGAAGGATGCACCACTTGGTAGTGGAAAGCAGTAGTGATACTCAATCGTGCAATATGCAAGGGTTTCATGATTGAATCTCCGGTAATACCATTGAGAAGCGTGCTGATGTTGAGGAGAAGCGGACAACACTATACAGTTTTTTCCTTTAGATAGAAGGGACGACATACCTGAAATTAATAAAGACTCAAACAACCATATAATGCTAAGATAATTAATCAGCTTAGAAGAAAAGTGAACGAAAACAAACTAGTATACAGGGGTGGTGTTGTGGCACTCAAGTGTGTTTAACTAAGACAAGCAATATCACATATTGGTTATTCATGAAATCTGGTTAAAAAGGGATAAAAATAAGCATGCATAGGGTACATTCCTGAATTTTTAATGCCTAACACCGTGATGCTTCTCAATTTCTCATGCTTTGCAGGACGTGCTGGCCGGCAGTTTTTCTTGCTAGTTATGGAATTTGTAGTGTCGGAATGCAGGGGCGGGCCCAGAAATTTGATAATGGGTATTCAGAATAAAAAATAAAAATAACCTAGTTAGTGAATTTTTGTACTACTAGTTTTAGATCCCAGGAGCAACTGCTGCCGTGCCTCTTGCTCTAACCAACAACACCAACGTGAGCTCACGGCTTGACAGGATACAGTACTTTATACAAAAGAGACTAGAATTGATGACTCTACAGCCTAGGTTTAATTTTCATGCCAAAAAAATATGGGTATTCAGCTGAATACCCATGATACCATGTGTGCCCGCCCATGTCGGAATGAAGCGTGACACTAGAAGAGCAAAACCATAGTGCTGACATAAATTAACACGACCAGTCAGGCGGAATGAAGTATTGGCAATCCTCCTGATGATACCCGCAAAAAAAAACGTGCTCCTGATGATATCGTCGTTTTCCATTCTTTGCCTCGCTAGGTGAGCTGGTGCAACGTCCTTAGTGGGCTTTGAAATTTGGACCCTTGATAACAAACATGGCCGTACCAATTGTGTGCCTTATTGTCCAGTGGAGGCCCGTAATGCCTAACATAGTGAAAGTTTAGCCCAGTAAAACACATTAGTAGGACTGTAGGAGAACCAAGAGCTTATGCGCAAAGTAGTATAGAATCCCCCCAAAAAAATTGCAAGCCGCTCAAAAAATACAAAAAATTGCAAGTATATAATTTTACTATGCATAATCAAAAATGTCCATTCGGCAAATAAACATGGTGTTTGAATGCTGCTACTACAGACCTCAGTATATAGTACTGACTGTCTTTTTTTTTTAGCAAAGTCTGTTACGAGTTTGGTTTCAGAAGATGCGTGTGCATCCTAACTAATCCAGCCATAAATATATCAATAATTTTACTATGCATAATCAAAAATGTCCCTTCGACAAATAAACATGGTGTTTGAATGCTGCTACTACAGACCTCAGTATATAGTACTGACTGTCTTTTTTTTTAGCAAAGTCTGTTATTACGAGTTTGGTTTCAGAAGATGCGTGTGCATCCTAACTAATCCAGCCATAAATATATCAAAGTCCAGAGCCTGCTAGTTTAAATACAAGTAATACTTACCCAAAAAAAACATAAGTACTAGAAGTTAGAATTTACTAATCCTCCAAGTGCGCATTGCCTTTTCTGCTACTCCCTCCGGTTCATATTAATTGACTCTAATATGGATGTATCTAGACACATTTTAGTTCTAGATACATCCATATTGAAGTCAATTAATATGAATCGGAGGAAGTATTAGAAATCGAGCCTCATCCGGTGTGTCGTGTGTGTGTGTGATTTTACGTCTTTTCTTAGTTATCTCGTCTTTTCTGGCGCTAATGATTCATGAGTAGAGATGCATATAACAGGATATATATATGAACTTGTCCAACAAGTACTTGGTATTCGGTATTGCTTTAATCGTGAACATCAGTAGCCTTGAGGCTCGCTCGCCGTTGACCGGGCCGCCGACGACCGCTCCGCCGGAATAGCTGGCTGGAGTGAGCCTTGCTAGGGCGATGGCGTAGTCTAGGGTTAGTTTTAGTGGTGTTGTTGGCAGTATGCCAGAGATTGGGCGGTTGCCCCGTAGTGGAGGTGGCACCATGGATCTCCGTCAGATCCATGGTATAGGTGCACTGGCTGCTGCTTTGTCTCCTCTGGTCGGAGGCGAGCAGGAGAAGAGGCGGAACCACCTTCTCCAATAAACTAGCGGCAGCGGATCTCCGAAGCATGTGCAACAGCCAAGATTTCGAAGCTCTCCTGACCGACCATGGCGGCGAGGGGGAGAGCGGCGACCTCCTGGTGATTCAAGCCTCTTTTCTCCGGCCGGCCTTGGTGGTGAGGGGGAGAAAGGGTGCGGGGCATCTCTCTACAATCCGGCGACAAGATCTAGGTTAGTGGATGGCAACTACCGATTGGGGATCAAGCTTCTCTCTTCTTCTCTGACTCACCGCGGTGGTGAGAACGAAGCGGATCTTGAAGCTGAAGCGTCCATGAGATGGTGTCATCCTTTGTCTGAGAGGTGCTATTATGTTTAGCTCAACCGTGCAGCTAACGATCTCGCCGTTGCAGTCCAAGGCCGTAAGGGCGGCGACTCTACAACCTCCAACGCAGAGGCCATGATTCGACTTCGTCGCGGGTGCTCGAAGCTGCTTTTCTGCGAAGTGATTTGTTCCCCGCAGTTCGGTGGTGGACCGCGGTTGCGAGTTCTCGTCGAAAGAGGGCTCCCGAGCAGTTGGCTCTCGTTCCTCGGCGGCGACGCCTGGAGGACGCCGGCGATGAGTGACAGAGACACCCATGTACTGGATTGCTTCGTTCTAGTTTGTTGTAGGGTGTTTTTTGTAAAATGTAAGCCTCTTTCTTTAAATACTAGGTTCTTGGAGCGAGTTTATGCAAGGGGCTTACTACAAATTGTATACCTGTCCCTTTAATGGATGGGTTTCTGGGGTCTTCCAACCCTCGTTGTGTGCAAAAAAATAATTTTGAACATCCATTTCGCGAATACAGAGAGATGTGATGGCAGAAGATGCCCCGCCCTTGATTTGAAGGAAATGGCATAAGATGCCCACGAAGCTAGTCACGAACGGAAAGAATATCAGCAGGGCTATCTAGCGTGAGCACAACACGGAAATGCTGATACCACGACGCTAACAGCTGAATAATGTTTCTCATACGACGGTGGAAAAACTAAGGTTGTTCTATTTTAAAAATAAAATATCGAAAGGCGTGGTCCATTTCAAACGATGAACCATTTGAAAAAGTTCATACTATTACCAAGCCTTTTTGGTTAGCTAAATTAGTAGTCTAAAAAGGCATATGTTTCGGAAGCAAGGTACTACCATACATACAACTCTTGAAGGCGTGAAAACCCGCGCCACTGGTTGTCGCCTGCAGGAGCTGCGTGAGGATGTGGCCCTACCTGCTGCGGCTGATTGTTGCCTGCCCGTGCGAACTGATGGTAGGATGGTGAAGCCCGCGTGAGACATGGGCGATTTTTTTAAAATAATACAATTTTTTTTATTTAATTCTAGGAATAGCGTGCGATTTTAAAAAAGTGCAAAAGTGTGATCTGGTCGGTTAGCTAATGACCGATCGGTCAGTAGCAGGCCGATTCCCTGCCCCTGTTAGGTAGAACTAGTTGGTCGATAGCTGACCAATTGGTCAGCTACAGACAATTGGCCAGCTACCGACCGATCGGCCAGCTACTATCCGACCAGTGCATGGATTTAGTTTAGGTTTATTACGAGTGATATCTCCTCGCACTTCTCCCCCATTATTTTCCCGCCACCGCTTTCCCGCCATATCTTCTCCCTCTCCCATTCACACCGCCGTGTTTCCCTCCCGCCCTTGCCGCCATCCTTCCTGCCACTTCTTCCCGCCATCGCAGCGCATTCGGAATGATATGGATGAATCTGAAGCTGGAGGGCCAACGAGACAATGTTTCCTATGCAATCAATTTGGTCATTGGGACACTAATTGTCCAACCTTCGATACTGGCCCAGCAGGAAGGGGGCAGCGAGGCACAAGGGGACGTCGCGGGAGGGGAAGAAACTAGGCGGCGAGGCGCTACTTCGGAACTTATTTGTAATTTATGTAGTGAACAAATTAAGTATGGAACTACTTTGCAATTTCAAATGTGAAACTATGTTATTGTAATTTATGTAGTGAACAATGAATTTGTAATAAGTATGGAACTACTTTGCAATTTCAAATGTGAAACTATGTTACTGTAATTTATGTAGTGAACAATGAATTTGTAATAAGTATGGAACGACCGGCACAGAGGAGTTGGCACTCTTGCCCTTCGACGATGCAGCTCTCTTTGCCTTGCTGCTAGTCTCAAATTTCCTACCCACCTTACAGAGCAAGGCGTCGCTACTGATGAACTCCTCGAATGTCTCTACCTTACTCTCCGTCATCACATAGCGGGCACTGTCTAGAAGAGGTTCGGCCATGAATTCGTTAAAAAGATGGGGGGATTCTTATATGGGGGATCCATCTTGTTCACAGAATACACTGAAACACAAGGAAACGGTGTGGGGTTTTTATAGGCTAGAAGGGATGACTTTCGGCGGGAAGATGTGAGCAGGAAAAATTGGGCGGGAAAAGTGGCGGGAGATTTGGGCGGGAATAAATGGCGGGAAAATTGGGCAGGAAAAAATGGCGCTCATCCTCAAAGAACGTTGCCCACGCACGCCGGTGTTTCCAATCCGGCTGCTCCGTGTCTATCCAGTGAAACCATTTGCATAGGGGCGGGGGAGACTGCAACACAAACAGTAACATTAAATCACATTCATAAATAAATTTATGCCTACATAAAATTATATCGAAACATACCGGCGGCCTGGTGGACGACGAAGCTGAACTACGGGGTGGATCATGCTCATAGCTCGCACACATGAAAAATTTCATGCCGAACCAATCGGAGAAATCCTCCACTTGCTTAACATTAGCAAGACGGCCGCACCAACACCGCTCCGCATCACACTCGGGGGCAAACTTGCAGCCTTCGCCTTCACCGGCCTAAACTCCTGGTCAGAGCACGGCACACTCATGATGGCTAAGGCTGGTGCCATTGGGGGCGTGAGGACGGGCGATAACGCCCGGCGCGGGACGGGAGACAGGCGAGATCGAGGCGAGACGAGAGCGGGAGGCGCCGGCGCTGGCGCCGGGCGGTATCGCCCGCTCCCGCCCGCCTATAGCCCGCGTTGGAGGCGAGAGCGGGGCGAGAGGGAGGCGATAGCGGTGCTGGGGGCGCTAGGGAGGCGGTAGGGAGGAGAGAGAAGTGAGAGCTGGCACTATAGCCCGTGCACTGGCACCGTGGGGTGAGAGTGGGGTGAGAGTAGGGTGAGAGTGAGGGTAAAAGCTGACGTGGCGAGGCTATAGTGGGGTGATGCATTGGCACCAGCCTAAGGGTGAGCCAACAGAAAAAAGAGAGAGATAGAAGCACTTGTGCAGCGATGAGTGTCGATGCCTGCTTTTATAGGGAAAAATCCGAGAGCGTGGCGAAAAAATATAGCGGGAGATGGTGGCGGGATAAATTTGGCGGGAGATGGTGGCGGGAAGGAGTGGCGGGAAGGATGGCTGGAAGAAGTGGCTGGAAGGGTGGCGGCAAGGAAGGGAAACACGGCGGTGTGAACAGGAGAGGGAGAAGATATGGCGGGAAAGCGGTGGCAGGAAAATAATGGGGGAGAAGTGCTAGGAGATATCACTCGTAATAAACCTAAATTAAATCCATGCACTGGTCGGATAGTAGCTGGCCGATCGGTCGGTAGCTGGCCAATTGGTCTGTAGCTGGCCAATTGGTCATCTGGCCAATTGGTCATCTATCGACCAACTGGCGCAGCAGCTGACTGGGAATCAGCCTGCTACTAACCGATCGGTCATTAGCTAACCGACCAGATCACACTTTTGCACTTTTTTGAAATCGCGCGCTATTCCTAGAATTAAATAAAAAATTCGTATTATTTAAAAAAAAATCGCGTGAGACATGTCTGTCCCCCTCTATCCTTGCTCTGTTCTTAAGAGAAGGTGGCTTTGATGCCGCGTCTCTTGAAACGAATCTGCCCATAGGTTGATTGTGGAACAAAGCACGGATATGACAGTTTTTTTTTTTTGTATATACAGAGCTATGAGGATGTGCAGATTTTGGTAGTACTGAGGAACTTTGATTGGTATGCGACTATGCGTGAATTTTTTTGCTCGCAGAAAATTGAGGAAACGTTGTAATATTGCAATTTTCTTGTCATTTTTATTATTGCTACGTGACATTATAATATACAACCATTCAAATATATATTGAAATGTTATAAAGAAAATATTGAAACGATATAGAAACTCGCATAGAAAGCAATTCATCACTTTGACCGTCCAAACAATATTTCACATTCAACCTCAATATCATATTGACATTCAATCACAATATCAATATTTTGGGATATTGACATTCAAACCAATACAATGCCAAGCCTCCCAATGCAAACATCCAAACAGAGCCTAAGAGAACCAACATGTGGTCGGGTTGTGAGTTTAAACCTCAGATTTAACACTTTGGTGTCTTATTAAAAATGTGAAATATTCTTTAGTGGGAGACGACGTTCCCATCGATAACGAGACGTATGTAGTGACTTCTTCAAGCCCAAAACCCGCCGGATTAGTTTCTTAGACGCAGTCTTTCGGAGGTGCTCATATGGGTAGGATGTACGTGTGTGTTCATAGGGGTGAGTGTACGTACGTATGTATGTGTGAGCGTCTATGATTGTATTGTATTTCGCAAAAAACCCTCTAACTATTAAAGCTAGAAATATGGTTGTTTGCACATGATAACATAAGGTGGTGTCATGCATATGTTATTAATCCATGTTACTACCGTCGTAGTGGAAAAGTAACATATGGGTGGTATCATGCAAAGTCTCATTTATTAGTTTGTAGACTCATTTTGGCTTGGGTGTGTGTGATGTTACCATAGCTAGTTAGTTTGTAGACTTATTTTGTAGACTCATTTATTATAGTAACATAGCTAGTTACTCTATTCAAAAAATATCTTGTTATACCATGTCACCAAAATATCTTGAAATATGTGATGTTACTAGCTAAGTTATTTCTACTATAAGCAGTCTAAGAGCATCTCTAGCACATCTCGTATTTCGCGACCTGTAAATCACGAGTATAGGGTGTGGAAAACACGAATTATGCGATTGCGTGGGCTGGCCACGCTCAGGAACTTCAAAAAAATCGTAAATATTCAATTCGACAACATGACAACAAATTGAACAGAATATATGAATGTTTTAAACATCACAACACACCATAATAATCCAAATTACAATATTCTTAAATTCGCATTACAACAATAGTTCAAATCAAATAACTGAAGATAATGAATGGTTCCGGGGTCAAATCATTATTCTCCTCATACATGAATAAATACTAAATGAAATGAAATGAAGGGGTGGGATCGATGTAGTCGATGTGATCGATTCGGGTGGCGCCAACGGGTGAGGCAAAAAGAGTAGCTCCTGCAATTTCGAACCCGGCGGCCCAGGTTGAGGGTGTGGCCAAATCAGACCTCAGTGGCGCATCCATGGCGGCCGCCATCGAAGTCTTGCACTGCGGAAGAAAACACGATCCACCCGCGAGATTTGACCTACTACCGATGTGGCGAGGTGAGGGCTACTTGCAGGCCGTGGGGCATGGTCGATGCGGCCGAGAAACATGACTGCTTGGAGGCAGTGGTAGCACGACAGAAAGAGGATGCACGGAAGAAGAAGACGCGTGGGAGGGGAATGGAAAATTTTAGTGCGCCAAACTGCGATATGCTGTTTGAATGGGCTGTTTTTTGGACCCCTCTAAAATTTTCTGAATTGCGTCCTTTGACAAGATTTGATCAAGATCTTCAGAAACCGAACAAAAACTAAAAATATCTGATTATTTTATAATTTTTTACATTTATGGGATTTGCTAGAGATGTTCTCAAGAAAGGTGAAACTCCCGTCCCCAGTGGCGTAGCCACATAGGGAGCTGCGTGGTCAATTAACCACACAGGTTTTTGGCAAATCCTTCATATATTGATATAAATTATGCAGAAAATATTTCAAATAAGTAAAAATACATGTATTTGATATCACATATTAAAATGAAAACACAGACTTTTTCTGGCTCCGCCACTCCCGTTCGACCCTATGAAGCCAGCCATCACCGTGCCACTGATCCTCTCGGCGCCGCAATGGAAGCGATCCCAGTTTGGCTTCGTATTGTTCCCCACATGGTTTGGTCGATCACCGTTGTAAATTGGGATCCGAAACTAATGACCACCTCGTTCTCTTGACCTTTCCCTCTTCAACGTCGAACCGACAGAATCTAAAAGTTTCCAACAGCTGAACAGCGTAGGATTTGTGCTTCTCCGCAGGCCTAAAAAAGATCTGTCGTGATAGCGGCGCGCGGTGGCCACCAAGAATGGCAATTGCGGCGCAGCGAGTGTGTCGGCAGCGGCGAATACTAGCTTGCCGTAGAGCAAATAGCGGCGGCGACGAGGTGGACAAGAAGCAAACAGGGTTGAGGAGGCGCAGCCCTGTACGTGTGCAGGTACAGAGTACCGGCACGGCGGCCGCCCAGTGTGCAGGTACAGAGTACCGGCATGGCGGCACCTCGGACGGCCAGGACAGACGAGACAACAGCCGGACCAATGCGGCGTACGCCGGGAGATACTCATGTCAGCCTCCGGTCGAGCATCTCCTCACGGTATCTAGCTAGCCTTGGTCTCGCCGCCGCCGTCGTCGTCGCCCTCGTGCCGAGCCTCCACTACCGGCGGGACGACCATTCCTTTCCCACGGGGTTAAATCAGCGGCCAACTATTTCAAAAGAACAGCAGGGTTCAGCCGCAAGTGCAGCGGTCAGACGAGGGGCAATCGGACACGCAGAGCGTCCACGTGACACGCCCTCGTGCGACAGCGAGAACTGGGCTGGCGGATAAAGGCGACGTAAAAATTCGCAAAGAAAGGTAAAGGCGACGCAATTCCTTCCGAAATCGTAAGGTTATTCCTGATAATGTCGCGCATGATCGATCTGCCACCCTGCAGCGATCGTTTTACTAGAAATGGTAAAGGAGGAGCACTAGCACTAACGCATATGTACTATTCCAGCTTAATGGGATTTCGCTTCTTTCTTTCTTATTATCGTATTTAAGTGAAAACTGCAAATGGAGGCCGAGCTACATGTAGCCCTTTATTTTAAAAAATCAGAAATTATAGTTTTAAGTTTTTAGAAAATCTGAAATAAAATCTTGGATGTAGACAATGATGAAATCTACAAACGTTGCAAAATCTCAATATAAAATTCTTTGGATTGTAGAGTACACAGGTTTTATAGTTTTGAAATATGCACTATTCACAATTCTCAGATTCACACATTTGTTCTTTTTGTGTAGCATAAAGTACTAAGAATTTCACATTAAAATTTTGTATAGATTTCATCATTGGCTACATCCAGGATATATTTTTTTCAATTTTTTTTTTAAAACTTAAAAGTATGATTTCCGATTATTCGAAGATAAAAAGCTACATGTAGCTCGGCCTCTATTTATCCACTCTCCATATTTAAGATCATATTTCTTAGGAACATCATGTACGACCTAAAAATTCACCCTTTTTGGTAAGACATATTACCCCGGTTACTTCGTATAAGATGTTTTGGTCCGAGATTCCCTTTAGAGCTCGAGTGTCACGAAGCTCTTTATTTTTCCAATTTTTAAAACATAACTTCAAGGTTTCAAAATATTTTAAAAAGATTTCTGGACATAGATAATGATGTACTCTACGAACATTAAAAAAAACTCAATTCGAAACACCTTATATCCTGATCTTAACAAAAAGGAAAACACCACCCTTCCCCCGGAGGAACGCTCGTTTGTGTCCCCCGTCTCACGCGTCAAGGGATGCTATGCATTACGCGGTTTACTACGCGCCACGTGGCCTCTTTTTCCGTGCGTGGTTGTGGCCTGCCCTTCTCGGTTGGTTGTTGCAAGGGTCCTGACCACATTATGCGCATTTATTTCGCTCGCGGTCCTAGCCTCTCTCGCTCGCGGAGGACAAGAGCGATGATGGGTGAATCCGGCATCCTCAGCGACTGCGTCCACCGAAGAATGGAGCCGTCACATCGTAGTCCTTTCTGCTTTGTTCCTTGTCACTTCCCGAATCCCCTCCTTTCTAGCTTGTCGCGGAGGACCTTTGCCTAAAACCCTATCCCACATGAAATCATCGTCGGTATCTGTTGTGGTGAATAAGATCCTTCCGATAGGGTCCCCTTATGTGGGCTTTACCCTTCGGGTACCCGACATTAGTCTACCTTCCTTGGCCCAACTAGGGGCCCATGAAGATTGTCCCAGACCAAGGTAGACCCGTACGTCGGTTGCAACAGAGGAAACCTACCAGAATATGGATTCTTGACGAACAAGGCAAGAAGGTATCAATAAAGGAAAGAATTAGATTAGATTTTACTGTAACCTAGTCGAGTTCGGACAGGACTCTCGGGACCTGGCCTCCTATATAAAGGTCATGACAGGGCTTGGTGAAGGACGGAAGAACAACACACAAAACCCTCGCAACATAGCATACACAAACCCTAGAATCCTTGTCTCCCGGCGAGACCACCGTAGTAGTCTATCGGCTACCCCATTGTAACCTATTTTACTCGATAAATCAAGATCGGGCAAGCACGAAGTAAGGTTTTACATCATCGAGGGCTCCGAACCTAGGTAAATCTCTCTCCCCGATCGTTTATCCGATATCTCGTGTTAGCCCGCAGGATTCCGTCAACCCTAAGCCTCTCATGGTGGGCATAGCCGAGGAGCTCCCTCGTCAATTGGCGCCGTCTGTGGGAAACCTGCTGGTACAAGGCACTTCATCGGCTGTTCCGATCGTATCGGCTACTTTGCCGGCATCACCACCACCATCGGCTCGGTCATCGTCGAACTCGGGGAACTCGATTTGTTCCGGGTCCTTCGAGTTCACTCCACACACCGACGCTGTCGCGTTCGGCCTTCTTAGGCCTGCGCGGCGGGATGGAGATGACGTTCGGGAGCGTCCACTTCCGCATCGACTCTAGTGGAGTTCTTCGGCTCCCGGGCCCGATCGCTTCTGGCACGGCGAATACCATGAATTCATAGACAACTAAATCTACTGCTTCATCACCAACCGCGGTCGATCTATCGGCTGCGCCATCGGTGTCGACTCCGGCGTCTCCATGATCATCATCGTCACGCCATACCATGTCCACAGTATCTGTCAGGTCTGATGAGTCCATATCATCAGATCTGACATCGTATTACTGCCTCAACTGCGACACCAGGCACGGACTTGGCTCAGATGCCTCACCGTTTTTATGCAGCACCAAGTACTCCTCCGACGAAGAAAGTACCGACAACATCGCCCCTATAGCCACGATGCGAGCGGCTCATCACCAAATATGCATCGTCATCAACCCTCAGACATGAGTCGAGATCTCCGAGGGTGAGCACACCCTGCGCGTCAATCACGAGAGGCGACGAGATGGCGAAGCCAGCGGCAGCAATGCCGACAGCACATACACTGTCTCCAGGGAAGAGTGGGAAGCTGCTCGTAATGCTGTAGTCAACAACACCCTCAGCGCATATCATGTCATTCTGGAGAAGAACCAAGTTCATTTAGCTAACGAACAAGCTGACCTTGATTGACGCCGGTAGGTAGCCGATCTATCAAGCGAGCGGCGAAGGGGGCTATCCTCTCTCGGGAGTGCCTCTAGAAGCAGTCAGGGGCCTGGGAGGTATCGTCCGCGCATCCACCGCCTCTCGGAGGCAGACGCAAGGGAGATTACATCAAACCTCTCTGATTTCTTCATGACAATGGATACAGCGGGCATGCTCAGGCCCAAAACTGTCGAAGGAGCGACGTCCAACCTTGCAGCCTATTTGATCAATAACCAACCAACATCCGACAACCCAATGGCACCAGCTCATTGGGGCGTCCTGGAAATTCTTGCGATCCTCGGAGACAAGTGATACGTTGCAAACGTATCATGTTTAGATCTTGTGAGATACCTATCATGATCAAGATCATCTTTATGTAATGCTACATATTGTATTTGCTGGGATCCGATGAATATTGAATACTATGGTTGAGATTGATTATATACTTGTCATATGTTATTTGTGATCTTGCATGCTCTCCGTTGCTAGTAGATGCTCTGGCCAAGCATATGCTTGGACCAAGAGGGAGTATTTATGCTCGATAGTGGGTTCATGCTCTAGTAATCTGGGAGAGTGATAATAACTTCTAAGGTTGTAGATATGTGATAACCCACAAGTATAGCGGATCGCAACACTCTTCGAGGGAAGTAAAACCTAAATTTATTGATTCGACACAAGGGGAGCCAAAGAATATTTATAAGCTTTCACAGATGAGTTGTCAATTCACCTGCACCTAGAAATAGACTTGCTCACAACAGTTTATCAGTAGTAACAATTTTATAGCAGTGGTAGTAGTGAAGTAACAACAGTAATGAAATGAAAACAACAGTAGAGATGATTGTAGTAGATAGCAGGATTAAAATACTGTAGGCACAGGGATGGATGAACGGGCGCTGCATGAATAAGATAGTTCATATAATAGCAAGACTTGAGCATTCAAGTAATAATGATAAAAGAATCCTAGTATAAAATAACCATAGGTGTGTGTTCCTATTTAGTCGTGCATGCTCGCAATGAGAAACTTGCACGATATATTTTGTCCTACCAGCCCGTTGCAGCGGGGCCTCAAGGGAAACTACTAGTAATTAAGGTACTCCTTTTAATAGAGTACCGGAGTAAAGTATTAACACTCCGTGAACACACGTGATCCTCACATCATAGCCATCCCCTCCGGTTATCCAAATTATTCTCACTTTGGGGCCTCGGGTTCTGGACAACAATACGTGTATACAACTTGCAGGTATGATCAAAAACAATAATAATCCTCATGAATGAATAACATGTTTATATCTAAGATCATGCCACTCAGGCCCAAAGTGACATGCATTACGCATAACAAGTTGCAAAAATGTCAAAAATACTAACAACAGATACTAGGCACTATGCCCATAATTAACAATCTTATAGCTATTACATGAACAATATCATCCAATCCCTGCCATCCCCTACAGCCTACAACGGGGAATTCTCACACATGGATGGGGGAATCATGGATGGTTGATGGAGAGGCGTCGGTGATGGCGATGGAGATGATCTCCTCCAATTCCCCTTCCCGGCAGGGTGCCAGAACGGAGTTTCTGGTCCCAGATTGGGGTTTCTGGTGGCGGCGGAGCAGCGGAACTCTTTCTGGAAAAACGTCGAATCCCCTCTGTTTTGAGGGTCGGAGGCTTAATATAGTCGGGAGGAGAGGTCAAAGGGGTGGCCGAGGCGGACAGACCACCCTAGGCGTGGCCAAGCTTGGCCCGCGCCTAGGACAGGTGTGGGCCCCTCGTGGCCCCCCTCCGTCTCGTCTTCTGGCTCCGTGAGTCTTCAGGTGGAATATGGATTTTGCGATATTTTTCGGGAATTTTCCTAAAAGTTGTATTTGTGCACAAATACGAGACACTAGAGCAATTCTGCCGAAAATAGCGTTAGTCCGTGTTAGTTGTATTCAAAACACACAAATTAGACGGCAAACAATAGCAAAAGTGTTCGGGAAAGTAGATACGTTTTGGACGTATCAACTCCCCCCGAGCTTAGCTTATTGCTTGTCCTCAAGCAATTCAGTGACAACTGAGTGCGATAAAAGAAACTTTCACGAACCTATTTGCTTCATATGTTGTATATATTCTCATTACATGATCAAATTCTTAGGAAATTCATAATAAGAAGTATGCAACTAAGGCTACTCAATAGTTATGCAAGCTATGAAAAGATACAAACAAAATAATAAGCAACATGAGACATAAGTATCTGCAGGATTGCAATGTTCATAATATGATATGATAAAGTGGTATCTCACTTGCCCTTATTTGTCGAGGAAAAAATAAATGCCAGAGCACCTCTAAAGTTCAAGAGAATACTAGAAGTAAAAATATCAAAAGATTCGAGCATCACAGTTATACCACAATTAATCTTATTTCGGGAGAAGCATATTACACTAAGAATGACAGCTATGCTTTCGAGAAAGTGCTCAAAGAAAGTACGGTGACTCAACATAAAGGGTAAAAGATTGGCCTACACAGAGGGAAGCAAGATTACTCATGTGCTAGAGCTTTTCATTTCAAATGCAATAGAAGTGTTGAAAATATTTCTTTTGAGAAGCATGCATGTCTATGTCAATGACTGGCATTAAATGATTTATCATCCCTTCATATAGTGACCTCAAGAGCGGCTCCCATGTAGTTCTCCAATGCACATCATTATTTAGGATCTCTCCAGTACATAATGTGCGGAGCAGTATTTGTTTATTTGTTCATTTTATATTTTATTTTGGATGGGCACCCGGTTGCCTTGCTCTTTTTGCAATACTATGGACCAGCACATTATGCATGCTAGTCGCGGTATGCAGTCATGAAGGGACAATAAAGCACTCACTACTTTCTCATAAGCTAAAACAAAACAAAAAAAACATTTGGTAATGTTAAAGGTTTAAAGGTAGCACACAAGCAATTCACTTTGGAGTGGCAGTGAAATACCACATATAGGTATGTATGGTAGACACAATTGGAACTTTGGTTTATAGTGGTTGGATGCACAAGTAGACCTCATACTCAGTACAAGTGAAGTCTAGCAATAGATTGGGAAGCGACAATCAAGAAAGATGTAACTGTCATAATCATGCTTGCGACAGAAGAAATTAACGGAAGCATAAAAGTAATACAAGAACTCTGAGGCAAGATAAATCATCAAGGCTCAAATAACTTTTGTTTAGTCCCATGCATGCATGAGCATGCGCCAAGTTGATTCAAATGAACCATTCAGAGGAGGATACCACAATGTCATACCGTTATATGAATAAAGCAATGCAAGCAAACATCTATATGACATGTTACCTACTATTAGTGAATTGGAACTAATCATGAGAGAGCATAAACTACTGAGCATCATTAAGTAGCATACACCTTACACAAAAAAACTAACCATGTTCACATAAATGAGTATATGTACAAAAATGAAAATAAATAGAGTTCATACCAGCCTCTCACCATATCTCGAATTATCGTGACCGTCATTATTGCTCTTCACTTGTGTGGCTTGAGTAATATGAAATGATAACCAAACTCCAACGAAATCACGGAAGAACATTGAACCCTGCAGCAACTTTACAAAATCAAAGAAGAACAACAAATATTTTTGGATTTTCGATTTTTAATCAACACACAAAGCAAAATCTTTTTAGATTTTCGAATAGCAAACCATAAAGAGAAAATAAAGCAAACTAAGGAACAAAATGAAGAGAATAACAAAACTATTTTTGTTCGTTTTGTGTTTTGAAAAGTAGAAACAAAATCAGGAACAACAAAAAGAAAAAAACTAACATAGACACGCAAATGCAACTAGTGGCAGAAATCTGCCAACCCAGAACAACAGGTAAAGATCGATTTTTTCGAAAATATTCTGTAGCTCAGGTTGAAAAGTGCTCAACTAACTAAAGTTAGATAACAACCTGGGGCTTATTCTCAAAAATTAGCAGCTCAAATTTTCGTCCTGTCTGGGAGTACGAATATTTTCGGTGACAGCATATAATCTGTTTTTGGACAGCAACTTCCCCAATTCTGACCTCTTTCCTATTAGAGTCTATCCTTGGTATAAAAACGAAATAAATAGGCTAAGGACAGGTTATTACAGTATTAACAACTTCCAAGGCTCAATAAAAGAAAAATTACAGAAATAAACTAAACAAAAAGAAAAAGAAAGCAAAACATGGATATACAAAGTTCCGACAGAATATGATGTATAGATGAGTGAGATGTCGGTATACCTCCCCCCAAGCTTAGACTTTTGGACTAAGTGGAGATCAATCCTAGGCGGGCCAAGAAGTGGTGCCTCCGTAATACGACGAAGAAGCACCTTCATCCTTATATGAACTCGGGGATGTCCCGGTGTAATGCGCGACGTAGTCATCAGTGGCCGCCTCCTCCTCCTGGTGCTGCCCATGGAACCCAAGCAGTCGCAGCTGCTCGTCCAACTCTTCCTTTAAGCGCGACCATGGTATCTTGTGAATAATAAATAAACTAGACTGTGGCAGGGGAACCTCCCTTTCATCTCTGAAATTTTTAACAAACCTCATAAAAAATGTTTTTAACACAAACAAATGAAGGAGAACACTATAAAGACTTGCAAGAGGACTAAACATGCATCAAAAAACTTATCTAAGCATAATACAAGCATGCAAGCTCACTTAACATGTCACATACAGCAGCAAAATACTCAAGAAATACTCCATTAAACAAAATTCTACTTGGATAATCGAAGGAGTCACATACCGGAGAGCAAATGCTTCACATTTCACCAGGAAATATGGGCTAAGCAAGGGGATCACAAATTCACGAGGAAGAACAACAAGAACACGGGTTTGAGCAAGGAGGATTTTTTTCCGGGAGAGATAAGAAAATGGCAGAGGAGGGAGCAAGTGAAGGTCTAGGGGGGCCCCACACCTGGCCTTGGCACGGTCAGGGTATGCCCCGCGCCACCACGTGGTGTTGTCGGCTGGTGGGTCCCCCTGGGCTGCCCCAGGTGCCTCTCTGCCCCTTTTCATGCGTAATTTTTTTGTAGATGTTTTCTGGAATTTTTTGAGAAACTTTGTTTGGGCAATTTTTAGATTTTGAATAATGATTCTAACACAGGAAAATTATTATGGAATGATGAAAAAAAATCAAAACCAAATCTACAACAACTCTAAGACATTCTAATATGAAATTAATCAATGGTGCATATGTGAAAACATAGTTTCATTCATTCAAAATTACTTTGTTAATAAGGTTGATCAAGTCTTGTTAGCGAAACAATTTTATATGAAACAAAACTTTGCTTTTCACTTTATGTTTATGTTACCTCAATCTTGACAGGCATAGTCCCAATCATGAGAATATCATCCTCTTTCTTTGGCATTGGTGAAGGTAAATGAAATTTGCCAATCTGGATGGTCTCAATGTTAATAATTGAATTTATACCATATTTCCTATCAATATTCTTAGGAAAATAAACCGTGTGCTCTTTATCATCAAAATTAAAAGTTACTTTTCCTTGGTTGCTGATGACCCACAAGTATAGGGGATCGCAACAGTCTTCGCGGGAAGTAAAACCCAATTTATTGATTCGACACAAGGGGAGACAAAGAATACTTGAAAGCCTTAACAGTGAGTTGTCAATTCAGCTGCACCTGGAAACAGACTTGCTCGCAAGAGTTTATCAGTAGTAACAATTTTATAGCAGTAGCCGTAATGAAATAACAGCAGCAGAGTAACAAAGACATCAGTAGTGATTAGTAAAAAGCAGGATTAAAATACTGTAGGCACAGGGATGGATGAACGGGCGTTGCATGGATGAGAGAAACTCATGTAACAATCAAAGTAGGGCATTTGCAGATAGTAATAAAACGGTATCCAAGTACTAATCAATCAATAGGCATGTGTTCCATATTTAGTCGTACGTGCTCGCAATGAGAAACTTGCACAACATCTTTTGTCCTACCACCGGTGGCACCGCCTCTAGGGAATCTGGAAATTAAGGTACTCCTTTTAATAGAGCACCTAGCAAAGCATTAACACTCCGTGAACACATGTGATCCTCATATCACCGCCTTCTCCTTCGGTTGTCCCAATTTCTGTCACTTTGGGGCCTCGGGTTCCGGACAACAATACGTGTATACAACTTGCAGGTAAGATCATAAAGCAATGAATATCATCATGAAACGATAACATGTTCAGATCTGAGATCATGGCACTCGGCCCTAGTGACAAGCATTAAGCATAACAAGTTGCAACAATATCATAAAAATACCAATTACGGACACTAGGCACTATGCCCTAACAATCTTATGCTATTACATGAGCAATCTCATCCAATCCCTACCATCCCCTTCAGCCTACAATGGGGGAATTACTCACACATGGATGGGGGAAACATGGCTGGTCGATGGAGAGGCGTCGGTGGTGATGATGGCGATGATCTCCTCTTCCCGTCCGGCGAGTGCCGAACGGAGTTTCTGGTCCCGAGACGAGTTTCGCGATGGTGGCGGCGTACTGGATGGTTTATGGCGACTTCGACTTCGTCTCGCGTTTTTAGATCGAAACCCTTAAGTAGTCCAGAGAGCGTCGGAGGCCAGCCGAGGCGGCCACACAAGGGGCGCGCCCTCCCGGGCCGCGCCGGCCTGGTGTGTGGCCTGCCTCCACCTGGCTTGCCCTTCTCGTCTGTAATTCTTCTGGAAAAATAAGACCTTCGACATAAATTCCGGGGATTTTCCTGAAAGTTGGATTTCTGCACAAAAATGAGACACCAGAGCAATTCTGCTGAAAACAGCGTTAGTCCGTGTTAGTTGTATCCAAAATACACAAATTAGAGGCAAAACAATAGCAAAAGTATTTGGGAAAGTAGATACGTTTTGGACGTATCAATTCCCCCCAAGCTTAGCTTATTGCTTGTCCTCAAGCAATTCAGTTAACAACTGAGTGCGATAAAAGAACTTTCACGAACACATTTGTTCATATGATGTAAATATTCTCATGATATGGCAAGTACTTAAGCAATTCATAATAAGGTACATGCAAATAAAATCATCTAATAGCTATGTCAATCATGGAAAAGGTACCAACAAATTAACAATAAGCATCATGAATCATGTCTATCAGCAGGATTGCAATGTTCATAAAAGGATATGATAAAGTGGTATCTCGCTTGCCCGTATTTGTACAGCAAAACATAAATGCTCGAGCACCTTTGAAGTTTGTGGAAAGAATGGAAGTAGAGATTATCAAAGATAAAAGCATCAAAGTTACACCACAATTAATCACATTTTGGGACAAGCATATTATACTAAGAATGATAGTTGTGCTCTCAAGAAAGTGCTCAAAGAAAGGATGGAGACTCAATGTAAAAGTAAAAGATTGGCCCTTCGCAGAGGGAAGCAGGGATTAACATGTGCTAGAGCTTTTCATTTTTCTAAAGACAGAAGTAAAATGGTTTTGAGAGGTGTTTGTTGTTGTCAACGAATGGTAATGGGTACTCTAAAAGACTCATCAACCAGACTTTCAAGAGCGGCTCCCATGAAGGACGTTATCTCTACCAACAAGGTAGATCATCCCTCTTCTCTTTTGTTTACACATATATTTTAGTTTTATTATGGATGACACTCCCCCCAACCTTTGCTTACACAAGCCATGGCTAACCGAATCCTCGGGTGCCTCCCAACATTCTCATACCATGGAGGAGTGTCTATTTGCAAATTTAAGTTGCTTACTGATAAATCAGGGCAAAGCATGCGAAGAGAATTATTAATGAAAGTTAATTAATTGGGGCTGGGAACCCCGTTGCCAGCTCTTTTTGCAAAATTATTGGATAAGCGGATATGCCACTAGTCCATTGTGAAAGTCTGTCAGGAGTAAATGACAAGATTGAAAGATAAACACCACATACTTCCTCATGAGCTATAAAACATAAACACAAATTGAGAAGCATTTTGAAGGTTTTAAAGGTAGCACATGAGAATTTACTTGGAACGGTTTGAAATGCCATGCATAGGTATTTATGGTGGACACTGAATAACTTTGTTTTCAGGGTTTGAAGCACGAGCAGCGTTCCCGCAAGACAAGTGAAGGCTAGCAATAGGCGGGAAGCGACAATCAAGAGAGCAAAAACTGTCATAATCATGCTTGCGGCAAAATAAATTAACTGAGGCATAAAAGTGATACAAGAACTCTGAGGCAAAGTAAATCATCGAGGCTTAATTGACTTTTGTTCAGTCATATGCATGCGTGAGCATGTGCCAAGTTGATTCAAGTGAATTATTCAGAGGAGGATACCACAATGTCATATCTATCTATGAATAAAGCAATGCAAGCAAATATTTATGACATGCTACTCATATTAATAAATTGGAGCTAAACATGAGAGACCATGAACTACTAGACTTTCTTAAATGACATATACCTCACATGAACCAACTAAGCATGCTCACATGGATGAGTATATGTACAAAAATGAAAACAAATAGAGTTCATACCAGCCTCTCACCACAGTCGGATTGTCGTAGATCGTCATTATTTCCTTTCACTTGCGTAGCTTGAATAATATGGAATGAAAATCAAGCTCCAACCACCGAATACCGCTGAACTCCATAATGAACTTTAAAAAACCAAAGAAGAACAGCAAATATTTTTGGTGTTTTCAAATTGGAAACAAGAACAAAAGGAAACAAGCAAACAAAGCAAAATCTTTTTGGATTTTCTTATAGCAAACCAACGATAGCAAATAAAGCAAAATAAAAGCAAGAAGCCAAAATAAACAAATGGTAAAGAGAAACAACAGAAATATTTTTGGTCTTTTTGTGTTTTAAGAAAGAAACAAAACAAAAACAAGAGAATGAAAACTAAAAGAGTCACATAAACACAAAGTAGCAGAAATCTGCCAAACTTGACAGCAGTACAGTAATCGATTTTTAAGAAATTCTTCCGCTGCCCATCTCGAAAAGTGTTCAACTAATGAAAGTTAGATAATAATCTGGGGAACATGCAGAAAAATTGGCTTCACAAAATAACGTTCTGGCTGTTTTTGAGAATTTTTTTGGTATCAGTACAGAATCTGTTTTCAGGCAGCACTTCCCCAAATATCATCTCCCTCTTATTAGAAAACCACTCTAAGAAGCTAAACAAGTATATACAAGTATCCAGCAACCATAATATGCAAAGAATGAGTGATGCCGGTATACCTCCCCCAAGCTTAGGCTTTTGGCCTAAGTGGAGATCAACCCCAGCGAGGGTCAGGATTCGCCGGTGGATCATACATGGCGTAGTCATAATAAGGTCCCGGTGCGGAGAAAAGGGTGAAGGCTCCTCATGCCCAACATGTTGATGCGAAGAACTTGCTGCATCGGATGACGAGTCGAGGTGTTCCTCGGCCTCCTCCGTGTCGTCTCTTGCATGATGGCCATCTCCCTCTATGTATGCATTCAGTTCACCTTCCGTGACTGACCAATCCTTCCTGGAATCAAGGTTAAACAGAACAGGTGCAGGCAATCCTACTACTTTTTCAGTTTTCTTAGTTGTTCTCCAAGTTTTCTTGTAAAATATTATCTTGTAAGACAGGTTACTCAAATCAGAAATAAATTCATGCTTAATCATGGAGACTATGTCAAGTTTCTCTATGGAGAGCTGAATATCAAAATGGTGAGGTTCTACACCGTGCATAGCTAATAAGCGAGAAGCAATGAGACCTCCACAAATTCCACCCTTCTCACAGTTAGTAGCAAGTCTATAGGCTATCAAAGCACCCAAATTATAAGTCCTATCACTTTGTAATGCAGCAGCTAGAAAAGCTAAATCTTGGATAGATAACTTACTTGCATTCTTTCTAGCAAGAACGCACTTGGTGATGAAATAAGTAAAGTAATGAATGGCTGGGAGTTGAATACTACTGATTTTACCACCATCCTCTGAGAAGCTTCTTCCATGACAAATCATCTTGTAGAGATTCAAGAGCTCTTGCGGTGGTCCCCTTATCTTCTCGCATGATCCCCATTGTGGCACTCTAATTGCTGCACAAAAATCATCAAATGGCAAGTTGACAATTTTATTATAAATTTTGTATCGAACCATGGGGTTAGATTGAGACCAATTGAATTCAAA
This sequence comes from Lolium multiflorum, assembly GCA_030979885.1. Taxonomy (NCBI): domain Eukaryota; kingdom Viridiplantae; phylum Streptophyta; class Magnoliopsida; order Poales; family Poaceae; genus Lolium; species Lolium multiflorum. Next base: position 298,819,322 of record CM061750.1, read on the forward strand.
ATCCTGAACCACAGACATGGTTAGTTTTGCATATTGATATGGTTCACCAACAACAAAATTTTCCAACCCTGCATTGGAAATCAGTCTTTGAACATCTCGCAGGATTCCTGCATTCCTCATAAAATCAACGCACGGGTAGTAGGAGGGGTATACTCCCTCTTCGCGGTTAACTCTCATAACTTGTTGTACCTCCAATTCTTGTTGGTTTAGTCGATGACTATTCCACTCCATTTTCTGAAATTTTTCAACAAACAATATAAAATTTGATTTGGTGTCATATAATTGAAGGAAACTACTATAGGAACTTGCTAAAGTACTAAACATGCATCAAAAATAATTTTTACCACTTAGAACAAGCATGCAAGCTCACTAAACATGTTACCTACAGCAGCAAAATATTCAAGATATACTCAACCAAACAAAATTCTACTTGGATAATCGGAGGAGTCACATACCGAAGAGCAAATGTGCCAAATTTCAGCAGAAATCTGGGCTGAGCAAAGAGATCAAGAAATCTTGAGCTCTTGAGCAGAAACGCGAGTGAGAGAAATGGTGCGAGTTTTTTCGGGAGAGAGAGTGAGATGGGAGAAAGAGATGAAGTGGTGGGGCAAGGAGGCCCCACACAACAGGGTGGCGCGCCCCCCTTCTAGGCCGCGCCGGCCTGTGGGGTGCCACCCTGGGGTGTGATACGTCTCCGACGTATCGATCATTTCTTATGTTCCATGCCACATTATTGATGTTATCTACATGTTTTATGCACACTTTATGTCATATTCGTGCATTTTCTGGAACTAACCTATTAACAAGATGCCGAAGTGCCAGTTCTGTTTTCTGCTGTTTTTGGTTTCAGAAATCCTAGTAAGGAAATATTCTCGAATTGACGAAATCAACGCCCAGGGGCCTATTTTTCCACGAAGCTTCCGTAAGTCCGAAGACGAAACGAAGGGGGCCACAGGGTGCCCAAACCCTAGGCGGCGCTCCCCCTAGCCGCGGCCCTATGGTGTGGGGCCCCGCGCCCCCTCCCGACTTGCCCTTCCCGCCACTTAAAGCCTCCGTGACGAAACCCCCGCACCGAGAGCCACGATACGGAAAACCTTACCGAGACGCCGCCACCGCCGATCCCATCTCGGGGATCCAGAGACGCTCTCCGGCACCTCCGGAGAGGGGAATCATCTCCGGAGGACTCTACGCCGCCATGGTCGCCTCCGGTGTGATGAGTAGTCTACCCCTGGACTATGGGTCCAGCAGTAGCTAGATGGTTGTCTTCTCCCCATTGTGCTATCATTGTCGGATCTTGTGAGCTGCCTAACATGATCAAGATCATCTATCCGTAATTCTATATGTTGCGTTTGTTGGGATCCGATGAATAGAGAATACTTGTTATGTTGATTATCAAAGTTATATCTATGTGTTGTTTATGATCTTGCATGCTTTCCGTTACTAGTAGATGCTCTGCCAAGTAGATGCTTGTAACTCCAAGAGGGAGTATTTATGCTCGATAGTGGGTTCATGCCTGCATTGACACCTGGGACAGTGTGAAAGTTCTAAGGTTGTGTTGTGTGTTGCCACTAGGGATAAAACATTGATGCTATGTCTAAGGATGTAGTTGTTGATTACATTACGCACCATACTTAATGCAATTGTCTGTTGCTTTGCAACTTAATACCGGAAGGGGTTCGGATGATAACCTGAAGGTGGACTTTTTAGGCATAGATGCAGTTGGATGGCGGTCTATGTACTTTGTCGTAATGCCCAATTAAATCTCACTATACTCATCATGATATGTATGTGCATGGTCATGCTCTCTTTATTTGTCAATTGCCCAACTGTAATTTGTTCACCCAACATGCCGTTTGTCTTATGGGAGAGACACTTAGTGAACTGTGGACCCCGGTCCAATTCTCTTTACTGAAATACAATCTACTGCAATCTGTTTTACTGTTTTCGCAAACAATCATCTTCCACACAATACGGTTAATCCTTTGTTACAGCAAGCGGTGAGATTGACAACCACTGTTTCGTTGGGGCAAAGTACTTTGGTTGTGTTGTGCAGGTTCCACGTTGGCGCCGGAATCCCTGGTGTTGCGCCGCACTACATCCCGCCGCCATCAACCTTCAACGTGCTTCTTGGCTCCTCCTGTTCGATAAACCTTGGTTTCTTTCTGAGGGAAAACTTGCTCGTGCGCATCATACCTTCCTCTTGGGGTTCCCAACGAACGTGTGAGTTACACGCCATCAAGCTAGATTTCTGGCGCCGTTGCCGGGGAGATCAAGACACGCTGCAAGGAGTCTCCACTTCTCAATCTCTTTACTTTGTTTTTGTCTTGCTTAGTTTTATTTACTACTTTGTTTGCTGCACTAAATCAAAATACAAAAAAATTAGTTGCTAGTTTTACTTCATTTGCTATCTTGTTTGCTATATCAAAAACACAAAAAATTAGTTACTTGCATTTACTTTATCTAGTTTGCTTTATTTACTACTGCTAAAATGAGTAATCCTGAAGTTGAAGTTCGTTCGTTTAAGCAACAAGGGGAGAATGTTTAAAAGATGCTTGGTATAGAATTAGTGATGCTCATAGTAGGTGCACTAAGAAACATTCCACCACTATCCTACTCAGGAATTTTTATGTTGGTATCTCTAGCTGGAATAGATATGTTCTTGATTGTCTCGCGGGAGGTAACTTCCTAGGCGCTCCCGCTTTAGAAGCTAGTTGCATTATTGAGAGTTTATTTGGAACACCACCTGTTAATGAAACTAAAATTGAAGCCTCTCTTGAGGATGTTATGAAAAAATTGGAAACCATAGAGCAAAACCTTCCAATTATTGATACTACTTTGAAAGCATTACTTGATAGCACTGATAAACTTGATAAATCTCTAGGTGGAATTAATGAGAGAATCGCCATCTTAGAATCTTGTGCTATTCATGATAATCAAACCCAAAGGATTAGTGAACTAGAAGAGGCTATGGGAACATTGGGTTCAACCTTTTCATCTATAAAGTTTAGAGAAAAAGCTTATGTGGGTAAGGAGCAAAAGTTTATGTATGTCTCTAAAGTGCCTAAACCAAAGAAATATTATTATAGGCCTAAAATTGACAAAGCCCTTAGTACCACCATAGATGGGGGAGTTTGTGATAACGATGCTTCGTCTCTTGATAATACTTGATACACACTTTCTGCGCCTAGCTGAAAGGCGTTAAAGAAAAGCGCTTATGGGAGACAACCCATGTTTTTACCTACAGTACTTTGTTTTTATTTTGTGTCTTGGAAGTTGTTTACTACTGTAGCAACCTCTCCTTATCTTAGTTTTGTGTTTTGTTGTGCCAAGTAAAGTCTTTGATAGAAAAGTAAGTACTAGATTTGGATTACTGCGCAGTTCCAGATTTCTTTGCTGTCACGAATCTGGGTCTACCTCCCTGTAGGTAGCTCAGAAAATTAAGCCAATTTACGTGCATGATCCTCAGATATGTACGCAACTTTCATTCAATTTGAGCATTTTCATTTGAGCAAGTCTGGTGCCATTTTAAAATTCGTCAATACGAACTGTTCTGTTTTGACAGATTCTGCCTTTTATTTCGCATTGCCTCTTTTGCTATGTTGGATGAATTTCTTTGATCCACTAATGTCCAGTAGCATTATGCAATGTCCAGAAGTGTTAAGAATGATTGTGTCACCTCTGAATATATTAATTTTTATTGTGCACTAACCCTCTAATAAGTTGTTTCGAGTTTGGTGGAGGAAGTTTTCAAGGATCAAGAGAGGAGTATGATGCAACATGATCAAGGAGAGTGAAACTCTAAGCTTGGGGATGCCCCGGTGGTTCACCCCTGCATATATCAAGAAGACTCAAGCGTTTAAGCTTGGGGATGCCCAAGGCATCCCCTTCTTCATCGACAACATTATCGGGTTCCTCCCCTGAAACTATATTTTTATTCCATCACATCTTATGTGCTTTGCTTGGAGCGTCGGTTTGTTTTTGTTTTTTGTTTTGTTTGAATAAAATGGATCCAAGCATTCACTTTATGGGAGAGAGACACGCTCCGCTGTAGCATATGGACAAGTATGACCTTAGGCTCTACTCATAGTATTCATGGCGAAGTTTCTCCTTCGTTAAATTGTTATATGGTTGGAATTGAAAAATGATACATGTAGTAATTGCTATAAATGTCTTGGGTAATGTGATACTTGGCAATTGTTGTGCTCATGATTAAGCTCTTGCATCATATGCTTTGCGCCCATTAATGAAGAAATACATAGAGCATGCTAAAATTTGGTTTGCATATTTGGTTTCTCTAAGGTCTAGATAATTTCTAGTATTGAGTTTGAACAACAAGGAAGACGGTGTAGAGTCTTATAATGTTTTCAATATGTCTTTTATGTGAGTTTTGCTGCACCGGTTCATCCTTGTGTTTGTTTCAAATAAGCCTTGCTAGCCTAAACCTTGTATCGAGAGGAATACTTCTCATGCATCCAAAATACTTGAGCCAACCACTATGCCATTTGTGTCCACCATACCTACCTACTACATGGTATTTTCCGCCATTCCAAAGTAAATTGCTTGAGTGCTACCTTTAAAATTCCATCATTCACCTTTGCAATATATAGCTCATGGGACAAATAGCTTAAAAACTATTGTGGTATTGAATATGTAATTATGCACTTTATCTCTTATTAAGTTGCTTGTTGTGCGATAACCATGTTCACCGGGGACGCCATCAACTACTCTTTGTTGAATTTCATGTGAGTTGCTATGCATGTCCGTCTTGTCTCAAGTAAGAGAGATCTACCACCTTATGGTTAAGCATGCATATTGTTAGAGAAGAACATTGGGCCGCTAACTAAAGCCATGATCCATGGTGGAAGTTTCAGCTTTGGACATATATCCTCAATCTCAAATGAGAAAATTATTAATTGTTGTTACATGCTTATGCATAAAAGAGGAGTCCATTATCTGTTGTCTATGTTGTCCCGGTATGGATGTCTAAGTTGAGAATAATCAATAGGAGAAATCCAATGCGAGCTTTCTCCTTAGACCTTTGTACAGGCGGCATAGAGGTACCCCTTTGTGACACTTGGTCAAAACATGTGCATTGTGATGATCCGAGAGTCCAAGCTAATTAGGACAAGGTGCGGGCACTATTAGTACACTATGCATGAGGCTTGCAACTTGTAAGATATAATTTACATGATACATATGCTTTATTACTACCGTTGACAAAATTGTTTCATGTTTTCAAAATCAAAGCTCTAGCACAAATATAGCAATCGATGCTTTTCCTCTATGGAGGACCATTCTTTTACTTTCAATGATGAGTCAGTTCACCTATTTCTCTCCACCTCAAGAAGCAAACACTTGTGTGAACTGTACATTGATTCCTACATACTTGCTTATTGCATTTATTATATTACTCTATGTTGACAATATCCATGAGATATACATGTTACAAGTTGAAAGCAACCGCTGAAACTTAATCTTCTTTTGTGTTGCTTCAATGCTTTTACTTTGAATTATTGCTTTATGAGTTAACTCTTATGCAAGACTTATTGATGCTTGTCTTGAAGTGCTATTCATGAAAAGTCTTTGCTATATGATTCACTTGTTTACTCATGTCATATACATTGTTTTGATCGCTGCATTCTCTACATATGCTTTACAAATAGTATGATCAAGATTATGATGGCATGTCACTCCAGAAATTATCCGTGTTATCGTTTTACCCGCTCGGGACGAGCAGAACTAAGCTTGGGGATGCTGATACGTCTCCGACGTATCGATAATTCTTATGTTCCATGCCACATTATTGACGCTATCTACATGTTTTATGCACACTTTATGTCATATTCGTGCATTTTCTGAACTAACCTATTAACAAGATGCCGCTGTTGCCGCTGTTTTTGGTTTGAAATTCTAGTAAGGAAATATTCTCGGAATTGACGAAATCAACGCCCAGGGCCTATTTTTCCACGAAGCTCGAAGTCCGAAGAGAAACGAAGTGGGCCACAGTGGTGCCCAAACCCTAGGGCGGCGCGCCCCCGGCCGCGCCGGCCATGGTGTGGGGCCCCGCGCCCCCTCCCGACTTGCCCTTCCGCCTACTTAAAGCCTCCGTGACGAAACCCCCGCAGAGAGCCACGATACGGAAAACCTTACCGAGACGCCGCCACCGCCGATCCCATCTCGGGGATCCAGGAGATCGCCTCCGGCACCCTGCCGGAGAGGGGAATCATCTCCGGGAGGACTCTACGCCGCCATGGTCGCCTCCGGTGTGATGTGTGAGTAGTCTACCCCTGGACTATGGGTCCATAGCAGTAGCTAGATGGTTGTCTTCTCCCATTGTGCTATCATTGTCGGATCTTGTGAGCTGCCTAACATGATCAAGATCATCTATCCGTAATTCTATATGTTGCGTTTGTTGGGATCCGATGAATAGAGAATACTTGTTATGTTGATTATCAAAGTTATATCTATGTGTTGTTTATGATCTTGCATGCTTTCCGTTACTAGTAGATGCTCTCGCCAAGTAGATGCTTGTAACTCCAAGAGGGAGTATTTATGATAGTGGGTTCATGCCTCGCATTGACACCTGGAACAAAGGACAGAAAGTTCTAAGGTTGTGTTGTGCTGTTGCCACTAGGGATAAAACATTGATGCTATGTCTAAGGATGTAGTTGTTGATTACATTACGCACTATACTTAATGCAATTGTCTGTTGCTTTGCAACTTAATACCGGAAGGGGTTCGGATGATAACCTGAAGGTGGACTTTTTAGGCATAGATGCGTTGGATGGCGGTCTATGTACTTTGTCGTAATGCCCAATTAAATCTCACTATACTCATCATGATATGTATGTGCATGGTCATGCTCTTTATTTGTCAATTGCCCAACTGTAATTTGTTCACCCAACATGCTGTTTGTCTTATGGGAGAGACACCTCTAGTGAACTGTGGACCCCGTCCAATTCTCTTTAATGAAATACAATCTACCGCACATGTTTTACTGTTTTCTGAAACAATCATCTTCCACACAATACGGTTAATCCTTTGTTACAGCCGTTGAGATTGACAACCTCACTGTTTCGTTGGGGCAAAGTACTTTGGTTGTGTTGTGCAGGTTCCACGTTGGCGCTGGAATCCCTGGTGTTGCGCCGCACTACATCCCGCGCCATCAACCTTCAACGTGCTTCTTGGCTCCTCCTGGTTCGATAAACCTTGGTTTCTTTCTGAGGGAAAACTTGCTGCTGTGCGCATCATACCTTCCTCTTGGGGTTCCCAACGAACGTGTGAGTTACACGCCATCAGGATGCCCCACTGGTCATCCCCAGGTGCTCCCAGGTGCCTCTTCGAAAAATAAGACCAACGGTATAATTTTTGTGAATTTTTGAAAACTTTGAAAAACGCACATTTTTGGGTATTAAATTTATTATTACTGGGTAGAAAAAGATTTTGAAATCTCTAATTAATTAAAGAACTTTACAAAACAAAAGTGCTACAGCAAGTAAAACAAGTGGAGGAAGAAAGAAATGTTGTTTAGCTTGTCTATGCATATAAAATATACTTGTTAACAAGGTTGATCAAGTCTTGCCACCAAATAAATTTTACATAACATAAGAAGAATCAAACCTCAAATCAATCATGTTACCTTGTATTGTATTGATACGGATCCAATCACAAGAGTTTGATATTCTTCTTTAGGCTCATATATTGGACAATCAATATCTCCCACTTTGATAGATCTCAAATTAGAAATTGTATTAACTCCACATATTTTATCGATCTTCTTGGGAAAATAAACAGTATGCTCCTTGTCATCGACATTAAAAGTAAATTTTCCTTTATTGCAATCAATAACAGCCCCTGCGGTGTTAAGAAATGGTCTCCCAAGAATAATAGACATATTTTCATCTTCAGGCATTTCCAACACAACAAAATCAGTTAGTATTAAGCAGTTCTGAGTAACTTGAACAGGAACATCCTCACATATACCAACAGGAATAGCAGTAGATTTATCACCCATTTGCAAAGATATATCAGCTGGTATCAACTTATCTAAATAAAGTCTCTTATAAAGAGAAAAAGGCATAACACTAACACCCTCTCCCAAATCACATAGAGCAGTTCTAACATAATTATTCTTGATGGAACAAGGAATAGTCGGTATACCTGGTCGCCCAGCTTCTTTGGAACCTTGCCATTGAAAGAGTAATTAGCAAGCATAGTGGAAATCTCCTCATTAGGAATTTTCCTTTGTTAGTGACAATATCTTTCATATACTTTGAATAAGGAGGCAATTTAATAGCATCAGTCAAAGGGATTTGCAAAAACAAAGGTTTCATCCAATCACAAAATTTATTATAGTGTTCTTCTTCCTTTGATTTTAGTTTCTTAGCAGGCATTTGCTTTTGAACCCAAGGTTCCCTTTCATTACCATGTTTCTTAGCAACAAAATCTTCTTTAGTATACTTTTTATTTTTAGCATGCTTTTCAGGGTTCATCTTCAATCTCATCTTTATCAAAATCATTCTTATCATTATCTTTATCATGTTCATTACCACTTTCAGTTTCAGCATCGGAAATAGAAATACTATTAGGATCATTAACAGAGGAGATTCTACAACAGTTTTATGTTTCTTTTTCTTTAGATGGAGCACTAGTTTCCTTCGTTGAGAATCTTGTTCAACTCTTTGGGATGCCCTTCAGGATATAGAGGATCCTGGGTAGAAACACCGCCTCTAGTTGTTACTTCATAAGCATGTTTTTCTTTAGAATTATTTTTTAACAAGTCATTTTGCACTTTAGTGAGTTGATCAATTTGAGTTTGAACCATATGAAAATGTTTAACAAGCATCTTAACATCATTGGAGGTTCCTCCACAATACCATGCAATTCACTAATAGCTCGAAAATTTCATTAAATGATTCTCTACTCTCATATTGAAATTATTTTGCTTAACAATATAATTATCAAACTCATCTAAGCATTGAGCAGGAGGTTTTGAATACAGAATATCTTCCCTAGTAAAGCGTTCAAGAGAGTGTACCTCAATCATGGATGAAGGGGGAGTTATCTTACATAAATCTTCTATGGGAGGTAAATTCTTCACATCTTCGATTTAATACCTTTCTCCTTAAGAGACTTCTTGGCTTCCTCATATCTTCATCATTTAAATTAATCATACCCCTCTTCTTCAATATTGGTGTCGGTGGTTCAGGTGTAAACCAATCATCATGATTCCGGCCTATTCTAGCCAATAATTTCACTCGTCTGGAGTTCTTTCCAAAACACAACCAGCACAGCTATCCAGGTATGCCCTAGACTCAATGGTTAGTCCACTATAAAATATATCAAGTAAATCATGCTTTTCCAAATCATGTTCAGCGAGCTCTAATAAGAGAGCAAAATCTCGCCCAAGCAGGCAATTCTCTCCATCTTCCCGATCAAAATTATAAATTCTCTCAAAGCAATATGTTGAGCACTAGCAGGAAAGTATTTCCGGAAGAAAACATCAAGCAATTCTTTTGGACTATTAATAGAATCAGGTGGCGAACTATTATACCAAGTTTTAGCATCATCCTTTAATGAGAAAGGGAAAATTTTAGCAACGAAATAAGTACGCTTCTTAACATCATCAGAAAACAAGCTACTCAGAGTAGACAACTCAATCATGTGTTCTACAACACTTTCTTTTTCAATAACACAAAAGGGTGTTTTCTCAACAATAGATATATGAGATAAATCAAGAGAAAAATCATAATCCTTATCCTTAATGTTTATAGGAGATGTGGCAAATTTAGGATCAGGAGACAGTTTATATCTAACAGTATGTTGTGCAAGCAACTTTTTAATTTTTCTTGCATCAGTAGTAGCATTGCATTTATCAATAAAATCATCATCAAGTTCCACATAATCTTCATCAGGATCATCACTAGAGTATTCAACAGACTCAGGCGAATTAACAGGTGTAGCAGCATTTTCATTAGGAGTTTCAATTTGTCTAGACCTAGCAATTGTAGCATCTAGAAAATATCCTAATGAACCATCATTATCAAGCACAACAGAAGCATCATCAAAATTATAAGAGGAATTTTCAGATTAGCAACATGTGAAGCTTGTGGTGGTGAAACAAGTTTATCTATCACAGATGGTGAATCAAGAGCAGAGGTACTCGAGTTGTACCTTTTCTTGTAGTGGATGGTAATATAGCGACTTTAGAATCGCGAGGTTTACCCATGATGGCTAATTTGCAGCGAACAATATCAATCCAAGTGAACTTCCAAATAAAGCTATGCTCCCCGGCAACGGCGCCAATAGTCTTGATGACCCAAAAGTATAGGGGATCGCAACAAGGGAAGTAAAACCCAATTTATTGACTCGACACAAGGGGAGACAAAGAATACTTGAAAGCCTTAACAGCGAGTTGTCAATTCAGCGGCACTGAAACAGACTTGCTCGGAAGAGTTTATCGCAGTAATAGTTTTATAGTGCGTAGAATGAAATAACAAAGAAACAGTAACAACAAAGACAACAGAGGATTATAGTAAACAGCAGGATTAAAATACTGTAGGCACAGGGATGGATGAACTGGCGTTGCATGGATGAGAGAAACTCATGTAACAATCAAAGTAGGGCATTTGCAGATAGTAATAAAACGGTATCCAAGTACTAATCAATCAATGGGCATGTGTTCCATATTTAGTCGTACGTGCTCGCAATGAGAAACTTGCACATCTTTTGTCCTACCAGCTGGCAGCCCGGGCTCTCTAATCTAAATTAAGGTACTCCTTTTAATAGAGCACCGAGCAAAGCATTAACACTCCGTGAACACATGTGATCCTCATATCACCGCCTTCCCCTTCGGTTGTCCCAATTTCTGTCACTTTGGGGCCTTGGGTTCCAGACAACAATACGTGTATACAACTTGCAGGTAAGATCATAAAGCAATGAATATCATCATGAAACAATAACATGTTCAGATCTGAGATCATGGCACTCGGGCCCTAGTGACAAGCATTAAGCATAACAAGTTGCAACAATATCAAAAAAGTACCAATTACGGAAACTAGGCACTATGCCCTAACAATCTTATGCTATTACATGACCAATCTCATCCAATCCCTACCATCCCCTTCAGCCTACAGCGGGGGAATTACTCACACATGGATGGGGGAAACATGGCTGGTCGATGGAGAGGCGTCGGTGGTGATGATGGCGATGATCTCCTCCAATTCCCCGTCCCGACGAGGTGCCTGATACGTCTTATGTTCCATGCTAGTTTTGTGACAATACCTACATGTTTTGTTCATACTTTATGATGTTTTTATGCATTTTCCGGAACTAACCTATTGACGAGATGCCGAAGTGCCAGTTGTTTTTGGTTTCAGAAATCCTAGTAAGGAAATATTCTCGAATCGGACGAAATCAACGCCCAAAGATCTTAGAATTCCACGAAGTTTCCAGAACACCCGAGAGCCGCCACCTGGGGGGCCCACCATGGTGGCGGCGCGGCCAAGGAGCCAGGCGCGCCCCCCTGTGTGGTGGCCCCGTCAGCCTTCCGACTCCGCGCTTATTTAAAGGTCCCGACCTAAATCTTTGATACGGAAAAGCCACGCACGAAAACCTTCCGAGCCGCCGCCATCGCGGCCAAGATCCTGGGGACAGAGTCTCGTTCCGGCACGCCGCCGGGACGGGGAAGTGCCCCTGGAAGGCTCCTCCATCGACACCACCGCCATCTTCATCACCGCTGTCGTCTTCCCATGAGAGGGAGTAGTTCTCCCTCGAGGCTAAGGGCTGTACCGTAGCTATGTGGTTAATCTCTCTCCTATGTACTTCAATACAATGATCTCATGAGTCGCCTTACATGATTGAGATTCATATGAGCTTTGTATCACTATTAGTCTATGTGCTACTCTTGTGATGTTATTAAAGTAGTCTATTCCTCCTTCACGGTGTAATGGTGACAGTGTGTGCATCGTGTAGTACTTGGCGTAGGTGATGATCATAATCTCTTGTAGGTTATGGAGTTAATTATTACTATGATAGAATTGATGTGATTTATTCCCCCTTCATAGTGTAATGGTGACAGTGTGTATGCTATGTTAGTAATCGGTTTAAGTTGCAAAGATCTATTATGCTCTAAAGGTTACTTAAATATGAATGCCGAATGTTGTGGAGCTTGTTAACTCCGGCATTGAGGTGCTCTTGTAGCCCTACACAACGAATGGTGTTCATTATCAAACAAGAGTATATGTAGCACAAAGGAAGAGAACTTATTTATTATGTGATCAATGTTGAGAGTGTCCACTAGTGAAAGTATGATCCCTAGGCCTTGTTTCCAATACCGCAAACACCGCTTGTTTCTGTTCTACTGCATGTTTACTTCTAATATTACTACTATCAACCGCACGCCAAAGCACTTTTGGCTCACTACCGCCATATTCATTTATACCACTTGTATTTCACTATCGTCGAACTAGTGCACCTATACATCTGACAAGTGTATTAGGTGTGTTGGGGACACAAGAGACTTCTTGTATCGTGATTGCAGGGTTGCTTGAGAGGGATATCTTTGACCTCTTCCTCCCGAGTTCGATAAACCTTGGGTGATCCACTTAAGGGAAACTTGCTGCTGTTCTACAAACCTCTGCTCTTGGAGGCCCAACACTGTCTACAAGAACAGAAGCATGCCGAACGGAGTTTCCGGTCCCGAGACGGAGTTTCGCGATGGTGGCGGCGCACGGATGGTTCCGACTTCTCGTCTCGCATTTTTAGATCGAAACCCTTAAGTAGTCCGGAGAGGGGCGTCGTAGGCCAGCCGAGGCGGCCACAGGGCGGCGCGCCCCCTCCCGGGCCGCGCCGGCCTGGTGTGGGGGCTCGGCCTCCACCCGGCTTCCTTCGGCTCCGTAATTTTCCTGAAAATAAGACCTTCGACATAAATTCCGGGGATTTTCCCGAAAGTTGGATTTCTGCACAAAACGAGACACAGAGCAATTCTGCTGAAACAGCGTTAGTCCGTGTTAGTTGTATCCAAAATACACAAATTAGAGGCAAAACAATAGCAAAAGTGTTCGGGAAAGTAGATACGTTTTGGACGTATCAGTTGCAATCAATAACATCTCCCAAGAATAATAGGAATATTATCATCTTTAGGTATTTCCAGCACAACAAAGTCAGTTAATATCATACTATTATGAGCAACTTGAACAATAACATCCTCACATATACCAACAGGAATAGTAGTGGACTTATCAGCCATTTGCAAGGATATATCAGTTGGTATTAATTTTTCTAGATCAAGTCTCTTATAGAGAGAAAATGGCATAACACTAACTCCTGCTCCCAAGTCACAGAAAGCAGTTCTAACATAATTATTTTTGATGGAGCATGGAATAGTGGGTATACCTGGATCACCAAGCTTCTTTGGAACCTTACCATTAAAGGAATAATTAGCGAGCATAGTGGAGATTTCCTCATTTGGAATCTTCCTTTTATTAGAGACAATATCTTTCATATACTTTGAATAAGGAGGCAATTTAATAGCATTAGTCAAAGGAATTTGCAAAAAAAAAGGTTTCATCCATTCACAGAACATGTTATAGTGTTCTTTTCCTTCGATTTGTGTTTCTTATCAGGAAAAGGCATTGGTTTTTGCACCCAAGGTTCTCTCTCACTACCATGTTTAGTAGCAATGAAATCTTCCTTGGTGTACTTTGTATTCTTAGTATGCTTTTCAGGTTCCTCTTCAATTTCTTCTTTATTAGAAGCATCATTTTTATCATTACCACTTCCAGTTTCAGTATCAGAGATAGATATACTATTAGGATCTTTAGCAGGTTGAGAGGATTCTACAACAATTTTATGTTTCTTCTTCTTTTGCTTAGACTTAGTCCTAGTATCATCAACTTGCTGAGAATCTTGTTCAATTATCTTTGGATGTCCTTTAGGATATAAAGGATCCTGAGTAGAAACACCACTTCTAGTTCTTATTTCATAAGCATGTTTTTCCCTAGAAGCATTAACTAGCAAATATTTTTGCACTTAAGTGAGTTGATCAATTTGAGTATGAACCATATGGAAATATTTAACAAGCATTTTAACCACTACAAGATAAGTTCTGATACTGAACGTCCAATTTTTGTCAGGTATGGCCCCTTTTTCGTCGCCTATGGGCCTAACCCGATGATATGGGTTCTGTGATCCAAACTGCGTTAGGCAAAGTCCTACCACGTTTTTTTTCGGTTCGTCGCGTTCGGGCGCCCTTCCGCCACGGAAAATCGGACCGTTGCAGAAGTGTTTTTGGGAGCCCGTTGATTGCTAATGTCATGCAAACTGACACGTGACAGATGCCGTTAATTGCCAGTTAACACCGTTAACTGGCTGAAACCCCGTGGTAGATGGTAGGCCCACACAGGGCCTCCACGCCTTAAGCGGGCCGGCCTATTTAGTTTGCGGGCTGGGCCAGCTGACTTAGTTTGACCGGTCAACTATATAGATGGGCTAGTCCATTAGGTACGTGGGCCAGGCCTAACCTCTAAGGTTAACTGGTCAAAACATAAACAGGCCGGCCCACTAAGCACGTGGGCCGGACGGAATGCCTTCATTTGACCGGTCAACAGGAAAACGGGCCGCCCACTATGATGATTATTTGTATTGCTGCTAATGACCTTGTTGTTTTATGCAGCAAAGAGTATGTGAGGATTGGTCGCTACTTCTATTCATATAAGAGCTTCTTTGAATCTCTGAAGCCGCGCCAATATCTCAACCGGTGGGGTCATGAATGTGTGGACTAAGAAGTTTAACCCCGAAGTAAGGATTGTTGCTCAAAAGATTTCCCTATTGAAGAAGAAGTATGCCTTTACCCAGTTCCTAGTGGTGTGTAATACCCTTCCACCTCCTCAATTATGTATAGTATTTGCTGATTCTCAGAAAATTTTCTTGCTGCCACGTCCGACTGTATGTTCTATGTTCTTGTTCATGTGAACATATACTTCTTGTGGATCCATCTCATTTTACTTAGAAGGTTGCATGAAAGAGTAAAAAAAAACATGAACTCAAGGTACAAGATTTTGAAAGATGTTGTTGTAAGTTAACCTTGAACCTTGGTTTCTTTTTGCCAATTTTGGGTTCACTTGTTGCATAATTTTTTAATGATTGACCTGTTCTTCTACTTTCATTTCCCATGTCTCCTATAGTTGTACTTCCGTGTTGTAAAGAATAATCATTGGATTGCTTTCTTCAGCAATATTTCTTTAAAAATTGAAATATTGGTTCAATGAGGACATGCAAGGATAATAGCTTGCTGGAACAATATGTTCTCAATCTGGTTAGTTCTGTACATAACACTATATTTTCTTTTAGTTTTGTGTTATTTGCCCCTTTCTCATTTTACATTTTTATATTTTGGATTGTTTAGTTTGCTAACATCGACAAGATTGTGAAGGGGTCAAAATTAGTAAATTCAAACTTTGATTGATTTTGTACTCACCAACCCAGATCATCCGCATGGAACATCCTTGTAAGTTATTCCTTTTTTTTTGGTTTTACCTGATTTTCTATAGGGCCTTAAATCCTCGTAAATAGACTGATAATTGGAGATTAGCACACTTTTTATTACAGGTATGACTGTGGGTTTTTTCACACAGATCTTCATGGAGAACTTTGATGGCATACTCTTGGCATATTTCGATAACAGAGCCATCCCAGATAATCGGAAGCTTTCCGCATTGAGTCTTGTTGATGAGAGACACAATGGTAATGATGTTGTTGAGTTGATCATGGATGAGTAGATGATCAAGACTAATAAGAATTGATGAGATGGTCTTGGATGAGGAGCTGATCAAGACATAGAAGTAGATAACTACTTAGAAGAAACGTCTTGGTGAAAATACATCGAGTTATGTGCTTTCCTTTGTCATTTGAGGATCTGAACTTGGAAACTACTTTTGTTATTGTTGAATGATGCTACCATGTACACACTTGATATTTTAAAGAAGTGACACAAATGCTTTTGCCTTTTGTTTAATCATGTTATATGTATGGTTGGTGTTTCGTATGGGAATAGGTTTCATTACTTGTATGTTCTTGTTTATGGGATGCATATAAATATCGATACATTTGTGCTTGTTGTGTTGCAGCAACATGTATCATTTTCTAAACATGATGCTGCCATTTCTTCTACCTTCAAGATGCTACTTATGTGTATTATCTCTACTACATAAATCGTAACTTTTTTGCACTTATTATATTTTTACTTGCTAGATTTGGGTACCCAAGTTTCCTGCACAATATTGTTGAAATCGGACATTGTTCTATTCAAATTTTGTATTTTTCTAAAATTCTACGTCTTCGTATAAATTATGATGCATTATACTATTTTGTGTGCATCATTACTATTTCTAATTTGCTACTCAGCTTGAAACATTAGTCTTTATTATCCTAACTTTTCTTCTCAAGTTTGCAACGTATGTGTATATCTTTTGCTACGTTATCATAACTCTTTTACACCATAGGGTATCCCTATTCGCTACGTTCATTCTCGCAGTTGTGCTCCACATTTTTATGAAATTAGCGAGGATGCTTCCAAAATTTTAATTTTAATAACTGATGCATTAAAGAAATTCTGACCGTCCATTGGTACGGTTTGTGGATTCCGAACAGCTATGAAAACTGAACCTAGCAAGATAGTAATTACAACCCAAGAAGTTTTTTGTTGTTGCATAATTATATAGTTGTTGCTTCAATTGCTATTCCTAATTAGTACTCGTTTTAATTTGTCCCAAAATTTTATGGGTTATGAAGAGGCTACAGATAATTATGGTTATTTCTACTAAAAAACAAATTACGTCCTCGAAATAAAACTTCACAATGATGCATATAATATATTTTTCATCTGAAATTTGTATGTATAATAGTAACATGTAGTACTAACATGTAATAGTACTTTTGCAATATTTGATCCCAATATAAAGCAGCATGTAGCAATTTACAAGTATCAATGTACATTTCTAGTGTAGCATCTATAGTGTTAGATCCACTCCAGCATTCCTCGCATCCTTCACAAGCATATGTACTCACATTCTCTCAATGTGTGACCTTCTTCAATGCGGAACGGGAATTTATTTTTTCCTTGCTTATATTTTTATCTTTTGGTCTTTCTTTGTATTTGGCTCCTCAGCCTGTTTCCTCCTCTTCTTATTTGCTTCAGCCCGGAGCACGACTGATGGCTTTCGTATGTGTTCCTTCTCTAATGGACGCCCTTTAGGCTTTACTCTTGCTGAGTTTGTTGGTGTTCATCATGTGGTGGAGGCGGATCATTCTCTTTTTATTCTTGATGTGTAGCACCTCAAGCTTTGTGCATTGCGGCCACAACCTTTTTAGCCTCAGTAACCATGTATGACACCACTTCACATGTGTCATCAACAATGCATGCATGTGCTGCCAGCCTATTTAATTTTATGCACACGGAGTTATACTTTAGTGTGTTGGTCCCCAAGATATCAAACTTCACACCATTTGTTAGGTCAGTGCAGGCGGTGTTGCTTCCATGAACCATCGATCATGTACATGTCTACAATTCTACGGATGTTCATGTAACCATCACCCTAACGCTACGGGGGCATGTCAGTCGTATATCTCAAACTAGTTTCTCCCACACTTGTATGTATCGTATTCAAACCCAAATTGGACCCCAAACATTTTGAGGTCGAGGTCGTGGTTTGGTACGAGATCAACACATAGCTAGCTCTTCTACCTTTCCTTAGAGTGGATAAAACCATATTGATCTATGTAGAACCTTCTAGAACCTATCAAAGATGTCTCTAGTGTAGAATTTTACGCCTTGTTCTTCGATGCTGCAACTGCAATAAATTGTTGTTACAAACAACGTCAAAAGATGCTACAATTTTGTTATGCAATGTTACATTACGAATGGTGGTGTGCAAAAAATATTTTTGTGTTGTTTACAAGTGTAGATCCCACCTCCCCCCAAAGTGGTATTGTTGTCATTTCAATTATGAACCCTGAGTTGTTCTCCCTGTCTAGCATGAGGTTCTGGCATAATTCATATTGTTGCATAAAATTGAAGACCGAGTCGCCTGGTCATACCAAGGTCTTGAAGTACGAGTTTAACCCTTCCGATCTCCATGTTGTACTTGTGAATGGGAAGAAATTGTGCCTGAAGTACACAAGTGCCCATGTTTTTCTTCTTGCCCACATGTTCTGGAGGTGTGTATTCTCAGCAAAACTCAAATTTCCCAACCATGTATGTGCCACAAATGCATGCGTAGAAGGCGTCTGCAAACGAATGACCATCTACCAAGTTCGGCCCAAGCTTCTTTCTTGCGAGGTTCAACACATGGTAAAATCAACATATGTGGAATGTGTTAGGAAACACCTTTTCTATGAATTTTGCCATTGCTTGCTCTTGGTCTGTCATAATGTGGTCAAGGGACAAGTTGTCCATGCATTGTCATCATCCACCTCTCGAGAACCCATTTGAATGTTTCCATTTTTCATCCGCTAGCAGAGCACAACCCAACACAATGGTGTGTGTGTGTGGTTATTTATTCCCAAGAATGGAGCAAACATCATGTTGGACAAATCTTCGCGGAACATCATGTTGAAAGAGACGCATCCCTTGTAATTGTGGCACAATGATCTAGTCCTCCCATCGACCCAAAAAATTCCCGGACTACATTTTGCTCGTCTAGCCGTGTAGCATAGAAAAAATTCGGGGTTTCAGCTTGTCTTTTCTTGAAGTGCTCGATTGTCATTCTCATGTCTTGCATCATCATATTTTCTCGCAACATTGTTCGTATGTTTGATATATCCTTATTTACATATCCAAGGCTTCGCACATCACCACCGTGGACCTCCGCTAGGGCACCCTTGATTTTTTAGAATATTGTTTTTTTTGTTGTGCAGTGTTTGCATGTATTGGAAATTCTCTTCGAGTACCTTCCTATGGGACCGATAGTACCGTGTTCTACCAACCCGTGACACCATAGGGTGGGCATGCTCGGCTTTGAAAATGGTGACCATCCAAGCCCTACCATGTGCGTTTGCAATCATGTCGCAACACCTTGTTTCGCCTCCTTGTGTCTTTCCCATCCATATGCTCTACGACCTGCTTGCCTTTTTTGATTTTTGTGTGTTGAAATTGCTCATATCGAGCTCTGTAGAGCCATATCGCTTGCTTTCTAAACTTTTTTATTGCTTCATTGGCAGGTTTCCCCGCGTGAAGACACTCAAATACCCAGCTCAACACATCATCCTTTGTTGCACCTCATGCTTGGTTGTACTTTGTACTTCTGATATGGATCCCAAATCCAAGCTTGAATGCATACTCATTGTACACTTCCTGCACTACTTTGAGGTCATCGAATACCATACCAACATAAGGTACCAATGGAAGCAAAGAAATTTCATCTCCATTTTCTTCAGCAACATTTGGAGCATTCCCACTCAATGCGCTTTGTAGTCCAAATAAAAACTGAGCCGCATCATTGGTTTCTCGCGCAACATTAGCCTGTCCGCCTGGCTCCTGCATATTATTAATCAATGATGATTCGATAATTTTATTTTTGTTATGTTTCACAAGTACAGTAGCAAGCTTGCATGAAGCAACATGGTTTCATGCATCTATTTGTTGATCTCAATGACTTTTTTTTGTCATGTACCTAACTGTAATGTAGCAAATTATCATGACCACAATTCATTCTAGCTAGTATTGTGTGTTGTCAATATACGTTATGCTACATCAATCAATTATTTAGCAGAAAACAGTGATCCTCAAACGCATGCAAGTTTTTTTGGTAGGTAATGCTTTTATGTTCAATGCCATTATGTTTCTATGTACCAAATGATACATCTTCAGAGAAACAACATTTTTAAATCATCAACCAAATTTGTGCATTAGCGCTCGTAGGATGGAATTCCTACATAGAAGCAACCAGTAGCATGATAAATCATGGGCAGCGAGATTGACGGTAACATGAGAAATAATCACCACAATATTTGAGTGCAGCAACAAATCTAATACTAGTAAGAGGAAATCTAATAGTAGAAGAATAAAATCACCATAAATTCAAACAAAATATGATGAAACCCCTAGCGGCAAATGGTATTTAAACTCACTGATGGAGCTGGCTCTTCACTCTCCGGGTTCTAGGTGAAAACCAGTGGCGGATTGTTGCGGCGGCCTGGATTTCCTTGTAGTGAAGGTCCTCCGATGCCACTGCTCGATGATCCAGCTGTTTGACGCTGCCGTAGAGCCGGAATGGAGCTGGAGTGTCGAGGGTACTCCTCGGCAATGCCCTCCGATTGGGGCTTAGGGTTGATGGAATCCTGTAGGCTGACACGAGACATCGGTTACCACAAGTGGGAGAGCGATTTACCCAGTTCGGGGCCCTCGATGAGGTAAAACCCTTACGTCCGCCCGTCTGATCTTGATTATGAAAATATCGGGCTACAATGGGGTGCCGAAGGTTCGGCTGTGATCTCGTCGAGAGGCTAAGTGCTACGGCGACCTAGCTCTAGACTTATGGTGGCTAAAGTTGCTAAGATTGATTGTGCCCTCGGCAGCCCCTCTCCCGGCCCTTATATAGGAGGCCAGGTCTCAAGAGATCTGTCCGGTACGACTAGGTTTACAAAAGACCTAGCTCTAAACTTTCCTTGTTCGGCTCCTCTCCGTCTTGTTCTTCAAGGAATCTTCTCCAGCACCGCCCTAGTGGCCCACTGATACGTCTCAAACGTATCCATAATTTCTTATGTTCCATGATAGTTTTATGACAATACTCACATGTTTTATACACACTTTACATCATTTATATGCATTTTCCGGCACTAACCTATTAACGAGATGCCGAAGTGTCAGTTCCTATTTTGTGCTGTTTTTGGTTTTAGAAATCCTACACAGAAATATTCTCGGAATTGGACGAAATTAACGTCCAGGGTCTTATTTTTCCACGGAGCTTCCAGAAGACCAAAGGGGATACGAAGTGGGGCCACGAGGTGGCGACACCACAAGGCGGCGCGACCAAGGAGGGGCCCGCGCCACCCTATGGTGTGGGCCCCTCGAGCCTCCACCAACTCTGCCCTTCCACCTACTTAAACTCTCCGTCGCAAAAACCCTATTACCGAGAGCCACGATACGGAAAAAGTTCCAGAGACGACGCCGCCGCCAATCCCATCTCGGGGGATTCAGGAGATCGCCTCCGGCACCCGGAGAGGGGAATCATCACTCGGAGGGCTCTACATCACCAAGCCCGCCCCGGATTGATGTGTGAGTAGTTCATCCTTGGACTATGGGCCCATAGCAGTAGCTAGATGGTTGTCTTCTCCTCTTGTGCTATCATGTTTAGATCTTGTGAGCTGCCTATCATGATCAAGATCATCCATTTGTAATGCTACATGTTGTGTTTGTTGGGATCCAATGAATATTGAATACTATGTCAAGTTGATTATCAATCTATCATATATGTGTTGTTTATGTTCTTGCATGCTCTCCGTTGCTAGTAGAGGCTCTGGCCAAGTTGATACTGAACTCCAAGAGGGAGTAATTATGCTCGATAGTGGGTTCATGCCTCCATTGAATCGAGGACAGTGACAGAAAGTTCTAAGGTTGTGGATGTGCTGTTGCCACTAGGGATAAAACATCAATGCTTTATCTAAGGATATTGTGTTGATTACATTACGCACCATACTTAATGCAATTGTCTGTTGTTTGCAACTTAATACTGGAAGGGGTGCGGATGCTAACCCGAAGGTGGACTTTTTAGGCATAGATGCATGCTGGATAGCGGTCTATGTACTTCGTCGTAATGCCCTGATTAAATCTCATAGTAATCATCATGATATGTATGCATCTCTATTTGTCAATTGCCCAACTGTAATTTGTTCACCCAACATGCTATTTATCTTATGGGAGAGACACCACTAGTGAACTATGGACCCCGGTCCATTCTTTTACATCTAAATACAATCTACTGCAATCATTGTTCTCTACTGTTCTTTGCAAACAAACATCATTCTTCACACCATACATTTAATCCTTTGTTTACAGCAAGCCGGTGAAATTGACAACCTCACTGTTAAGTTGGGGCAAAGTATGGTGATTGTGTTGTGCAGGGTTCCACGTTGCGCCGAATCGCCGGTGTTGCGCCGCACTACACTCCTTCGCCAACAACCTTCACGTGGCCTTCATCTCCTAATGGTTCGACAACCTTGGTTTCATACCGGGAAACTTGCCGCTATACGCATCACACCTTCCACTTGGGGTTCCCAACGACGTGTGCTTCACGCGCTATCGTTAAATTTCCGCGCCGCGTTGCTGGGAGATCAAGACACGCCGCAAGGGGAGTCTCCCACATCCAATCTCTTTACTTTGTTTATTGTCTTGCTTTACTTTATTTTATTTTCTGTTTTGTTTGTTTCTCTATATTAAAAACACAAAAAAATTAGTTGCTTTACTTTATTTTATTTGTCTTGTTTGCTTTCTCTATATCAAAAACACAAAAAAAATTAGTTACTTGCATTTACTTTATTTACCTTTTGTTTATTTCATCATGCTTCCTCCTAAGTTCACTCTGAAAGATATACCGGTAGGGCAAGGGTCTATCATTGGAAGAGATAATATAGAATTTTTTTTCACTCATGTTAGTATGGTTGAAGATTTTGAAGATAGATCCTTGGTAAAAGTTGTTCCTACTTATGAAAGTGCTACTGCCTCTTTAGTACACATGTTGGAAACTAGATTCGTTAATCTTAATCCTATAATTCAACATATGTTTCTTACACTCTCTGATATGGAAATGGGAGAAAAGAGAGATTTTGTTTTAGAGGTCCTTCTTAGAGAATTTGGTGATATACCTAAAGAAGCTAGAAAAGTTTTTATTAAGCATGAGAGACTTGGCTTTTATACCGATTTTGCAAAAAACACTTAAAAAAATGGACATGGATAGATTAAAGTACACTAATAACGTCAATGGTGAGGGGGAGATTAAAGTACCAATACCTCATAAACTCATGGGGGTGCATGAAGCTCTAGAAAATAACTATACTTGGCTTGTTCCTGAAAATTTGTTTGATGAGGATAATAAGCCTAAGTGCAACGAAAGAGGAGTTACTTACATAGACAAGATACAATACATTGTTGAGAAAACTCCCAACTCCCCTGGTAAGAATGTTAATGCTTCATCTCTCGATAATACTTGATTCACACTTTCTGCGCCTAGCTGAAAGGCGTTAAAGAAAAGCGCTTATGGGAGACAACCCATTATTTTACTTCTGCACTTTTGTTTTATATTTGAGTCTTGGAAGTTGTTACTACTGTAGCAACCTCTCCTTATCTTTACTTTATTGCAATGTTGTGCCAAGTAAAGTCTCTAGTAGTAAAGTTGATACTAGATTTGGATTGCTGCGCAGAAACAGATTTCTTGCTGTCACGAATTTGAGTAGAACTCTCTGTAGGTAACTCAGTAAAAATCTGCCAATTTACATGCGTGATCCCCGATATGTACGCAACTTTCATTAGTTTTGAGCTTTTTCATCTGAGCCTGTTAAGTGCCTATGAAAAATTCGTCTTTACGGACTGTTCTGTTTTGACAGATTCTGCCTTTTATTTCACATTGCCTCTTTTGCAATGTTGAATGGATTTCTTTGTTCCATTAACTTTCAGTAGGGTTGTGCAATGTCCAGAAGTGTTAAGAATGATTATGTCACCTCTGAATATGTGAATTTTTGATTATGCACTAAACCTCTAATGAGTTTGTTTCGAGTTTGGTGTGGAGGTTTTCAGGATCAAGAGAGGAGGATGATACAATATGATCGGAAGAGTGAAAAGTCCTAGCTTGGGGATGCCCCGTGGTTCATCCCTGCATATTTCAAGAAGACTCAACCATCTAATCTTGGGATGCCCAAGGCATCCTTCTTCATCGACAACTTATCAGTCACCTCTAGTGAAACTATATTTTTATTCAGTCACATCTTATGTGCTTTACTTAGAGCGTCTGTTTGCTTTTGTTTTTGTTAGAATAAACTCGGATCCTAGCATTCTTTGTGTAGGAGAAAGACACGCTCCGCTGTTTCATATGAACACATGTGTTCTTAGCTTTACTTTTAATGTTCATGGCGAAGGTTGAAAACCGCTCATTATTGTTATTTGGTTGGAAATAGAAATGCTTCATGTGGTAAATGGTATATTGTCTTGAATAATTTGATACTTGGCAATTGTTGTGCTCAAATAGATCATGTTTAAGCTCTTGCATCATGTACTTTGCACCTATTAATGAAGAACTACCATAGAGCTTGTTGAAATTTGGTTTGTATGATTGGTCTCTCTAGAGTCTAGATATCTTCTAGGTGAAGTGTTTGAACAACAAGGAAGACAATTAGTAGAGTCTTATAATGCTTGCAATATGTTCTTATGTAAGTTTTGCTGTACGGTTCATACTTGTGTTTGCTTCAAACAACCTTACTAGCCAAAGCCTTGTACTGAGAGAATTCTTCTCGTGCATCCAAATCCTTGAGCCAAAAACTAAGCCATTTGTGTCCACCATACCTACCTACTATGTGGTATTTCTCTCCATTCCAAAGTAAATTACTTGAGTGCTACCTTTAAAATTTCATTCCTTGTCTTTGCAATACATAGCTCATGGGAAAATAGCCTTAAAAACTATTGTGGTATTGAATATCTTGCTATGTATCTTATTTCTTATAAGTTGCTTATTGAGCGGTAACCATGTTTCTGGGGACGCCATCAACTATTACACCTTTGTTGAATATCATGTGAGTTGCTATGCATGTTCGTCTTGACGAGGGATCACCTCGGCAATGCCTACGTATTGTAGACTAGGGTTTCGGGAGAGAGCGACGATGGAGATTCCGGGGACGAGATTAGGCACACGACGTACCCAGCTTCGGGTCCCCTCGGTGGAGGATCCCTACGTGCTGCTAGCAATCCACTATATGATCACAATATGTTTACATGGTGTCGCCGTAGGCGAAGCTATGTTGTCTATCTCTATGTCTACATCTTAGCCCCCTTATTTCGGGTACCCTGGCTAGCTTTATATATGCAACCAGCCTAGGGTTTTACAAGAGTCCTAGTCGACTACTTCTTCGGGTTGCCTTGTTGGGCCTTCTCTCCATATTGGGCCGAGCCAACTGTATACCAATAATGGGTACCGAAGGGTATGCCCATGTTAGCCCCCGAGTTTATAGGGAAGTCGAAGACTTGCGTAGAAACTCCAAGCATAACCATCTTCGAAGTCGAAGAAATACAAGGCGAGGTCCATGTTGAAGATCATGTGTAGCGTAGATGATGTCGATGATTCTCGAAGTTATTTTTCACGTGTGCGCGCCATGCTCCGATGGGAGTAGCCCCCGAGTCTATGGACAAGTGCTTGTACTTGGGCATAGACTCAAGTTGTACTACTCGATGAAGAACTTAACTATATTTCTGGAGGACTTGATGAAATCCATGTGCTCCCGATGGGAGTAGGCTCCACTCGAGTCGTAGAATCGAGTTGAGTCTACAAACCTTGATTGTCGTAGATGCTGTCGAAGTTATTTTTCTATCGGGTGCGCGACCAGCGCTCCCGATGGGAGTAGCCCCCGAGGCTACAGCCAAGGACTTGTGCTTGGTTGTAGGCTCAATGCTTTATGCCGCTATATTCTTTCTTGAGCTTTTCACATTTATCGGGTGCGCGACCAGCGCTCCCGATGGGAGTAGCCCCCAAGGCTATAGCCAAGTGTTTGCACTTGGGTGTAGGATCAACTTGCTTTTAATTGACACCACAACTTTTCCTTTTTCTTGTATCTTATCGGGAGGGTGAACAATACTCTCGATAAGAGTAGCCCCCGAGCCTATGGGCAAGTGCTTGCACCTGGGCATAGGCTCAAGTTGTACTACTCGATAAAGAACTTAACTATATTTCTTGGCGCAGCCCCTCTTTTTATCGACTCCAGGCCGTTGCTATTTTTATTTGACATCCATATCTATATTGTACAGGGATAATGGTAGTTGGGGCTAGTTCATCCGACGGATCAGGTACTAGTTAACTGCTCTAGTGGCAATCCGCAAAACCTACTTCAAGATCACGTCCTCGGACATGATCTGGATAATGGTGTAAATTCACAAAGCCGCTAAGGTCTTACCATTCGCCGAGTCCCAACCATGTTTTATCGGTCCACAGCGTCCGGGATATTTCTTCACATCTGGATGGAAAAAGTAGCAGAATAGCTTTTGAAGTATGCCACGCCACACAGATTTTGGACCCGGTTCCTACTCTTCGCAGTAGTTTTGGCGGCATTCAAAGATTGTTCTACTTTGGCGCCCGAGAGAATATTTTGTCAAGTGCCTTGTTCGGCCGATGCAATGACCCTTTTGCGGGTTCTTCTATATTTTTCTCGGGGCGTGATGAGACACCCGTGATATATTGATTCTCTTCTATATTGTTTCCGCATATCGCTGACATCTTTGCTCTTGAATAAATGACGAAATAATAGACCCAAGATTTGCTCCGTCTCTCTTTTCTTTTTTTTTTGGATCTCCTTGATGGGAGTACTTTAGTTCCTCCTTCAGAAAACCAGTATTGCTCATTGGGTTTATTTCTTTTTCGGTCCTCTCCCCGAGATACCTCTTCGGGACTCTTTAAGGACAATTCTTCGGGTCCTTCCTGAGGACAATTCTTCGGACCTCCTAGGAGATAATTTGTCGGGACCTCCTTGCAGATAATTTGTCGGGACCTCCTTGCAGATAATTTGTCGGGACCTCCTAGGAGATAATTCTTCGGATTCTCCTTGAATAAAATTTCATCGGGTTCATCCTTGAAGAAGATTTCGTCGGGTACTCTTTTGAATTCGTTGGGTTCTCTCTTGAAGACAATTTTTCGGTACTTTTTGATTTCACGTTCCTCCCCTCAAGGCATTTCTGCTCGGGTGCTTTTTTGGAATTGGCCGGTCTTCCTTGAAGACACCGGTGCTTTTTTGATTTCGTCGGGTCCTGTCCTCTTTCTTGAAGACAATTTCGACGAGTTCTCCCTTTGGACAATTTCGTCTCTGTTCTCTTTATATACTTGAAATTTGCTTTCTCCTGCACAAATGAACAAACTTTTTCTATCTTTTCTTTTGACTCTCTTTTTGCACATGTGTCGATGCTCGGATTCGATGGATATAAAGTGAATATACGCCGCGCAGCCCCCGAGCATTGGGTGCGGCGAAAGTAAACGATAATCAACTTTGTGCAAAATAAAAGAACACTTAGCTTTTTGGACACGAGGAAGTCGATGCATGACGAAGTCTTCGAGTGTAGATAATAAATCTAGCCAAAGTAGAAACCACCAAATAGAAAAAGTGGATGCCGTGAATTTGTTGATGAAGCAATAGCCAAGCCTCCGAGCGTTGCTGAGGTGATGTCATGATTGTTGCTTAGGCGTCATTTCGCAGTTGTGACCCTCGGTGAAGTCGTTGTCGAGCCCCCGAGTGTTAGTCATGATGTCGAAAGAAGTTGACGGAATCGCGGCATCATATAAGGTGAAGCCATTTAGGATGAAGCCATTGTCAATAATATAATATGAGTTCATGAAGATGAATCCAATATGAAGTATTTGAGATGAATCCATATTGAAGATTATGCCATATAGATCATATATTGAAGATAAATTCATCGATATCATAGAGTATGAATCCATTGACCCGAAGAATCCAGTAATAATCATAGAAGATGAATCCGCTGATTATCATAGAAGATGAATCCATTGATCCGAAGAAAATAATTCCAATAATAACCATAGAAGATGAATCCATTGACCCGGAAACACATCGGGTAATATTGTATAAGTGAACCAATAATAACCCAAAGAAAACCAATCCAGTAATCCGAAAAAAATAAATCCACTGAGACGAAGAAAATAATTCCACTAAGTCGAAGAAAATAATTCCATTGAGCCGAAGAAAATAATTTCACTGAGCCGGAGAAAATATATCCATTGCCGAAGAAAAGAAATTCACCAAGTAACCGAGTATATTCGTGGTAACGAAGTAATGGCACATCCACAAGTGTCGGGTGTATTTGCTGTAATGAGGTAATGACGTAACCCCCGAGTATTCGGGTGTGGCGAAAATAAATGATAATCAACCCTTGGAAGAGGTACACTTAGCTTTTTTATCGGATGCGGCGGGGCCAACGTGAAAGCATGACGTATGGCGGACACGGTCGATGAAGTTGCACGGCGTCTGACCGGGAGTAGTTGATGAAGAGGGCGTAGCCGAAATAGTTTCGCCATCAAAGATAGTCCATGTGGCGGGCGCAGTCGAAGAAATTCCGCCACCCAAGATAGTCTATGCGGCGGGCGCACTCGAAGAAATTCCGCCACTTAAGATAGTTCATGCGGCTGCTAGATGACATGGCCGATGACGAGACGTAGTTGATATGTCCAATCCGTCACGGGCGAACACCCGAATATATCGAGTCCGCAATGCGACAAGCAAGCCCCCGATTGTGGCGACTGTACGCGGCGAAGCAGTCAAACCTTGTTCCGATCTGCAGTTATATTACGACGCAAAAGACTACGTGCCAATAATAGTACGAGCCAAAAAATATTTAGCTCAATAAATTTTACATGTAGTAATTAATTAGAAATATATCACATAATGATCTTCTATGTCAGGTGACGAGGCCATAGTAGCGTCTCACTCGGATTTCTTCGGCGTCGTTTGCACTAAAAGAAAATCCATGCACTTTTTGCCTCATAATATTGACCGATTCGTCCTCTCATATATGGCAGCAGTGTATTAGAAATAACCATGGCTAAAAGCATATGTGTATCCGACAGATTTCTCAATCAATGGAAAGATACGTGTACTCGTGTGGTTACTTTGCATATGAATTAAATAAGTGGGAGGACGCGGGGGTTACCGATCGATCTTTGCTGTTTCCAATTAGCTTCCGTACCTGCCGCTGCAGCCTGGTCCCGGTGGATAATTAGATTGAGCGCATGTGTCGAGGAAGGATCTGGCCACGACCCATGAGTCGTGCTTGACCGATCGCTGTGCGCGAAAAAATCCGGCCGGCTTCAAGATGTCGTAGTTGATGATCGATCCCGCCCGGATAACGAAATCCAGTCGTCGCGATTCCCACAGACGGCGCCAATTGACGAGATCACCTCGGCAATGCCTACGTATTGTAGACTAGGGTTTCCGGGAAGAGCGACGATGGAGATTCCGGGGACGAGATTAGGCACACAACGTACCTAGCTGTCGGTGGAGGATCCCTACGTGTTGCTAGAAATCCACTATATGATCACAATATGTTTATATGGTGTCGCCGTAGGCGGCTATGTTGTTCATTCCCATGTCTACATCTTAGGCCCCTTATTCGCACTCAAGCATTTATATATGCAACTACTCTAGGTTTTACAAGAGTCCTAGTCGACTACTTCTTCGGGTTGCCTTGTTGGGCCTTCTTTCCATATTGGGCTGAGCCAATCCAGGTATACCAATAATGGGTACCCGAAGGGTATGCCCATGTCACGTCTTGTCTGAAGTAAGGGCGATTTATCATGATCAAATGGTTTGAGTATGCATATTGTTAGAGAAGAACATTGGGCCACCAACTCATGTATCATGGTGGAAGTTTTAGTTTGGACATCAATCCTCAATCTCTTATGAGAATATTATCTGTTGTTGAATGCTTATGCATTAAAGAGGAGTCCATTATCTTTTTTCTATGTTGTCCCGGTATGGATGTCCTTAGTTGACATCTATCAAAAACGAGAAATCAAATGCGATTTATCTCCTTGGACCTTTGTACAGGCGGCATAGAGGTACCCCTTTGTGACACTTGGTTGAAACATATATTATGCAATGATAATCCATGTAAATCCAAGCTAATTAGGACAAGGTGCGAGCACTATTGGTATTCTATGCATGAGGCTTGCAACTTATAGGATGTCTTATACATAACGCATATGAATTATTACTACCGTCGACAAAATTGTTTCTATGTTTTCAAAATAAAAGCTCTAGCACAAAAATAGTAATACATGCTTCCTCTGCGAAGGGCCATTCTTTTACTTTATGTTGAGTCAGTCTACCTACTTCTTTCTATCTTAGAAGCAAACACTTGTGTCAACTGTGTGCATTGATTCCTACATACTTGCTTATTTGCATTCATCATATTACTTTGTGTTGACAATTATCCATGAGATATACATGTTGAAGTTGAAAGCAACCGCTGAAACTTATATCTTCCTTTGTGTTGCTTCAAAACTTTCTACTAAGAATTTATTGCTTTATGAGTTAATGCAAGTCTTATTGATGCTTGTCTTGAAAGTACTATTCATGAAAAGTCTTTGCTATATGATCAGTTGTTTAGTCATTGTCTTACCTTTCAATCACTTCATTCATCTCATATGCTTTACAATAGTATTGATCAAGATTATGATAGCATGTCACTTCAGAAATTATCCTTGTTATCGTTTACCTACTCGAGGGCGAGTAGGAACTAAGCTTGGGGATGCTTGATACGTCTCAAACGTATCCATAATTTCTTATGTTCCATGCTAGTTTTATGACAATACTCACATGTTTTATACACACTTTACATCATTTATATGCATTTTCCGGCACTAACCTATTAACGAGATGCCGAAGCGTCAGTTCCTGTTTTGTGCTGTTTTTGGTTTCAGAAATCCTACACAGGAAATATTCTCGGAATTGGACGAAATTAACGCCCAGGGTCTTATTTTTCCACGGAGCTTCCAGAAGACCGAAGGGGATACGAAGTGGGGCCACGAGGTGGCGACACCACAAGGCAGCGCGGCCAAGGAGGGGCCCGCGTCGCCCTATGGTGTGGGCCCCTCGAGCCTCCACCGACTCTGCCCTTCCGCCTACTTAAACTCCCCGTCGCGAAACCCTATTACCGAGAGCCACGATACGGAAAAGTTCCAGAGACGCCGCCGCCGCCGCCAATCCCATCTCGGGGATTCAGGAGATCGCCTCGGCACCCCGCCGGAGAGGGGAATCATCACCGGAGGGCCCTACATCACCATGCCCGCTCCGGATTGATGTGTGAGTAGTTCATCCTTGAACTATGGGTCCATAACAGTAGCTAGATGGTTGTCTTCTCTCTTGTGCTATCATGTTTAGATCTTGTGAGCTGCCTATCATGATCAAGATCATCTATTTGTAATGCTACATGTTGTGTTTGTTGGGGTCCGATGAATATTGAATACTATGTCAAGTTGATTATCAATCTATCATATATGTGTTGTTTATGTTCTTGCATTCTCTCTGTTGCTAGTAGAGGCTCTGGCCAAGTTGATACTTGTGACTCCAAGAGGGAGTAATTATGTTCGATAGTGGGTTCATGCCTCCATTAACTCTGGGACAGTGACAAAAAGTTCTAAGGTTGTGGATGTGCTCTTGCACTAGAGATAAAACATCAATGCTTTGTCTAAGGATATTTGTGTTGGATTACATTACGCACCATAATTAATGCAATTGTCTCCGTTGTTTGCAACTTAATACCGGGAAGGGGTGCGGATGCTAACCCGAAGGTGGACTTTATAGGCATAGTGCATGCTTGATAGCGGTCTATGTACTTTGTCGAAATGCTCTGATTAAATCTCATAGTAATCATCATGATATGTATGCATCTCTATTTGTCAATTGCCCAATCGTAATTTGTTCACCCAACATGCTATTTATCTTATGGGAGAGACACCACTATGAACTGTGGACCCCGGTCTATTCTTTTACATCTGAATACAATCCTACTGCAATCATTGTTCTCTACTGTTCTTTGCAAACAAACATCATTCTCCACACCATACATTTAATCCTTTGTTTACAGCAAGCCGGTGAGATTGACAACCTCACTATTAAGTTGGGGCAAAGTATGGTGATTGTGTTGTGCAGGTTCCACGTTGGCGCTCGAACTTCTGGTGTTGCGCTCGCACTACACTCCTTCACCAACAACCCTCACGTGGCCTTCATCTCCTACTGGTTCGACAACCTTGGTTTCATACTGAGGGAAACTTGCTGCTATACGCATCACACCTTCCACTTGGGGTTCCCAACGGACGTGTGCTTCACGTGTTATCACCCACCTTGCCATCGGGTGTCTTCATGGGCCTGGGCCAAGCCGCACAGATAGGGCAATGACAAGCTACCCGAAGGGTAATGCCCACGCCAGTAGTCCCTGAGTGTCTAGCCGAAGATATTTCGGGTAGAGACTAAAGCATGCTTCCACGAATGTTCTTCTCCCTTGATTGTTCTTGTCCATCTTGTAACAACATCATCTTCTTCTAATGGGTGCGCGTCCAGCGCTCTGCGATGGAGTAGCCCCGAGTCTAGGTACGGATGCTTTGCAGTCCGTGCATAGACTCAAGTTGTGCCACTCGAACGTCTTCTTCTGCCGAAGTTCAGGTCTTCATAGGTCATCCGATACATTTGTATCGGGGCTTGTATTTTTCAGTAAGGTTTGAACCGTAAAGGATATTGAGCAACGTGCCCAGCTTTGCTGGTTAACTGCCGATGCAAAACAACGTTACCCTACACAGAATCAAGTCCCCGGGCATGATCCTCGAGTGCAAAGTTTGCTCGGTGCGTTGGCTCAGCCGCTTCCCGATGGAGTAGCCCCCGAGTCCGGGCACGGGGCGCTTGTGACCCGGGTGTGCAGACTCGAGCCGAGCATTCCATCCTTTTTCTTCAAATATTTCTTCATGCCCTTCTTCAGAGGGAAAATCTTTCGAGTTCACGCTATCGGGTGCTCGTCCAGTGCTCCCGATGAGTAGCCCCAGTCTACAGGTGCGATGCTTGGTACCAGGCGTAGACTCAAGTTGACCACCCGACGGTTTTGCCTTCTCTTGAATGCTTCAAATGAAGCCTCATGACATCACTGATGACGTAACCACTGCTATGGTTTGATTGACAAGACGTGACTTGACGGGCCCACCCTAGTTCTACGCGGGCAGTTTCTAGGAAATGACCAGTGCATGCACATTGACCAAGGGGCCTCCTCGATTTCCGCACATCGTGGGAATAATGGGCCGCCGGTTCCGTTCTCTTTAGAGTGACAAGTGTACGACTAGATCTCGTCCACCTCCCATGATGTCTTTGGAGTTATGGCCACGATTTCCCATCAATCCCGTGGCATAAATAGGGAGCCTTCCCGTTGTTTTCACTTTTTACGTTTCCACACTGCTCATCTTCTTCCCCAGCCTTTCTTTTCACCTATGTTCCTTCTCTCAAGAACTCCGGACGCCATGGGCTAGAAGAAGAGCGCCAGCGCCTCAGGCGCAACCAAGGTTAGCCGCGATTGGGGCGCCTCCACCATTTCCAACCGCGAGGTGAACAAGCTGCGCACCCTCGGCCTCATCTCCTCGTCCGACGACGACATTCGTCTTCCAGGTCCAGCCTCTCGCCCAAAGCCCCCGAAGGGCTTTACTGTTATGTTCGTCGCCTTTCTGTTTCGCGGGCTTTCTCTTCCTGCCCACGAATTTCTTCGTTCTCTTCTTTTCTTCTATGGGATCCAGCTCTGGCAGCTGACCCCAAATTCCATTCTCCATCTTTCCATCTTCATCACCGTTTCGGAAGCTTTCTGCATCGATCCCCACTGGGTCTTTGAGGAAAATCTTCATGTCAAGCGTCATTAAATGACAACAATGCCCCCGTCGGTTGGTGGCGTTGTTTCATTTTCTAGAAAGGAAGTTGGTTACTTCAACTTCAATGAAAGAATCCGTCCAGGCTGGCGTCACAAATGGTTCTACCTGCGAGACACTCCAGTGCCTGGGCGGCGTTCCAACCTTCCTCCCTTCAAGGATGTCTTAGTGGCTCAGCCGAAGAAATCCTGGCGAAACACCCTGTCTCCCGACGAAAGCGCTCTAGCCGACAAGCTGTTCGAGCAAGTTGTTGACCTGAAGAACGTGGGAGGCTTGACGATGTGCGTCACTGAGTGTTCCTGAGATGTCGGGCGCAGCCACTGATGTCCCGGCCCCACCAGCTGTGGATGTACACTGGGGAGGGCGACAAGTCGAGAGTAAGCTCTGCCGACCTGTCGGATGACGACCTTCATGACGAAGTGCGGCGTCTTACTTGCTACAGCATGAAGGACATCATTGTCCTGACCTCTGCCCGCTCTCCATATGATCTCAAACACCTTCCGGCTGAGGTAGCCTTTACTGCATTTGCTTTTATTGTTAAGAACTTGTTTCACTCCAACTTTCCACTGATTTTCTCTTGTCAACAGGCTTCTACCGTGGTCCGATGTTATCCTCCCACACCCGAAAGTGGTGTGGAACCAGAGGATGATGATGATGACTCCGAGGAGACCGAGGATGCTCAGCACGTTCTTGAGG
The DNA here is from genome assembly GCA_030979885.1 of Lolium multiflorum. Classification (NCBI taxonomy): domain Eukaryota; kingdom Viridiplantae; phylum Streptophyta; class Magnoliopsida; order Poales; family Poaceae; genus Lolium; species Lolium multiflorum. The sequence continues at coordinate 298,853,674 of CM061750.1, forward strand.
ACAGCAACGTCCGTGAGGACGAAGCTCCCGAGGATGATGCTCTCACCAGGAGCAGGCGGTGCAAGAGGATAAACGAGGACCTGATCACAACGGCTGAATCGAGTCCTAGCGGGCAAGATAATGATGCCGATGAAACCGCATCGCCTCCCCCTGATGTGAAAAGTTTGACAGGCTTTTTTGCTGTCGAGGATGACCTGGACCTGTGAGTATCTATTTTTCTCTTCGTCGCTATCTTTCTTTATTCTGCATGCTGATCGTCCTTGCTTTTCAAGCAGCTCTGATGATGATGACGATGTTCCTCTTGCAAAGAGGGCTAAGTTATTCTCTGGGAAATCTGAGTCAGCCAAGGAGTCAAATCCTTCGCCTGCCAAACCGACGCCGCCCTCAAGGATGGCCGTGGAGAAGATTCCGGTGTCGAAGGTTATCCCTTCTGGCAACGCTCCCGTTCCATCATCTGCCCGCGACCATGTGAGTGATTTATCTAACTTGGCTTTCTTCTTCTTCGGTGAATTTCCATATTCGACTGAGGTTTCTTGACCTTTGCCTTGCAGCCAATTTATGCCACAGTTGACGCTGTGGCAGATTTTGCTGACCAATTCACTCGTCTGGAGTCTGAAAATGCTCATCTTCGGAAGACCATCAAGACTTCGGCTGACCAAGTGCTGGAGGCCAACAGTCTCGCAGCCGATGCTCAAAATGAAAACATCTCGCTGAAGGATGAACTGAAGAAGCTGAAGCAAAAAATGAAGGATGAGTGATGTCTACGTTCCCCCTCCTTTCCTGTAGACAGTGTTGGGCCTCCAAGAGCAGAGGTTTGTAGAACAGCAGCAAGTTTTCCTTAAGTGGATCACCCAAGGTTTATCGAATTCAGGGAGGAAGAGGTCAAAGATATCCCTCTCATGCAACCCTGCAACCTCAAAGCAAGAAGTCTCTTGTGTCCCCAACACACCAAATAGGTGCACTAGTTCGGCGAAGAGATAGTGAAACACAAAAGTGGTATGAATATATATGAGTAGTAGCAACGGTGCCGAAAATAGCTTGCTCGCGTGTAGTTGATGGTGGTAGTATTGCAAAGAAGAGGCAACGAGAAACAAGAACAAAGGAAAGAGTAACGCTGTTAAGATTTAGAACAAGGCTCTAGGATTAGACTTTCACTAGTGGACACTCAACATTGATCACATAAATGCAATAGATAAATGCATACTCTACACTCTTGTTGGATGATGAACACATTGCGAGGATTACACGAACCTCAATGCCGGAGTTAACAAGCTCCACAATACTGTTCATGTTTTAGTAACCTTAAGTGTAAGATAGATCAAAAGACTCAAACCAAGTACCAACATAGCATGCACACTGTCACCTTCATGCATATGTAGGAGGAATAGATCACATCAATATTATCATAGCAATAGTTAACTTCGCAATCTACAAGAGATCATGATCATAGCATAAACCAAGTACTTCATGATGCACACACACTGTCACCTTTACACACGTGCAGGAGGAATAGAACTACTTTAATAACTTTGCTAGAGTAGCACATAGATAGTAGTGATACAAAACTCCTATGAATCTCAATCATGTAAAGCAGCTCATGAGATCATTGTATTGAGGTACATAGGAGAGAGATTAACCACATAGCTGACTCTACAGCCCCGAGCCTCGATGGAGAACTACTCCTCCTCATGGGAGTGCTAGCCGGTGAGATGAAGATGGCGGTGAGATGGCACTGGGTGTGTCGATGGAGAAGCCTTCGGGGGGCACTCCGTCCCGGCGGCGTGCCTAACAGAGACTTCGTCTCGTATCTTGGCGTCATGGCGCGTCGGAAGGTTTCGGTTTTCGTCGAACGATCGCGTTTTTAGGTCGAAGGTTATATAGGCGGAAGGCCACAGGGGCACTCGGGGGTGCCACACCCAGGCCGGCGCGCCGTGGTCCGGCTCGCGCCACATGTGGTGTGCTGCCCCCCCGGCCCCTCTCCGACTCTTCTTCTGTGTTCCGGAGCCTTCCGGGAAAAATAGGAGGTTTGCTGATTTCGGCCCACCCGAGAATATTGTTCGAACAGCCTTTCTCTGGAACTAAAACAAGCAGAAAACAAAGAATCGGCCTTTTCGGCATCTTGTTAATAGGTTAGTTCCGTAAAAATGCACGAATATGACATAAAGTGTGCATAAAACGTGTAGATAACATCAATAATGTGGCATGGAACATAAGAAATTATCGATACGGCCGGAGACGTATCGCATCCCCAAGTTTGCTCCGCTCGTCCCGAGCAGGTAAAACGATAACAAAGATAATTTCTTGAGTGACATGCCATCATAACCTTGATCATACTATTTGTAAAGCATATGTAGTGAATGCAACGATCAAAACAATGTATATGAAATGAGTAAACAAGTGAATCATAAAGCAAAGACTTTTCATGAATAGTACTTTCAAGACAAGCATCAATAAGTCTTGCATAAGAGTTAACTCATAAAGCAATAATTCATAGTAAAGCATTGAAGCAACACAAAGGAAGTTTCAGCGGTTGCTTTCAACTTGTAACATGTACATCTCATGGATATTGTCAACATAGAGTAATATAACAAGTGCAATATGCAAATATGTAGGAATCAATGCACAGTTCACACAAGTGTTTGCTTCTTGGGATGGAGAGAAATAGGTGAACTGAACAACAGAAGTAAAAGAATGGTCCTCCATAGAGGAAAAGCATCGATTGCTATATTTGTGCTAGAGCTTTGATTTTGAAAACATGAAACAATTTTGTCAACGGTAGTAATAAAGCATATGTATCATGTAAATTATATCTTACAAGTTGCAAGCCTCATGCATAGTGTACTAATAGTGCCCGCACCTTGTCCTAATTAGCTTGGACTACCGGATCATCACAATGCACATGTTTTAACCAAGTGTCACAATGGGTACCTCTATGCCGCCTGTACAAAGGTCTAAGGAGAAAGCTCGCATTGGATTTCTCGCTATTGATTATTCTCAACTTAGACATCCATACCGGGACAACATAGACAACAGATAATGGACTCCTCTTTTATGCATAAGCATGTAACAACAATTAATAATTTTCTCATATGAGATTGAGGATATATGTCCAAAACTGAAACTTCCACCATGAATCATGGCTTTAGTTAGCGGCCCAATGTTCTTCTCTAACAATATGCATGCTTAACCATAAGGTGGTAGATCTCTCTTAGATAAGACGAACATGCATAGCAACTCACATGAAATTCAACAAAGAGTAAATGATATTCAGTAAACATGGTTATCGCACAACAAGCAACTTAATAAGAGATAAAGTGCATAATTACATATTCAATACCACAATAGTTTTTAAGCTATTTGTCCCATGAGCTATATATTGCAAAGGTGAATGATGGAATTTTAAAGGTAGCACTCAAACAATTTACTTTGGAATGGCGAAAATACCATGTAGTAGGTAGGTATGGTGGACACAAATGGCATAGTGGTTGGCTCAAGTATTTTGGATGCATGAGAAGTATTCCCCCTCGATACAAGGTTTAGGCTAGCAAGGTTATTTGAAACAAACACAAGGATGAACCGGTGCAGCAAAACTCACATAAAAGACATATTGTAAACATTATAAGACTCTACACCGTCTTCCTTGTTGTTCAAACTCAATACTAGAAATTATCTAGACCTTAGAGAGACCAATTATGCAAACCAAATTTTAGCAAGCTCTATGTATTTCTTCATTAATGGGTGCAAAGTATATGATGCAAGAGCTTAAACATGAGCACAACAATTGCCAAGTATCACATTACCCAAGACATTATAGCAAATTACTACATGTATCATTTTCCAATTCCAACCATATAACAATTTAACGAAGAAGAAACTTCGCCATGAATATTAAAAGCTAAGAACACATGTGTTCATACGAACCAGCGGAGCGTGTCTCTCTCCCACACAAGCATTTATTCAAACAAAAACAAAAACAAAACAAACAAACAGACGCTCCAAGTAAAGTACATAAGATGTGATGGAATAAAAATATAGTTTCAGGGGAGGAACCTGATAATGTTGTCGATGAAGAAGGGGATGCCTTGGGCATCCCCAAGCTTAGACGCTTGAGTCTTCTTAGTATATGCAGGGGTGAACCACCGGGGCATCCCCAAGCTTAGAGCTTTCACTCTCCTTGATCATAGTATATCATCCTCCTCTCTTGACCCTTGAAAACTTCCTCCACACCAAACTCAACAAACTCATTAGAGGGTTAGTGCATAATCAAAAATTCACATGTTCAGAGGTGACACAATCATTCTTAACACTTCTGGACATTGCCCAAAGCTACTGGAAGGTAATGGAACAAAGAAATCCATCCAACACAGCAAAAGAGGCAATGCGAAATAAAAGGCAGAATCTGTCAAAACAGAACAGTCCGTAAAGACGAAATTTTAAAATGGCACCAGACTTGCTCAGATGAAAATGCCCAAATTGAATGAAAGTTGCGTACATATCTGGGGATCACTCACGTAAATTGGCATAATTTTCTGAGTTACCTACAGAGAATTAGGCCCAGATTCGTGACAGCAAGAAAACAGTTTCTGCGCAGTAATCCAAATCTAGTATTGACTTTACTATCAAAGACTTTACTTGGCACAACAAAACACAAAACTAAGATAAGGAGAGGTTGCTACAGTAGTAAACAACTTCCAAGACACAAATATAAAACAAAGTACTGTAGCAAAATAACACATGGGTTATCTCCCAAGAAGTTCTTTCTTTATAGCCATTAAGATGGGCTCAGCAGTTTTAATGATGCACTCATAAGAAATAGTAGTTGAAGCGAAAGAGAGCATCAAGAGGCAAATTCAAAACACATTTAAGTCTAACATGCTTCCTATGCATAGGAATCTTGTAAATAAACAAGTTCATGAAGAGCAAAGTAACAAGCATAGGAAGATAAAACAAGTATAGTTTCAAAAATTTCAGCACATAGAGAGGTGTTTTAGTAACATGAAAATTTCTACAACCATATTTTCCTCTCTCATAATAACTTTCAGTAGCAACATGAGCAAAATCAACAATATAACTATCACATAAAGCATTCTTATCATGAGTCTCATGCATAAAATTATTACTACTCCCACATAAGCATAATCAATTTTATTAGATGTAGTGGGAGCAAATTCAACAAAGTAGCTATCATTATTATTCTCATCAAGTGTTGGAGGCATAGTATAATCACAAATAAAATTTGCTCTCCATAGTAGGTGGCACCAAAAGACCAATATCATTATAATCATCATAAATAGGAGGCAAAGTATCATCAAAGAAAATTTTCTCCTCAATGCTTGGGGGACTAAAAAGATCATGCTCATCAAAACCAGCTTCCCCAAGCTTAGAATTTTCCATATCATTAGCAACAATGGTGTTCAAAGCGTTCATACTAATATCATTTACTAGCATGCAAATAAGATTCCATGGGTTTTTTAATTTTCGCATTAAACCATTCATGTCTTGACTCAGGAAATAGAATAAAAAGCTCACAGATGTTGTCCATTATGCCTTACTAGTGTAAACAAGAAACAAAAAGTTGCAATTGCAGGATCTAAAGGAAATAGCTTCGAGTACTTACAACGTCGGAAAATAGCTTAGTAGCCGAGATCCGGAGTGTGAGTACCTTTTACCTTTCCTCCCCGGCAACGGCGCCAGAAAATACTTGATGCTGTCCAGGACTGGCGCGTGGTTGACGAGGGAGGAAATCCCTTTTAGCTTTCCTCCCCGGCAACGGCGCCAGAAAAGTGCTTGATGTCTACGTTCCCCCTCCTTTCCTGTAGACAGTGTTGGGCCTCCAAGAGCAAGTTTTCCCTTAAGTGGATCACCCAAGGTTTATCGAACTCAGGGAGGAAGAGGTCAAAGATATCCCTCTCATGCAACCCTGCAACCTCAAAGCAAGAAGTCTCTTGTGTCCCCAACACACCAAATAGGTGCACTAGTTCGGCGAAGAGATAGTGAAATACAGGTGGTATGAATATATATGAGCAGTAGCAACGGTGCCAGAAAATAGCTTGCTGGCGTGTAGTTGATGGTGGTAGTATTGCAGCAGTAGCAGTGAATGTAAACAAGCAGAGTAACGCTAACAGTATTTAGGAACAAGGCCTAGGGATTAGACTTTCACTAGTGGACACTCTCAACATTGATCACATAACAGAATAGATAAATGCATACTCTACACTCTTGTTGGATGATGAACACATTGCGTAGGATTACACGAACCCTCAATGCCGGAGTTAACAAGCTACATTATTCATGTTTTAGTAACCTTATAGTGTAAGATAGATCAAAAGACTAAACCAAGTACTAACATAGCATGCACACTGTCACCTTCATGCATATGTAGGAGGAATAGATCACATCAATATTATCATAGCAATAGTTAACTTCGCAATCTACAAGAGATCATGATCATAGCATAAACCAAGTACTAACACGGTGCACACACTGTCACCTTTACACACGTGCAGGAGGAATAAAACTACTTTAATAACTTTGCTAGAGTAGCACATAGATAGTAGTGATACAAAACTCATATGAATCTCAATCATGTAAAGCAGCTCATGAGATCATTGTATTGAGGTACATAGGAGAGAGATGAACCACATAGCTACCGGTACAGCCCCGAGCCTCGATGGAGAACTACTCCCTCCTCATGGGAGCAGCAGCGGTGATGAAGATGGCGGTGGAGATGGCAGCGGTGTCGATGGAGAAGCCTTCCGGGGCACTTCCCGTCCCGGCGGCGTGCCGGAACAGAGACTCCTGTCCCCCAGATCTTGGCGTCGCGATGGCGGCGGCTCTGGAAGGTTTCTGTGGTTTTCGTCGAACGTACTGCGTTTTTAGGTCGAAAGGGGTTATATAGGCGAAGAGGCGGCGCAGGGGGCACCTGGGGGCGCCACACCCTAGGCCGGCGCGGCCAGGGTCTGGCCCGCGCCGCCATGTGGTGTGGTGGCCCCCTGGCCCCTCTCCGACTCTTCTTCGGTGTTCTGGAGCCTTCCGGGAAAATAGGAGGTTTGGCGTTGATTTCGTCCAATTCCGAGAATATTGCCCGAACAGCCTTTCTGGAACCAAAAACAGGAGAAAACAGCAACTGGCACTTCGGCATCTTGTTAATAGGTTAGTTCCAGAAAATGCACGAATATGACATAAAGTGTGCATAAAACATGTAGATAACATCAATAATGTGGCATGGAACATAAGAAATTATCGATACGTTGGAGACGTATCAATGAGCAGGATGCTAGACGCGAGGCTGCAGTCGCAGCCGATGAAAAAGAAGGCGTCCTCCGTGAATCCATTGCAAATTTATTGGGTAAGTGATGTCTACGTGTGCTTCTATTCTTGTAGACAGTGTTGGGCCTCCAAGAGCAGAGGTTTGTAGAACAGCAACAAGTTTCCCTTAAGTGGATCACCCAAGGTTTATCGAACTCAGGGAGGAAGAGGTCAAAGATATCCCTCTCAAGCAACCCTGCAATCACGATACAAGAAGTCTCTTGTGTCCCCAACACACCCAATACACTTGTCAGATGTATAGGTGCATGCTCGTCCCGAGCAGGTAAAACGATAACACAGATAATTTCTGGAGTGACATGCCATCATAATCTTGATCATACTATTTGTAAAGCATATGTAGTGAATGCAGCGATCAAAACAATGTATATGACATGAGTAAACAAGTGAATCATATAGCAAAGACTTTTCATGAATAGCACTTCAAGACAAGCATCAATTAAGTCTTGCATAAGAGTTAACTCATAAAGTAATAATTCAAAGTAAAGGCATTGAAGCAACACAAAAGAAGATTAAGTTTCAGCGGTTGCTTTCAACTTGTAACATGTATATCTCATGGATATTGTCAACATAGAGTAATATAATAAGTGCAATAAGCAAGTATGTAGGAATCAATGCACAGTTCACACAAGTGTTTGCTTCTTGAGGTGGAGAGAAATAGGTGAACTGACTCAACATTGAAAGTAAAAGAATGGTCCTCCATAGAGGAAAAGCATCGATTGCTATATTTGTGCTAGAGCTTTGATTTTGAAAACATGAAACAATTTTGTCAACGGTAGTAATAAAGCATATGTATCATGTAAATTATATCTTACAAGTTGCAAGCCTCATGCATAGTGTACTAATAGTGTCCCGCACCTTGTCCTAATTAGCTTGGACTACCGGATCATCACAATGCACATGTTTTGACCAAGTGTCACAAAGGTACCTCTATGCCGCCTGTACAAAGGTCTAAGGAGAAAGCTCGCATTGGATTTCTCGCTATTGATTATTCTTCAACTTAGACATCCATACCGGGACAACATAGACAACAGATAATGGACTCCTCTTTTATGCATAAGCATGTAACAACAATTAATAATTTTCTCATTTGAGATTGAGGATATATGTCCAAAACTGAAACTTCCACCATGGATCATGGCTTTAGTTAGCGGTCCAATGTTCTTCTCTAACAATATGCATGCTTAACCATAAGGTGGTAGATCTCTCTTACTTCAGACAAGACGGACATGCATAGCAACTCACATGAAATTCAACAAAGAGTAGTTGATGGCGTCCCCAGTGAACATGGTTATCGCACAACAAGCAACTTAATAAGAGATAAAGTGCATAATTACATATTCAATACCACAATAGTTTTTAAGCTATTTGTCCCATGAGCTATATATTGCAAAGGTGAATGATGGAATTTTAAAGGTAGCACTCAAGCAATTTACTTTGGAATGGCGGAAAATACCATGTAGTAGGTAGGTATGGTGGACACAAATGGCATAGTGGTTGGCTCAAGTATTTTGGATGCATGAGAAGTATTCCCTCTCGATACAAGGTTTAGGCTAGCAAGGCTTATTTGAAACAAACACAAGGATGAACCGGTGCAGCAAAACTCACATAAAAGACATATTGAAACATTATAAGACTCTACACCGTCTTCCTTGTTGTTCAAACTCAATACTAGAAATTATCTAGACCTTAGAGAAACCAAATATGCAAACCAAATTTTAGCATGCTCTATGTATTTCTTCATTAATGGGTGCAAAGCATATGATGCAAGAGCTTAATCATGAGCACAACAATTGCCAAGTATCACATTACCCAAGACATTTATAGCAATTACTACATGTATCATTTTTCAATTCCAACCATATAACAATTTAACGAAGGAGAAACTTCGCCATAAATACTATGAGTAGAAACCAAGGACATAGTTGTCCATATGCAACAGCGGAGCGTGTCTCTCTCCCATAAAGTGAATGCTAGGATCCATTTTATTCAAACAAAACAAAAAAAACAAAATAAACCGATGCTCCAAGCAAAGCACATAAGATGTGATGGAATAAAAATATAGTTTCAGGGGAGGAACCTGATAATGTTGTCGATGAAGAAGGGGATGCCTTGGGCATCCCCAAGCTTAGACGCTTGAGTCTTCTTGATATATGCAGGGGTGAACCACCGGGGCATCCCCAAGCTTAGAGCTTTCACTCTCCTTGATCATGTTGCATCATACTCCTCTCTTGATCCTTGAAAACTTCCTCCACACCAAACTCGAAACAACTTATTAGAGGGTTAGTGCACAATAAAAATTAACATATTCAGAGGTGACACAATCATTCTTAACACTTCTGTACATTGCATAATGCTACTGGACATTAGTGGATCAAAGAAATTCATCCAACATAGCAAAAGAGGCAATGCGAAATAAAAGGCAGAATCTGTCAAAACAGAACAGTTCGTATTGACGAATTTTAAAATGGCACCAGACTTGCTCAAATGAAAATGCTCAAATTGAATGAAAGTTGCGTACATATCTGAGGATCATGCACGTAAATTGGCTTAATTTTCTGAGCTACCTACAGGGAGGTGGACCCAGATTCGTGACAGCAAAGAAATCTGGAACTGTGCAGTAATCCAAATCTAGTACTTACTTTTCTATCAACGGCTTAACTTGGCACAACAAAACACAAAACTAAGATAAGGAGAGGTTGCTACAGTAGTAAACAACTTCCAAGACACAAAATAAAAACAAAGTACTAGGTAAAAACATGGGTTGTCTCCCATAAGCGCTTTTCTTTAACGCCTTTCAGCTAGGCGCAGAAAGTGTGTATCAAGTATTATCAAGAGACGGTGTGTCAACCTTACCTTGGGCTTTACCCTTACCTTTCTTATTGTTTTTCTTTCCCTTTGGTTTAGGAAATATATGATTTCCCCCCGGTATAGAGGTGAATTTCAGAGTGCCTTCTCCAACATCAATGACTGCTCCCAATAGTTTCAGCAGGGATCTTCCGAGTATGAGTTTTCCTGTTTCAACAACAAGATAATCAATGGATATTGTTCTTCCAAGAATGGTTGTATGCACACCTGCGGCTATTCCCTTAGGAATTATAATAGAGTTATCAATGAGAGTTATTTCTTCTCCTCCTTCATCGACTCCCCAAAGTTTCAAAGATTTATAAATGCTTTCAGGCATAAGGCAAAATTCATACATAATATCACAGTAGGCATGAAGAGTTCGATCACCGATAACAATTTTAACAGTAGGATCCCACAATGAAAGTTTAGAGTTCACTAAAACTTGTTCAAGACGATTACGAACGTGGCAATAGTTATCATCCAAGCGAGATGTACTTATCTCGAGATTGTTTAATCTACTATATATGCTAGTGAGGGCTGAATTATTAGCTGAATCATGTGATGCAACCAACTTCTTTATGGCATTAAAAGCTTGATCCCCATTGCAATGAAGGAAATCTCCTCCCACTAAAGTATCCAAAGCATATCTATAGCGAACCATAAGACCAAAATAAAAATTACTAAGGAGCAAACTTAGAGTCATTTGAGGTTCAGTTTTACGATAAGAAGTAAAAATTCTAGACCAAGCATCCTTAAAACTCTCCTCATCCCCTTGTTTAAAAGTGAAGACTAATTCTTCAGGCGAAGAAGTAACAGGTTCAGAGCTAGACATGGTAACAAAAGTAACTAATTTTTTTTGTATTTTTAATATAGAGTGCAAGACAAGTAAATAAAGCAAACTAGATAAAGTAAATGCAAGTAACTAATTTTTTTGTGTTTGATATAGCAAACAAGATAGCAAATAAAGTAAAACTAGCAACTAATTTTTTTGTATTTTGATTTAGTGCAGCAAACAAAGTAGTAAATAAAACTAAGCAAGACAAAAACAAAGTAAAGAGATTGAGAAGTGGAGACTCCCCTTGCAGCGTGTCTTGATCTCCAAACGGCGCCAGAAATCTAGCTTGATGGCGTGTAACTCACACGTTCGTTGGGAACCCCAAGAGGAAGGTATGATGCGCACAGCAGCAAGTTTTCCCTCAGAAAGAAACCAAGGTTTATCGAACCAGAGGAGCCAAGAAGCACGTTGAAGGTTGATGGCGGCGGGATGTAGTGCGGCGCAACACCAGGGATTCCGGCGCCAACGTGGAACCTGCACAACACAACCAAAGTACTTTGCGCCAACGAAACAGTGAGGTTGTCAATCTCACCGGCTTGCTGTAACAAAGGATTAACCGTATTGTGTGGAAGATGATTGTTTGCAAAAACAAGAAACAACAAGAGATTGTATTTCAAGAAAGAGAATTGGACCGGTCCACAGTTCACTAGAGGTGTCTCTCCCATAAGACAAACAGCATGTTGGGTGAACAAATTACAGTTGGGCAATTGACAAATAAAGAGAGCATGACCATGCACATACATATCATGATGAGCATAGTGAGATTTAATTGGGCATTACGACAAAGTACATAGACCGCCATCCAACTGCATCTATGCCTAAAAAGTCCACCTTCGGGTTATCATCCGAACCCCTCCAGTATTAAGTTGCAAAGCAACAGACAATTGCATTAAGTATGGTGCGTAATGTAATCAACAACTACATCCTTAGACATAGCATCAATGTTTTATCCCTAGTGGCAACAAAACAACACAACCTTAGAACTTTCTGTCACTGTCCCAGGTGTCAATGCAGGCATGAACCCACTATCGAGCATAAATACTCCCTCTTGGAGTTACAAGCATCTACTTGGCCAGAGCATCTACTAGTAACGGAGAGCATGCAAGATCATAAATAACACATAGATATAACTTTGATAATCAACATAACAAGTATTCTCTATTCATCGGATCCCAACAAACGCAACATATAGAATTACAGATAGATGATCTTGATCATGTTAGGCAGCTCACAAGATCCGACAATGATAGCACAATGGGGAGAAGACAACCATCTAGCTACCGCTATGGACCCATAGTCCAGGGGTAGACTACTCACACATCACTCCGGAGGCGACCATGGCGGCGTAGAGTCCTCCGGGAGATGAATCCCCTCTCCGGCAGGGTGCCGAGGCGATCTCCTGGATCCCGAGATGGGATCGGCGTGCGGCGTCTCGCAAGGTTTTCCGTATCGTGGCTCTCGCATCGGGGGTTTCGCCACGGAGGCTTTAAGTAGGCGGAAGGGCAAGTCAGGAGGGGGCGCGAGGGGCCCAGACCATAGGGCCGCGCGGCCAGGGGCTAGGCCGCGCTGCCCTAGGGTTTGGCCGCCTCGTGGCCCCACTTCGTTGACTCTTCGGTCTTCTGGAAGCTTCGTGGCAAAATAGGACCCTGGGCGTTGATTTTGTCCAATTCCGAGAATATTTCGTTACTAGGATTTCTGAAACCAAAAACAGCAGAAAACAGCAACTGGCACTTCGGCATCTTGTTAATAGGTTAGTTCCAGAAAATGCACGAATATGACATAAAGTGTGCATAAAACATGTAGATAACATCAATAATGTGGCATGGAACATAAGAAATTATCGATACGTCGGAGACGTATCAGTGCACTAGTTCGGCGAAGAGATAGTGAAATACAAGTAGTATGGATGTATATGAGTGGTAATAGCAATCTGAATAAAATATGGCAGCGAGTAAACATGCAACAAAACAGTAAATAAACGGAGATTCGATGTTTGGAAACAAGGCCTAGATCATACTTTCACTAGTGGACACTCTCAACATTGATCACATAATAAAACCACTCTACACTCTCTTGTTGGATGACAAACACCATTAATTGTGTAGGGCTACAAGAGCACCTCAATGCCGGAGTTAACAAGCTCCACAACATTCGATGTTCATATTTAAATAACCTTAGAGTGCATAATAGATCATTGCAATTTAAACCGAGAACTAACATAGCGCACACACTGTCACCATTACACTATGAAGGAGGAATAGATCGCATCAATACTATCATAGCAATAATTAACTTCATAATCTACAAGAGATTACAATCATAACCTACGCCAAGTACTACATGATGCACACACTGTCACCATTACATCATGAAGGAGGAATAGAGTACTTTAATAACATCACCAGAGTAACACATAGATGAATAGTGATACAAAACTCATATGAATCTCAATCATGTAAGGCAGCTCATGAGATCATTGTATTGAAGTACATAGAGAGAGATTAACCACATAGCTACCGGTATAGCCCTTAGCCTCGATGGAGAACTACTCCCTCCTCATGGGAGACAGCAGCGTTGATGAAGATGGCGGTGGTGTCGATGGAGATGCCTTCCGGGCACTTCCCCGTCCGGCGGCGTGCCGGAACAGAGACTCTGTCCCCCAGATCTTGGCTTCGCGATGGCGGCGCCTCTGGAAGGTTTCTCGTACCGTGGCTTTTTCGTATCGATGTTTTAGGTCAGGGAGCTTTAAATAGGCGAAGAGGTAGAGTCGGAAGGGCCACGGGGGACCCACACAGTAGGGGGGCGCCCCCCCTCTGGCCGCGCCACCATGTTGTGTGGAGGCCCTGGGCCTCCCCTCTGGTGCCTCTCCGGTCGGGAAGCTTCGTGGAAATATAAGATAGTGGGCCTTGATTTCGTCCAATTCCGAGAATATTTCCTTACTAGGATTTCTGAAACCAAAAACAAACAGGAACTGGCACTTCGGCATCTCGTCAATAGGTTAGTTCCGGAAAACGCATCAAAACGATATAAAGTGTGAACAAAACATGTAGGTATTGTCATAAAACTAGCATGGAACATAAGAAATTATAGATACGTTTGAGACGTATCAACCATCCCCAAGCTTAGTTCCTACTCGCCCTCGAGTAGGTAAACGATAACAATGATAATTTCTTAAGTGACATGCTACCAACATAATCTTGATCAACATTATTGTAAAGCATATGAGATGAATGCAGCGATTCGAAGCAATAGTAAATATGATGACTAAACAACTGAATCATATAGCAAAGACTTTTGATGAATAGTACTTTCAAGACAAGCATTAATAAGTCTTGCATAAGAGTTAACTCATAAAGCAATAGATTCAAAGTAAAAGCATTGAAGCAACACAAAGGAAGATATAAGTTTCAGCAATTGCTTTCAACTTGTAACATGTATATCTCATGGATAGTTGTCAACATAAAGCAATATAACAAGTGCAATAAGTAAACATGTAAGAATCAATGCACAGTTGACACAAGTGTTTGCTTCTAAGATAGAAGGAATAGGTAAACTGACTCAACAATAAAGTAGAAGAATGGCCCTTCACAGAGGGAAGCATGGATTAAATCATGTGCTAGAGCTTTTAAGTTTTGAAATCATATAGAGAGTATAAAAGTAAAGTTTTTAGAGGTGTTTGTTGTTGTCAACGAATGGTAGCGGGTACTCTAACTACCTTATCAACCAGACTTTCAAGAGCGGCTCCCATGAAGGATGTTATCTCTACCAGCAAGGTAGATCATCCCTCTTCTCTTTTGTTTACACATGTATTTTAGTTTCATTATTTATGGATGACACTCCTCCCAACCTTTGCTTTCTCAAGCCATGGCTAACCGAATCCTCGGGTGCCTTCCAACAATCACATACCATGAAGGAGTGTCTATTTGCAAATTAAGTTGCTTACTGATAGATCAGGGCAAAACATGTGAAGAGAATTATTAATGCAAGTTAATTAATAGGGGCTGGGAACCCCATTGCCAGCTCTTTTTGCAAAGTTATTGGATAAGCGGATGAAGCCACTAGTCCATTGTGAAAGTCTGTCAAAAGTAAATGACAAGATCGAAAGATGAAACACCACATACTTCCTCATGAGCTATAAAACATTGACACAAATAAGAGATAATAGCTTTTGAATTGTTTAAAGGTAGCACATGAAGTATTTTCTTGGAATGGCAGAGAAATACCATGTAGTAGGTAGGTATGGTGGACACAAATGGCATAGTTTTTGGCTCAAGGATTTGGATGCACTAGAAGAATTCCTCTCAATACAAGGCTAGGCTAGCAAGGTTGTTTGGAGCAAACTCAAGTATAAAACGGTGCAGCAAGACTCACATATGAACATATTGTAAGCATTATAAGACTTTACATCGTCTCCTTGTTGTTCAAACACCTTAACCAGAAAATATCTAGACTTAGAGAGACCAATCATGCAAACCAAATTTTAACAAGCTCTATGTAGTTCTTCATTAATAGGTGAAAAGTACATGATGCAAGAGCTTAAACATGATCTATATGAGCACAACAATTGCCAAGTATCAAATTATTCAAGACATTATACCAATTACCACATGCAGCATTTTCTGTTTCCAACCATATAACAATGAACGAAGCAGTTTCAACCTTCGCCATGAACATTAAGAATAAAGCTAAGAACACATGTGTTCATATGCAACAGCGGAGCGTGTCTCTCTCCCACACAAGCATGAATTTGTTCAAACAAAAACAAAAACAAAAGCAAACATACGCTCCAAGTAAAGCACATAAGATGTGACCGAATAAAAATATAGTTTCACTAGAGGTGACCTGATAAGTTGTCGATGAAGAAGGGAATGCCTTGGGCATCCCCAAGCTTAGATGCTTGAGTCTTCTTGAATATGCAGGGATGAACCACGGGTGCATCCCCAAGATTAGACTTTTCACTCTTCTTGATCATAGTATATCATCCTCCTCTCCCCTTGAAAACTTCCTCCACACCAAACTCGAAACAAACTCATTAGAGGGTTAGTGCATAATCAAAAATTCACATGTTAAGAGGTGACACAATCATTCTTAACACTTCTGGACATTGCCCAAAGCTACTGGAAGTCAATGGAACAAATAAATCCATTCAACATAGCAAAAGAGACAATGCGAAATAAAAGGCACAGTCTGTCAAAACAGAACAGTCCGTAAAGACGAATTTTTTAGAGGCACTGGACTTTCTCAGATGAAAATGCTCAAATTGAATGAAAGTTGCGTACATATATGAGGATCACGCACGTAAATTGGCAGATATTTCTGAGTTACCTACAGAGAACCCTGCCCAAATTCGTGACAGACAGAAATCTGTTTCTGCGCAATAATCCAAATCTAGTATCAACCCTACTATCAAAGACTTTACTTGGCACAACAATGCAATAAAATAAAGATAAGGAGAGGTTGCTACAGTAGTAACAACTTCCAAGACACAACAAAACAGTAGCAAAATAAACACATGGGTTATCTCCCAAGAAGTTCTTTCCTTTATAGCCATTAAGATGGGCTCAGCAATTTTAACGATGCTCGCACAAGAAATAAGAGTTGAAGCAAAAGAGAGCATCAAGAAGCAAATTCAAAACACATTTAAGTCTAACCCACTTCCTATGAAAAGGAATCTTGTAAATAAACAAATTCATGAAGAACAAAGTGACAAGCATAGGAAGATAAAACACGAGTAACTTCAAAATTCTCAACACAAAGAGGGGAAACTTAATATTATTAAGATGCATATAGCCATGTTTCCCTCTCTCATAATAACTTTCAGTGGCATCATGAACAAACTCAACAATATAAGTATCACATAAAGCATTCTTATCACATGCATAAAAGTATCATTACTCTCCACATAAGCATAATCAATTTTATTAGTTGTAGTGGGAGCAAATTCAACAAAGTAGCTATCATTATTATTCTCATCAAGTGTAGGAGGCATAGTATAATCATAATAAAATTTACTCTCCATAGTAGGCGGCACCAAAAGACCACTATCATTATAATCATCATAAATAGGAGGCAAAGTATCATCAAGAAAATTTTCTCCTCAATGCTTGGGGGACTAAAAATGTCATGCTCATCAAAACCAGCTTCCCAAGCTTAGAATTTTCCATATCATTAGCAACAATGGTGTTCAAAGCGTTCATACTAATATCATTGCTACTAGCATGCAAATAAGATTCCATAGGTTTTTTAATTTTCGCATAAAACAATCCATGTCTTAACTCAGAAATAGAATAAGAAGCTCATGGCTTTCCATTATGCCTAACTAGTGAACAAGAAACAAAAAGATGCAATTGCAGGATCTAAAGGAAATATCTTTGAGCACTCACACACCAGCAACAGTGCTAGGAAATGGCTTAGTAGTCGGAGGATGTGAATACCTTTACCTTACCTCCCCAAGAATTTAGGTAAGAAGTGCTTAGTTGCCGGGAGTGTGGAGTGCTTTTTACATTTCCTCCCCAACGGCGCCTTAAAAGTGCTTGATGTCTACGTGTGCTTCTATTCTGTAGACAGTGTTGGGCCTCCAAGAGCGAGGTTTGTAGAACAGAAAAAGTTTCCTTAAGTGGATCACCCAAGGTTTATCGAAATCAGGGAGGAAGAGGTCAAAGATATCCCTCTCAAGCAACCCCGCAATCACGATACAAGAAGTCTCTTGTCCCCAACACACCCAATACACTTGTCAGATGTATAGGTGCACTAGTTCGGCGAAGAGATAGTGAAATACAAGTAGTATGGATGTATGAGTGGTAATAGCAATCTGAATAAAATATGGCAGCGAGTAAACATGCAACATGACAGTAAATAAACGGAGATTCGTGTTTGGAAACAAGGCCTAGGGATCATACTTTCACTAGTGGACACTCTCAACATTGATCACATAATAAAACCACTCTACACTCTCTTGTTGGATGACAAACACCATTAATTGTGTAGGGCTACAAGAGCACCTCAATGCCGGAGTTAACAAGCTCCACAACATTCGATGTTCATATTTAAATAACCTTAGAGTGCATAATAGATCATTGCAATTATACCGAGAACTAACATAGCGCACACACTGTCACCATTACACTATGAAGGAGGAATAGATTGCATCAATACTATCATAGCAATAATTAACTTCATAATCTACAAGAGATTACAATCATAACCTACGCCAAGTACTACATGATGCACACACTGTCACCATTACATCATGAAGGAGGAATAGAGTACTTTAATAACATCACCAGAGTAACACATAGATGAATAGTGATACAAAACTCATATGAATCTCAATCATGTAAGGCAGCTCATGAGATCATTGTATTGAAGTACATATGAGAGAGATTAACCACATAGCTACCGGTACAGCCCTTAGCCTCGATGGAGAACTACTCCCTCCTCATGGGAGACAGCAGCGTTGATGAAGATGGCGGTGGTGTCGATGGAGATGCCTTCCGGGGCACTTCCCCGTCCCGCGGCGTGCCAGAGACTTCTGTCCCCCGATCTTGGCTTCGCGATGGCGGCGGCTCTGGAAGGTTTCTCGTACCGTGGCTTTTTCGTATCGATGTTTTAGGTCAGGGAGCTTTAAATAGGCGAAGAGGTGGAGTCGGAAGGGCCACGGGGGACCCACACAGTAGGCGGGCGCGCGCCCCCTCTGGCCACGCCGCCATGTTTTGTGGAGGCCCTGGGCCTCCCCTCTAGTGCCTCTCCGGTGTTCTGGAAGCTTCGTGGAAATATAAGATAGTGGGCCTTGATTTCGTCCAATTCCGAGAATATTTCCTTACTAGGATTTCTGAAACCAAAAACAGCAGAAAACAGGAACTGGCACTTCGGCATCTCTTCAATAGGTTAGTTCCGGAAAACGCATCAAAACGAAATAAAGTGTGAACAAAACATGTAGGTATTGTCATAAAACTAGCATGGAACATAAGAAATTATAGATACGTTTGAGACGTATCAGTAATTTCCTCGGTGCATGTTATTTTTCCAGTACTTTCCTCCAGGTTTCTTATCTATCTTCTTCCAGGCGCTGCCGATATAACCATCAATCGGGCCCGCAAGCTTCGGGAGGATTCCATGTCTGACGCCCTCTCACTCGTTGTTGAGTCCAACATCCAAGTTCTTGGACTTTTGCAAAGAACCAAGGGAGCATTGTCGAGGTTATTCTCGATGATTTTCCCAAAGATGAAGCAGGACAAGACTCTTGGCGAGATGGCAGACGCTTTCCTCGTCGACCCTTCTGAGCCTGTGGAGGTACTAAAGCGTCGCTCCCGTTTGTTTGGGGCGGTACTTACTTTCCAGCTACTAATGGGTCATGGGCTGGGCTCTGAGCTAGAAAAGTTGTCTAAGGCATTGCATGTAGATGACAACAATTGCCTAATCAATCTTGAGCCCTTCAAACAATCGGCAGTAACATGTGCCAATCAACTCCTCAAGCTGGTTGACGAGGCGAAGACCAAAACTGCGCCTGAAGCTGCCCCTGGCTCATCATCAGCTCTTCCTTGAATGAATGCTTGCTCTGTCAGTTGTAATTAAGGCCTGATACAGTTTAACCCAATCCTGTTTTATTCTGGCTTTGTTGCCAGCACCAACAGTCTTTTGAATGTAATATATACGCTGCAGCGCTCCCGATGGGAGTTTTTGTTACTGCTATTCTGAACTGAGAATTGTGCTGCAGATTCCTTCGTCTTCTTCCCGTGCCGATCCTTCTTTAAATCCTTCGGCTAGCGATGAATCCGATCTTGTTCGTCGTTTACGTGATCAAATATCCCGATTGAACAAAGACATTACCACCCTTCACGCGATGGCAGCGTTGGTGAAAAGAAAGAGTGAGATTGCGACTGTAATTGAACAACACGCTCTCGACCATCTCCGTGTTGCTACTGAAAGCTGAAGCTTGAATATCCTTTTGCTGATTTTTTCTTCTCGACAGTCGTAGCTTCTGACGAATCAGAGGAAAACAAAAGGATCCATGAAGATCGAAGCGATGACAGATGTCGCTCACCCGAAGCATGAGTTGTGGTCCCATCGACCGAAGACTGTTGCCGTGGCCAAATTTGAACATCGAGCATAGAAGGTGCACTATTACTTTGACAAGTTCCATGCTCATCTCTCGATGGTCTGGAGAACCTTGTTTCCTCTGGACCAAGCACCCGAAACTTTATCTGCTCTGTTTACTCGATTCAAGACCCCTGAAAGGATTCGACTGTTGGTGCGAAAAGAGCTCCTGGCCGGCGCTGAACTTTCCCTTGCTTCAGTGTTAGCGTGTCATCCGACCTTAGATTTGGAGGTCATAGCAAACACCAATAGGGGATTAGACTAATATTACGACATTGCTAGAAATCCTGCATATACTATCATCTCTCAGATGGAAAAAGGTATTGAGAGGGATCTGAAGGCCCGAGAGGACTGATGACCCACAAGTATAGGGGGTATGTCGTAGTACTTTCGATAAATAAGAGTGTCGAACCCAACGAGGAGCGAAGGTGTTGACAAGCAGTTGATGAAGGATTCACTGTAAATGCTCACATAAGTATTCAGGGGGTTTTGATATAGCAGATAAATAAAGTACGAGTAAGTAAAATGCGAGAGAAATAATTGCAGCGAGTGGCCCAATCCTTTTTAGCACAAAGGACAAGCCGGTTTGTTTACTTATAATGACCAAATGTTCTTGAGGACACACGGGGATTTAGTCTAGTGCTTTCGCTTCATATAGCTGATTAATCTTCATTGTTTTGATAAGTGTTGTGTGGGTGAACCTATGCTAATGCACCGCCCTTCCTAGGACTAATACATACTTGTGATTATACCCCTTGCAAGCATCCGCAAATACAAGAAAGTAATTAAGATAAATCTAACCACATCCTTAAACTTTGAGATCTACTATCCCTCCCGCATCGATATACCAACGGGGGTTCAGGTTGTTGTCACTCCGGCAACCCCGCAACTAGCAAACGAATACAAGATGTATTCCCTAGGCCCATAAATGAAGTATCATGTAGTCGACGTTCACATGACACCACTAGAAGAATAACACCACAACTTAAATATCATAACATTGAATATCAATCAACAAAGTTCACTACTAACATTTAGACTTCACCCATGTCCTCAAGAACTAAACGAACTACTCACGAGACATCATATGGAACATGATCAGAGGTGATATGATGATGAATAACAATATGAACATAAACCTTGGTTCAATGGTTTCACTCAATAGCATCAATAACAAGTAGAAATCAATACCGGGAGAGTTTCCCTATCAAACAATCAAGATCCAACCCTAATTGTTACAGCGGTGACGAGGTGCAGCGGTGGAGATGGCGGTGATGATGATGGAGATGATGATGATGATGATGATGGAGATGATGTCCAGCTCGATGACGGTGACGATGGCGTCGATTCTCCCTCCCGGGAGGGAATTTCCCCGGTGGATTCCTGCCGCCGGAGAGCTCTTTTTCTCTCGGGTTTTCCGCCCGCAGAGGCGGCCGTGACTCTTCGCGACTATTCTCCGGAGCTTAGGTTTTCAGACGAAGAAGTACGCGAAGGAGAGGAGGCCAGAGGGGGCTGTGGGCCCCCTCCCCACACGGCGGCGCGGAAGGCAGGCCCGCGCCGCCTATGAGGGGGCCCATGGCCTCCCGGCTCCCCTCCTCCTTTTGCTCTTCGTCCTCCGGAAAAATAGGATTTTTCATATAATTTCCAATTGTTGATCTTCCGAAATATTGCATTCTGACGGCGCTTTTTCCAGAATCCTGACTTCGGCGCGCGATCCTCCAATAATCATGAAACATGCAAAATAGATGAAATAACATAAGTATCATCTCCAAATACGAAATATATCAATGAATAACAGTAAATTATGATATAAAATAGTGATGCAAAATGGACGTATCAAGGACCAGGGAAACCTGCCATGAATTTATGCATTCATATGTATGTAATGACCTTGTACCTGCAAGGGATAATATCATATAAATTTAATGTGTTTTTTGTACATCATGTACTTTTGGTGAATTTGCTAATTCGATTAAATATTTTTTTGTCGGGGGCGGCCGAGTGATCAAGTCAGCCTGCTCACCCGACGACTCCGTTGTAATTGCAAGTTTATTGCGGAGTCGATGCGTAAGTTCTGTAAGAGCGACACCCGTCGAATAATCGAGGGATTTAGGCGCTTGGCTTCGTCACACGGTTTGAGCCTTGTTTGTGATAATATGTCCATCGACTGCAGCGCTCGCGTATTTTCTCGAGGCTTGGATGGGTTGTTGTGTGTCATTAACCTTAGCTCCCGATGGGAGTATTTAATTAATGACACTTGTGCGAGCGTGTTTCTGGCCTGCGCTCCCGATGGGAGTAAGAGCCAATGACAAGGCCCGAACAATTTGTTCGGATAATGAGGCCTGGAACAATAAAGGTAGAAAACCCGATCAGAATTTTTATTCATAACATAAGACAAGCTTAGGAGTTGCCAAATAACAAGAAGAGGATAATTATATGCTATGCGTAGAACCGTCGCAAATGTGCAGCGTTCCATGGATTTTCAACGTCTTGACCCGAAGCTGGATTCTTGAGAGGATAAGCTCCCCCTGGTATCACTTTAGTGATGATGAACGGCCCTTCCCATGGAGATTCGAGCTTCAGAGGTCTCTCTTGCTTCAGTCATAGTACTATATCTCCAACACTGAAGCTTCGATTGCGTACTCGTCCACTGTGATAATTTCTTAACGCCTGCTGATACACCGTTGTTCTTGCCAAGGCAATGTCCCGAGCTTCGTCAAGGAGGAACATGGCGTCTTGCAGCGCGTTGCTAGAAGTAGCTTCCGTGTACGCGGTCACCTGAGGGGCTTCGAACCAAACATTGGCTGGCAAAACTGCTTCGGCTCCGTATACCAAGAAGAACGGGGTGTACTGGGTTGACCTGTTGGGTGTAGTGCGCAAACTCGAAAGCACGATGGCAATTCTTCACCCAAGCTCCGCCCGCACCCGTAAGGCATTTCTTGAGGCCATCTCCTATTAGACCGTTGATCCTTTCGACCTGACCGTTGGTCTGGGGATGTGCCACCGAAGTGAATTTTAGTTTAATGCCACCATCATCGCAAAACTTCCGGAACTTTTTGGAATCAAAATTAGTTCCATTGTCTGTGACGATACTATGGGGCATGCCGAATCGACAAGTTATTCCTCTGAAGAACTGGACGGCGGTTTCGGATTTCTGATTTCGAACAGGTACAACCTCGATCCACTTGGTAAACTTGTCGACTGCAACCAGTAGATACGTGTGGCCCCCAGGCGATGATCTTTTGCAGCGGTCCAACTTGGTCGAGTCCCCACTGTGCGAAGGGCCACGCGAGTGGTATCGTCATCAGATCTGTTGCGGGGGCGTGTGGTTTTGGTGCAAAACGCTGACAAGGGTCGCACTTCAGGACCAGGTCCCGTGCGTCGGATGCTGCCGTTGGCCAGTAAAACCCTGCTCTGAAAGCTTTCGCCACAAGGGCCCTGCTGCTTGCGTGGTGCCCACAGGTTCCTTCATGTATCTCGCGTAGCAGAGCCTTTCCATCGTCGATGGCGACGCATCTTTGAAAGATGCCAGAGATACTACATTTTTAGAGTTCTCCGTTTACCACGGTGATGGCTTTTGACCGTCTCACAATTCTCCTGGCTTCCACCGGATCCTCTGGTAGTTGCTGCTCTATTAAGTATGCTAAAAAGGGTTTGGTCCACAGGGGTTCGAGGAGGAGGACCTGCTCTGCGGATCGATATGGAGATTCTTCGACAGTTTGCTGCAAGCTTGCCTCTGAATCGTCAGCCGGTGATTTTGGAGGTGCCGATGCTTTCTCCTTTATCGATCGTTGAGTGATGACTTCGTAAAATACTCCATCTGGAATGGGGGAACACATGGATCCAATGTTCGCCAGAGCGTCGGCTTCCTCGTTGTTGGCTCTGCCGATATGCTTAAGTTTGCACCCTTCAAATTTAGCTTCCATATTCTGGTATAATTGACGGTAGGCGATCATGTTATCACTGACCGCGTCGCATAAATTCATCGACTGCTGTACCACCAGGTTCGAGTCTCCATAAATTTCCAGACGAGTTGCTCCGCATGCCTTTGCCATCTTCATTCCGTGCAACAGCGCTTCGTATTCCGCTTCATTATTTGTCGGCAGGGCGAAATTCATACGTAGGAAATACTTCATCTTGTCTCCTTGTGGCGATATCAGTATCACCCTGCTCCTGCACCTGTACTCCGCTTTGACCCGTCAAAGTACATTGTCCATGAACCAGACATGTCGGGTGTTGCCGGTGTTTGTGACTGGATCCAGTCTGCCACAAAATCTGGGAGGACTTGAGATTTGATCGCCGTCCGGTTGACGTAGGTTATGTCGTGCGGTGCTATCTTGATGGCCCATTGGGACACTTGACCCGTAGCTTCTAGGTTAGTAAGTATATTCTTCAACGGTGCCTCGCTTACGACAATGATCGGGTGCTCCGTGAAATAATGGCGCAGCCTGCGAGCCGTTCTCCATACCGCATATGCCAACTTATGGTGATGAGGATACCTCTGTTTCGCTGGCGTGAGTACTTCGCTGAGGTAGTAAACGGGCCTTTGCACGCCGTGAACTCTTCCTGCCTCCTCTCGTTCAACATCTAGGACGCTGCTGAAGACTTGCACCATTGCTGCTATGTACATGAGCAATGTTTGTTTTTCGTGTGGGGTTATGAGTACTGGAGACGTCGATAAGATCTTCTTCAGATTATCAAAAGATTCCTATGCCTCATCTGTCCACTCGAATTTTTCTGACTTCTTCATCAGGCTATAGAAGGGCAAAGCTTTCTCTCCCAGCTTGGCGATGAATCTGCTGAGTGCTGCCAGCCGTCCTGCCAATTGATGCACTTGGTGCAAATTCTTTGGAGGCTCCATGTCGAGAATAGCTTTGATCTTTAAGGGATTGGCCTCTATCCCTCTGGCTGAGATGAAGTACCCGAGTACTTGTCCTCCTGGCACCCGAAGAAACATTTCTTCGGGTTCAGCTTGATTTTATACCTGTCGAGGTTGTCGAAGGTTTCCCGCAAATCGTCGATGAGAGTAGCGGCGTGCTTTGTCTTCACCACGATATCATCAATGTAGACTTCGATAATCCTTCCAATCTGCTCTCCAAGACAGGCTTGCATACACCGCTGATAGGTTGCTCCTGCGTTTTTCAACCCGAAAGTCATGACATTGTAGCAAAAAACGCCGTGCGGGGTGATGAATGCGGTCAACTCTTGGTCTTCCTTCTTGAGCTTGATCTGGTTATACCGGAGTATGCATCGAGAAAAGAGAGACGATCACATCCTGCTGTGGAGTCGACTATCTGATCGATACGAGGCAGTGGGAAGTGATCCTTAGGGCAATGCTTATTGAGGCTTGTGTAATCGATAGACATGCGAAGAGCGGTTGTGTCTTTCTTCGGTACCATGACGGGATTGGCCACCCACTCGGCTTCCTTGAGCTCCCGAATGAATCCAGCCTTGCGGAGCCGACTAACCTCTTCGCCGATTGCTTTTCTCTTCGGCTCAGAAAACCGGCGCATCGACTGTTGTACTGGTTTGGCTTTTGGGTCAACATTGAGGGCGTGCTCAGCGAGTTCCCTGGGAATACCTGGCATGTCGGATGGTTCCCATGCAAATATTTCCCATCGCTCACGGAGGAACTCGATGAGCGTGCTTTCCTATGCGATTGGGATCGCAAGTATTGACTGTTTCTTCGGGTCAGAGGGATGCACCTGCTGCTTCTTTGCTTCCTTCGCGACAAACTCATCGGATCTTACGTTTCGATTATCGGCTGGTGGCTTCGTGTGGTCTGTGATGGCATCGACTGCATTAAGTTCTTCCCTAGCCCCGAACTTCGAGGCGATCTTTTGGAAATCAGTGTCGCAGCTGTCTGAGCGGGAGAAGCTTCCATGGATGGTTATTGCTGTCCCATTATTGCCCGGCATCTTCAACTTCAGATACGCGTAATGGGGTACCGCCGTGAATTTGGCAAACGTAGGTCTGCCGAGGATGGCATGGTACTGAGATTCCCAATCAACCACTTCAAACTCGATTTTCTCCTTTCTGAAGTTGCTAGGTGTGCCGAAAACTACGTCCAGTGATATTTTGCCAAGGGAATAAGCGGGTCGAGTCGGTATGATGCCGTGGAATCCTGTGTCGGACTCTCTTAGCATGTCGACTGTTAGGCCCATTGCTTTTATTGTGCTGGCGAATAACAGATTCATGCCGCTTCCTCCATCCATGAATACTTTGCTCATATTGTATCCTCCGATCTGTGCTTCAAGGACTAGGGCTGCGTGACCAGGCCTTGGAACGGCCTTCGGGTGATCTGCCTTGCTAAAAGATATGCTTTGGTCTGAACAGTCGATGTATTCGGGTGTGTCGACCATGGCAACTTCTGCGTACTTTACTTCTCGTGAAAACTTCTTGACCTCTCTCTTCGAAAAACTGGTTTTATGGATCATGCTGACATGTCCGCGAGATTCTGGAAACACCTCGGTTGGTACGTACTTGTCTCCTCCTGCTGGTATGTATGGCTCTGGTATATATGGTTCTGGCGGATAACTGTAGGATGCCGCTCTTCTCTCCATCGTATGGACTCTTGCCGTGGCTTCAACCCTAAGATCATCGCAGAACTGCCTAATTTCGAGGAACTGCCGACAATTTCTGAGCAAATGACTGGATTTTTCAAGGCCATCCTTTGGATCGATGTAAGAGTGTAGATAACACGATGCTTCAAGTTGCTCCGTGGCTGATAGGTAAGGTGTGCGAAGGCGATTCTTGTTCGATTTCGTGCTATGGCATCCTCGTTCATACTGTCGGGGGCGAGTCGCGATTTGCTCTTCTTCTTCACGACGTGAGTCCCTTCATCTTTTCCTTTACTCCTCTATGGCGCCGAAGCTGCCTCGACTGCCCTCTCCTGTACTCCTGGATAGAACTGCCAAGGCCGCTGCTGGCGTGATATCTTCTGGAACCGAAGTTCTTGGGCTTGATGCGTTTGAACTAGGGAGGCGAAGAAACCCTCTGGAATCGATGATGAAGTGAACACCACCGAAAGTAGTATCCATGTTGCCGCGCGATTCTGCGGAGATCGGATGCGACGCCTCGGTGTGCGGTACGAACTCGAAGGACCCGCAGCGAACTGAATCTTTCGGATCTGACGGCGTTGGTCACACCAGCACGAACGCCGCGAGACGTGGGATGCTGATGACTGTCTTGTGCCGACAGGCTTCCCACGACGGCGCCAATTGTCGAGGTACTCCTCGGCAATGCCCTCCGATTGGGGCTTAGGGTTGATGGAATCCAGTAGGCTGACACGAGACATTGGTTAACAGACAAGCGGGGAGAGGGATTTACGCAGGTTCGGGGCCCTCGATAGGTAAAACCCTTACGTCCTGCCTGTCTGATCTTGATTATGAAAATATCGGGTTACAATGGGGTGCCGAAGGTTTCGGCTGTGATCTCGTCGAGAGGCTAAGTGCTACGGCGACCTAGCTCTAGACTTATGGTGGCTAAAGTTGCTAAGATTGATTGTGTCCCTTGGCAGCCCCTCTCCTGGCCCTTATATAGAAGGCCAGGTCTCAAGAGATCTGTCCGGGTACGACTAGGTTTACAAAAGACCTAGCTCTAAACTTTCCTTGTTCGGCTCCTCTCTGTCTTGTTCTTCAAGGAATCTTCTCCAGCACCGCCCTAGTGGCCCACCTTGCCATCGGGTGTCTTCATGGGCCTCCAGTTGGGCCGTACAGGATAGGGCAATGACAGTTACCCGAAGGGTAATGCCCACGTCATGGAGCTTGATCCAACTTGTGGAGCGTGTTGCTACGGACGATGGTTCTCTCTACTGGGTACAAGACAGAGTGAGTATGTGCACCATCATGGGCCGCTAGTGAGTGCTGCAGGTGGCACCGCCGCAACGGGCGTCGTACCCGCTTTCACCGAGCATCCGCGTCACGAGAGCTCCGCCTGATACCCCCCTTGTATTTTTGGTGTGTTTCAGTTTTTGCTGCATTACTTGATGAGTTTGCTGCAAAGTGCAACCAATGAAGCATACGCGGGGCGGGGTTGGTAGTTCGCATATCAGACGAACCAAATTGACTCGATCCGACAACTGGTAACCTAGGAGATCGGGGATTTGATCCACCGGGGGACGCTCAGCGCTGGCCTAACAAAATGACAGCTGGCAGATTTTGGAGCTTTGAAATGTTGCACTGTTTACTACTTTACATGTCAGATTTTTTCATTTTGCGAGGTGATATTTCTTCGTGTGTACAGATTAGATTATTTCCTACATTCAGAAATTTTCCTCTGAATTTTTTGAAACTTTGAAATGCTATTGTTTGAATCATTCAAAAAAAAAGAGCTCGACATAGCCCGTGCTCCAAAAATCTGTACTCATGATTTGCTAGGCTATTTTAGCCTATCAAAACATAATTTATATCGGAACATGAGTTGATGAGCAGTGAATGTGTATGTAAGGCAATGTGTGAGTTTATGATCTAGGTTTGAGGATATCAGGAAGATGATGAGTAGTGAAATAAATGGGCAAAATAAGGCTAGACATGATTATCCATGACGATCTCAGAGCTTTAAGCATTGTTGTCGCTCCACATCGATGTAACATGCCAGTGATATCCTATCTAACAGAATGAGTTTAGCTACAATGAAAAAAAGGATTCCAGTAGATTTTTTTTGACTAAATTAGATAATATGTATCACAAATACACAAGCGGTAAGTAACATGTGAAATTTTCCCTTTAGATCTAGTCGTCAGAAAAGTTTATACGGAACTAAAGATCTAATTTGCTAGTTGTAGACGCTTTTGTTGATCTATATCAGCCCAATGCATATGATTGGCTCACTAGGATTAAGGATGGATGGAGAAGGTTCTCCCGGAATACACAGCTCGATGAGGAATCCGGTTCATTCCTCAAAAAAGATGCGTGGTGGTCATTCGTATTGTATGCCAAATTGGGCGGAGGAGATGAGATATATGCTCACTCGGTTGATTTAAAAAAAAAACTCGGTTGCTGACGAGGAACAAGGTTCCGGATGCCAAGGACATTAACCTACGCACTTGAGTTCAGTCACTATAGCCTTCTTAATATGTCCCCATAAAGTTCTCTAGTTATTTCGATGCCTTTCTGAACAACAGCATAAAGTCAATTGATTCAGGCAAGTGGACAGTGGGTCTGTGGTAAATCCACGGCCAGCATTTTCTAAAGCGGGAATGTATGGATGAGTTTTGATATTCTTTTTCCTCACAAAAAAGATATCATTTTCCTAATATGATAAATTCGGTAAACTATTGTATCTTCCTAATACTAATATATTCTCTTCATCAAAAAATATTCTCCATGATATTGATCATTGCGAAGATGAAATACCACCAAGACTTTGGTAAAGAGACTGACATGAGCAAGGATACTACCACACGTTCACCTACACAAACTTTAGAAGCATGCTGAGTCGTCTATACAAAAAGATGCAAAGCCCTGAGCGGTGAATGTACTTGGCTGGAATGATGCCCTAAAGCTGCAAGCCGATGAACCATAAAATCTTCACCATAATACCGAGAAAGGATTCTAACTCCGCAAACAAACAAACCAACAAAAGCAACATAACACAATAACATAACATTTTAGAAGATCGAATCTAAGAGTAGACCATACGGGGCGAGTCCTCGACCCCCTGTGTCGCCCTCCTCTGGCGACCAGGGGGGAAACCCTAGTCGCCCCCGCCCCAGGCTCCCCACCTTCCTCCCTTCCCTCGCCGCCGCCGAAGGGGGGCCAGCAAAGCCGCGCGCTCCCCAAGGAAGGTGGCGGCGGGGCGTTTCTTCCCGTCCCGCGTCCATGGCGAGAGGGAGCTCGCTCGGGCGCGGCTCAAGAACGGCGGTTGCAGCGGCGTGCGGCGGGCGCGGCGGCGTGCAGCGGGCGCGGAGGTGCTTCTGGCCCCTGGCGGCGCGGTGGAGGCGTGCCGTCGCCGGCGTTTGGTGGCCTGGGCGGGCGCGGGGAGCGGCGCACGGGAGATCTCCGGGCTGTGGCGTCTCGGCTGCGCGGGCACGTCCCGCGGTCGCGCGAGGCCCGCGGTCGTGGCGGCCGGGCGGGACTAGGGGGCGCTGGCCGGGGCGCGGGGCGGCGGCGGCCCCCGGCCGTGGAGGTGATGCGCATGCGGCCAGCCTGGCGGTGTGCCGGGGCGGTGCCCCCCGGGCAGCGGCGGTGGCCGCGGCGAGGTGCTCCTGGGGGCTGCGAGGGGCTCTGATGTGTTGCCGTGACCCCGGGCAGCGGCGGCGTGTTGGTGGGTGTGTGCAGCGGCTATCTTCGGCGTTCGTCCTCGAGCCTCATGTCGGTGTTGGTCGGCGTCCCCTCTATGTGGCGTTCCGGCGGCGCCCACGATGATCTTCGGCGGTACTCCGTTGGCTTCGGGCTGTTCTGCCCTCTGCGCGTCGGCAGCTACAGGCGGTTGAAGGTGGTAGTTTGTGCCGGTCCTTGTTGGCGGGCGCGAGGTTTTGGAACTCTTCGCTGGGCGAAAGCTCTGTCTTGGCGGCCGGCCAGGACCGACGACGGTGACGCCTGTGCGCCGCATACTTCTTGAAGGCGTCGTCGTAGCGGGTGTTTCTTGTTCTCCGCTCGGGCTCTCCGGGGGAAACCCTAGATCCCTCGCGGGATCGGGCGTGGGCGGCGCTCTTGCGTCGCTTTACCTCTTGAGGTCTCGCTTTGGATGTCCACCGGACAATGGGACTTGTGGAGTGTTCTAGTGGTTTCGGCGGAGGCATGTTCATCTTCGGCCAGGCGGGGCGCGGCCTCGGGGCCGGCGTGGTAGTTGGAGCGGTGGCTCCGGTCTTTCGCCTCCGCCTGTTGCGTTGAGGTGTGGTGTCGACCTGGCTGGTCGTCGACCCGTGTGGAGCGCAGCCTCGGGGCTGGCGTGTGGTGTCGTGTTGTAACGGTTTTTCGGCCAACTTTCTTCATAAACGGGCCAACTCTTTTCTCCTATATCAATGAAAGGCAAAGCTTTTGCCTGGTTAAAAAAAAAAGATCGAATCTGCGAGGACACAAAGTTCAAACTACATAGGTACCACCAGAAAAAAATACTAGTGCATTTATACGAAGAAACAAGACAACCACTACTAGGATGGTGTCCACAAACACCAAACTCTGTAAGAGCATCTCCACTCGTCCCCCCGAACAGGCCCCCGGCGAGCGTTTTTTCCATCCGGACGGCGTAATTCGGCCCAGTCGCGGTTCCTCGTTTCGTCCGGATTTGGGCCTAAATCCATCCGGCGATCACGACATCCCGGCCCCCCGGGGAGCGCTGGGACTCGGACGAAAGAAAGCGCGTGGCCCCAACTTGTCGGCGACAATGGCCTCCGATCTACGGCAAAACCTCGTCTTCCCGATCTACGGCAAAACCCTCGTCTTCCCGATCTACGGCAAAACCCTCGTCTTCCCGATCTACGGCAATACCCTCGTCGAACGAAAGCTTTGAACTCTCAAGTGGTGCAACATAGATAGATTATATATATATTTCGAATATAATTCGAATAAACATAAAAATTACATATAAAAACTTTAAAACTAAACTACTTCTTCTTCTTCTTAGAAGGCCCCGCCTCATCGTCGTCGCGGCGACGCGGCTCGCCACCTCCTCGTCGGAGGAAGTTGAGTCCTCGTCGTCGTCCTCATCGGCTTCTCCTCCTCCTCCCGCTCCTCCTCCCGCTCCTGCTCCTCCTCCTCTTCCTCGGCCTCTTCCTCGGCCTGCTCCTCGGCCTGCTCCACGGCCTCTTCGTCCTCTCCTCTCGTCGTCCCACTCGTCCTCGCTGGCCGGCGGGGGGAATCGTCGGCTGGACGATGCAGCTGGTTCCCACCAATGGCGCCATCCGGCGGCTTCCCCTCGCTGTCGGTGTCCGATGGCCAAGAGATATCGCTCATGGTTGACGGAGGATGGTGACGAGAGAACAGATGAATGGCGTCGCCCGTCGAAAACCGTATATGTAGGTCTCTCGACGAAGAGAGCGCCGGTTGCTCTTCCGCGGAGTTCGTGCTCCATTACGGCGGTTCTCGCATCGAGGCCACTTCGACCGTTCCCGACGAGTCGTTCGGCTCTCCAGACTTCGCGACGGTTCAATGCGTCGAGGGAACTCCGACGATTGCCCTTCCCGGTGACTGCGCCGTCGCTTTGCACGCGGTGGGTGCGCGTCCATGGGCTCGCGGCTGGAAAAATGGGCCTCCCCAGGCCAAAAACTACATCCATCCGGCGCTAAATTCACCCGGATTTGGGCGTGGGGAGCCCAAACGAGTGGGGATGCTCTAAGATCCAAGGTCTCCCAACCACTCAGCGCTAAAATGGCAGCCGGAAGGCGAGAGGATTGGACATTTTTCTTGCTGTGACGGGTGTTCTTCAAAACCCTAGATGACCTCTTCGCAAGAGGTCTGTAATGCGAATTGAAGTGGCAGTCCAATGATTGGCCCAGCACGGTTGCCGATCAGATTCTGCCATTTGTGACATTTGACGAGAGAACGCGTAGGAAAATAAATTTTTACTTATCCAACTTTACCTGATCCAGATGGAACTGTAGCGTGAACATGTTCGACCCATCTCCATCGCTTGTCGGTGCAGCGAACCTGTCGCTGAAACGCGCTCGTGATGCATCGCAGTCCAGCATCACGTGGCCGCACCTGTGCATTATGGGGTCGAAGAGAGCTAGCCAAGCTAGTCCGCCGCCTGCGTCGTAGCTCTGCAATCTAGGGCACGTCGACGGAGGCCGGCCAAAGCCAAGGACATCTTCGACGGGCGACGTATTTCAGACGTTTGAAATGTTCGGTTGTGTTTGTTTATGTCGGTCCGCGGCGCTATGCTCGTTTGCGTCAGAGGTATCTCCAGCGGTGCGGACATATTTTTTTAGCTGAGACAGCGTCAAGGTTGTTAATGGCGGTTAACGACCCGTCGAGGCCTGCCGCGGCGATTACCGGTTCCCGCGCGATGACGGTCATTCCCGCGCTTGCCCAATACATTGGCAAGTTGCGCTGGCGTTTCGCGCGCGCGGGAAACGATCTGTGCGGCAACGCCGTTTCCCACCCCGCTGTGGCTATATATGGTGGACACCGGCGGGCGTGACGGGCACACCTCAAGCTAAACCCTAGCATCCATCCATGGCCGAGCCCAACCTTAGCTGGGATCAGATTGTTCAGATGTGCCGCCAAGCCCACCTGGAGGAGGAGGAGCTAGTCGCCGACGCTTTTCAGGCCGAGCAGCTAGACCTGGAGGCGGTGGAGGCGGAGGTTGCGGAGGCGGCAGAGCGCGCGCAAGGGCGTGAGCGCCTCGCTGCGGCTAGGACGGAAATCGCCGACGCCAGGGACGAGCTCGCCGACGCCAGGGCCGCGCTCGCGGAGGCGTAGGCGGCGATGGCGGCCCCACCCGCGGACGCCATCATCCACGACATCGACGACGAGGACAACGCACCCGTCCGCTTCGACTACGGCGGCGACCGGTTCATTCTGGTCGCGTCCTTCGCGACCCTGGCTGGAGACGCCCTGCGCCGTTAGGCTTGGGCAGCGAAAGAGGAAGCCCACAGCTATGCGGTCGCCATGGCTCGGGGGTACATATGCTCCGACCTGGATTCGCTCCAGCGGAGGGACCCTTCTCCCGCGCGGTTCGAGCGGGAGAACTTGGAGCTGGCGGGCGCCATCGCCGCCAGGGACGAAGCGGTGGCGAAGGCGGCTAGGGACAGGGCCTGCTTCCACGCCCAGCTGGCGGCGTTGCAGGCGGCGGACGCGGAGGCAGCCCAGGCGGACGAGGCAGCGGCCCAGGCGGTGGCGGCGGAGGCAGCAACGGCGGAGGCGGCCAACTCTATGGCCAGGAGTCCCGTGGGACTCCTCTCTCGCCGAGGCCCTCGAACGCCACAAGCGGCAGGACGAGATGTCCGATCATCGGCGTGTGCGGCCGCGGAGTGCGTGAAGCGCTCCCGCTTTGACGAAGGCGCTGGCCCCTCCGGCGGCCAGTAGTAGGCCGCGTGACTGCGAGTAACCCATGTCGTGGTAGACCACGGGACGGCGAGTAGGTACGGTCGTTGTAGTTTTAGATTAACTCGACTAACCATCCCTGTAAAGATGGTCATTTTGGCCAATCAATAGTAATGAAGAAATATTTTGATTACCTAGTCACTGCCGACCGAGTCCGAATGCAACCAACGCGGACACTTTCCGTGAACGAGCAGCGTTCGTGGAGACGCAAACTGGCACATATTTGGACCAGGTTTGCGTCGCCGCGAACGATCCGATCACTTTGCGTCGCTCCACTGGAGTAGGACACAACCGCGTTTTCGGTCGCTACAGAGGCAAACGGAAAGCTCCGTTGGAGATGGCCTAACCAACACGTACGGCGCAGAGCTATGGTGCGTCATATTGACAATACAATTCGACGAAAATATTCACCGAATGTTTTCCAATCCGAACAGTTTCGGATAACCAAAAAAATCACGTGGAAAATCTATTGTCAGCTAAAAAAGTAGTAGAATAATTTTAATCAAAGAAAAAACATAAATTTTATAACAATGACTTATTTATTACAATGGAGGGAGGAGAGGTTTTTAACCAATAAATATAAAGTTGGTCAAGGGATTGTCCATATTAATATCATATGTTATCTCCTCTCCCCGGTGCCGGCGACGGCGGATTTGTCGCTCTGCGGTAGATCCATGTGAGTAGCGTACTGTGCTCAACTGGCGCTGTGCACGTGTGGCCGTGCGGATTCGTTGATCGGGTCTACCGTTTGGCTGGACATACGTACGATCGACAGATGGACCTAACTTTGTTAGCGTCAATAACTGTCCACATGGATCGACAAACAGTGCAACACCGCCATGCATGCAAACACCCTGTAGTGCATGTCATTTCTTCCCTGGCCGTGGAGTAGTTGTCTTTCGGATCGACCTTCTTTTGTGGAATGTAAAAAATTTACAATGAGCTCGAGATCCTCGTTCAGATAACCGATTTTTCTTAAAACAAACCCATCTTGAGTGGCGTCCATTTAATATTTTTTGGATACTCGACATATTATCTGGACACTCCAAAAATTGTCCGTTTTAAAGATATTGGGACACTTATCCAAACAAATGGAGACCGGATCCTAGCAATGAACCTAACAGATCGGACACTTGTCTTTTTTATATATTTTATTTTATTTGTAGCAACATCTCATGCAGCAGCCTAGCAGCCTCTGGTGTAGTGGAACATTCGTCGAAATGGATCACTTAATGGATCACTTCACTAAACTTCGACTATGGTGGCTATCATATTCACAATGTCAATAGGATGTTCTACGTACATAGAAGAAAATTATTTAGTGTAGATCGCCCCTCCTCGTTGTGCCCTAGGCGGAGTGAATGACATGTAGGCCCGTCGATCCTCATCCGACGTGGTGAACTTATCTAGACATGCCCAGCCACCCTTATTCGCATCCAATCTTAGAAAGCAAAGGGGTGTTACAAAATTTCGAAGAGTTCGACCGTCGGAAGCTTCACGAGAGAGCCATTTCGTGTCTGGACCCAGCAGGACGATGGTGCCACCAAAGATGATCTAAAGTTACATATTTCCAAGTTGACTCATCAATCGACATCCATAGCCACCAGATTAATATGTTCATGAGGGTATGGAAGCCTTCAGCATCCAAAGGGAATCAACGAACAGAAATAGAAAAATAAGTATTCATATCCACTGCAGACGCTACAATTTTTGTAAGAACATACATCGTATTTTGGGTTAGAGAAGAAAACAATTTTTTTGGGGGGGAAACTAGTTTGTATGCCTATATACAGGGAGCCACATTTTTTTTAGCTTAAAATGCAATGGATTTTTTTAAAATAAATTGCACATATGCAAACCATGTACTCGAAAAAATATGATCCCTCCTTCCTGAAAAAAGATGTCGTGGAGTTTGTCTAAATTTGAATGTATCTGGCCACGATTGGTACATCCAAATTCATACTCGAAACTTCACGTAGATGCTCTTCAGTGACTAGATAAATCCAAATTCATGGTCACGATTGCAGTTGTACGGTCGCTGTGGCTATGTACAAATGACAAGGTTTTCAATGACAAATTTTTTTCTCTCATGCAGGTCATTTACCGATGTACGGCTTTGCTCCGTTCATGGTCGCCACTCCAGCGCTTGAAGGATCGAGACCTCTTTGTGGAGGTGCCTACCAAGGCCGGGCCAGTAAAATCCGAGGCCCTGTGCGAAAATTTAAAATGGGCCCCTATCCCACTAGAAAAAAATAACTAATGAACAATTATAACATCTGTGTATATATGTCTTAAGTTGACGTCCAAACTGAAAAATTACTCTCGACACCCGTAGATTTTGAACTCCTGAAAGCAGGTATAGTTTGATTTATAAATGCAGCTTTTCTAATATTCAGTGCTAATAAAATTAATAGTTAAGTATTTGCATATCATAGGCATCAACCATCAAGCAGAATAGAAAAAAGACAAAGAAAAGATAGTAACAGGAAGCGCTTTCTAATATTCAGTGCTAATAAAATTAATAGTTAAGTATTTTTGTACTGTATATTATAGGCATCAATCATCAAGCAGAATACAAAAAGGACAAAGAAAATATAGTAACAGGAATAGCCTTGGTTCGTGATTCGAACTTGCAACCTCCTGGTTAAATATAATTAAGCGCGCGTGCAAGCAACTGAACAGAGCTAGTTTCATGATCTCCATCTGAAGTAAAATTCTATACTCTATATAGAAGGCCCATTTCAAAATTCTGGGCCCCCAAAATTTCAGGACCCTGTGCCTCCGCACAGGCCGCACTCCCGTCGGTGCGGGCCTGGTGTCTACACGGTTGGAGAACACGGCCAAGGAGTTTATTTCTCAACATGGGCGGCTGCATATTAGGCGGATTGAAGCTAGCGAAGCATACTCTATCTTGGCTCCTTTTTATCTGTCTTTTACTTGTTTTTCAGACTTGATACTCGAACGGCTGTGTGCATCTTAGTTATGCAGAGGCTGAGTGTAATGCTTGAATATTTTTCATAATGAAGCGTCCTTTATCGAAAAAAGATGCATCCAAATTTTGATAAATTTCAGTCAACCTACATAGAATAGAGGGAGTATATAACTCTTAACATTTTTTTTCAGGATTGAGGGAGCAATTTTTTAGAACTTCAAACTAAGAAATTGGGCACCGGATGTGCCTTTTTTTAGGGAAAAGGCACCGGATGTGCCTTGGCGCTACAAATCTGCGTTGATGGACGATTGAAGGTAGGAGTATCCCCCCCCTAACCCGCGTGCCTGGACCGCTGGATCACGTGGGACCGGCTGATCGTGATCTCAGCCCGTTGAAAGATCATCGATCACATTGGGTGGCGGCGCGCGCGCAACGCCGGCTCCCGGCACCTTGGGCCTATAAAAGCACGACCCCGGCCGTCCAATCGACAGCACAGCTAAATCACACAGAGAAGCCTCCGCGTCGAAGGAACCAGAAGTAGAGCAGTGCTGCTAGCAGCAGCGAGCACGTGGTACGTACCCACACCCACTGTAGACTGTGGTGCTCTACTCCAGCTTAGCTCGCGCGCGGGATATCCGACGAGATATCATCAAAGCAAAAGCAGAGGAGGGATGTCGGGGTCGGGGTCGGGCGGCGGCGGCGGCGTGTGGGTGTTCAAGAACGGCGTGATGCAGCTGCAGGCGGAGCAGCCGGCGGCGGGCCGGAAGGCGCTGCGGTACGTGCCGACGGGGGAGACGATGTCGTCGCTGGAGCTGCTGGAGCGGCGGCTCGGCGCTCACGGGTGGGAGCGCTACTACGAGAACCGCCACATCGTGCAGCTCCACCGCCGCGACGGCGGCATCGACCTCATCTCCCTCCCGCGCGACTTCACCCAGTTCCGCTCCACCCACATGTACGACGTCGTCCTCAAGAACCGCGAACACTTCAAGGTCGTCGACGTCCCCGCAGCCACCTGCTAGTTTCTTTGCAGATTCTATCCGCCATCGCTCATCAGCGTCGTCCTTCGTCCGTGATATATACGCAGGGTGTTCGTGTGTGCTAGAAGCCTAGAACTATGCTGCTCTGGATTCTACTGGTGCTTACTTAATTAATCGCCATGCATGCTAGCTTATACGGAAAATTGGTTTCCCCTCCCAACGTTAATTAGCATACATGAAAGGACAGCAGAATAAAACTTGCAGGCAGCAATGTTATCTGTCTGCTTTTGCATTTGCTTGAGGCGTGCATAGCTATATGGCGTGTAAACGTATATGCATTGTGTGCACTGTAGTACTCGTAAAGTCGTAAGTGTGTGTTGTTTTGTGTGTGAGTCTGATGACTGCCAGTTCATCTGTTGCTGATGTGTCCCGCTTATTTGCGTATAAGTGAATCGAATGTAACATCAATTGGTAAATATACAAATTAACTTGCTAGGGATTTGGTCTTGTTGCATATATATGTTGTTGTGTTACTAGTTCTATTGGGAACATTCTACCACTTCCCTTTATGGATTCCGTTTTGCTTTGTTCACCTAGTACACCAAGAAAAAGATTATTCGGCGTACTTTGTACTTGTAGCAATTTTTTTTTACTTTTCTCAAGCGCGACAAGTAATTTCTGCAACTTTGGGATGAAAAAGGAAGAAAGGGAATGGGTTAAAGATTGATGTATACTCGTACGTTTTTCAATAAAACACAAGGAGCATTGCCGATTCATTGTACGATTAAGTTACCACTGCATGCCCTAACTACTAGAGCTCACTCGATCTTCCAGGGCATCTACAATTTCTGCAAACCTTGTTTACTTCTAGGGGACTTCCACGCCCTGTCGGCTTGGGTACGGGAGGGGATTGATGAATCCCTCATGTTTGCTCAATGTCATCCAATCCTCTCGAGTACACTTTCATCCTAATAAAAAAATTGTGGAAAATATTTAACCTAGACAAAGAGGAATATCTTGGAATTATCTTATCCAATACCTGCTTAGGAAACACAATATTGAGGATTTTTTGGGATCCCATATATCATCCTCCAATCTTTTGAAATATACATTTTAAATGCATTATTACAAGTAAACAAGGCCTCAAGAATTTGGACCAAAGAACTGCACGTACGGCCTTCGCCGTTTGCTAATCTCTACTCACTGGTGGAAAAAAGGGCTTTGGTCGCGGTTGGCAACTGCCATTAGTCGCGGTGGCGCAACCGCGACCAAAGCAGCGACTAAAGCCCCCCCCTTTAGTCGCGGTTCCTTACTAACCGCGACTAAAGGCCCGTCCACGTGGGCAGCAGCGAGCGGGCGGGGACCTTTAGTCGCGGTTCTTCGCCAACCGCGACTAAAGGCCGACTTAGGTTTAGGGTTTTAGGCCCCTCCCCTAAATCTGGTTTCTTTTTAATTTGTTTTATTTCTTTGGGTTTTAATTTTGAAGGAGTTTCACATATTCTACGGTACTGTATACACATACATGCATATGAATGTACAATTTCAAACAAATTTGAAATTAGAACCAAAAGGAATTCAAGAGGAATATACAATATATATTCAATATCGGATGACCATATACAATATATATTCAATATCGGATGACCATATACAATTTTGAACAAGTTAGTTACAAATTCTGGTGCATATAAAGTTCTACGTCATCGTAATAGTGTTCTCCTCTAGGATCGATGACTTCCCTCGCCAACCATCCAGCTAGTTCCTCTTGAAGTGGTCGGAAGCGAGCTTCTGGACTAAGCGTCTTCCGGAGGTTATTCCTCGGGATGTTGTTCTCACACGTCTGGTCCCGCTCATTGCAGTATCTCCGGATCCTCTCACAAACATAGTATCCACATAGATTGGTCCCCGGTGGCTGAATATCCCCAGTCGTCCGCACTGCCATTTTAAAATGTAGCTCTTTTTTGAATTCACCGACCTTGGTATCTACGAACCGTCTCCAAACCCTACGAGGCAAAGAAAATTAAATAAACAAGAGAGTTATTAATTAGTTACTTGATATTAGGAAATGATGAACGAAATAGGCCGATCGATATAGAGCGCAAATGAATGAAAATAATTACTTTTGCATCATTTTTCTCATGTCGCCCCAAAGCGCCGGATCCATATTCAGAGAGTCGTGGACGAGAACTGAGGAGGTCTGAACTTTAATTACCATAAGAATCCAGTGGAACCTGCGGACACGATACATGCACAGTCATGCATAACTCATCGATTAGCCACATACCATGCATGGAGTAAACAAAAGAGAATGTGCTCAAGACAAAACTCACCCAAAATGGTAAGGAAATAGAATATCACTTTTCTGTTGCTGTTTTCTAATAAACCGCCACAGGTCATCCTCCACGTCGGCGGGGTGGTGTTCTAACACATGTGAATTAACGATGTGTGGGTCAATGAACCCAACATCATGGATGTTCCTTATTCGCATTTCCGCTTCTTCATTCTGCATAATAGCGTACACAACAAGATAGTTAGGACAGTGCAGGCAATGAACGAGATGGGGTAGAAATTAATAAATCACTTAACGTAGCAACTGATGATAGATTTGTCGAGGTCGCGCAGATTGAACAGCTGGAACAATTCACTCAGATGAATTTGTACCCAGTAATGTTTGAAGTGATGCTCATATCTAACTTCCGCATAGATATACTCTTTGGCGTTTTATGTTTTATAACCCTTGTACCAATTTAGCAGACTTTCATTTGTCGAGGTAGATCCTCTTCCTGCAGGCTCGACGAGAGGGCCATTCTTCACATATGTAAATACTACGTCCTTCATTGGCGCCTCATCAAGGCCTAGCAGTGCACGAAGAGTGATACCTAACTCGGCCGCTTGTTCTCGGCACTCGTTAATAATCCAAGGCCGCAGCGCTATGATATCGGGGCATCCGGATCGGCGGCTTGCACTATGAGCGGGGCGATCGATTGTTTACTTTGTTCCCCGAGCTGGGCAACTTCTTTCCCCTTTTCTAATTTTGACTCGGCCTCGTCCTCCAAGGCTTTCTTCTCCGCCAACTCTTGGTTCCTCTTGAACGCGAGTGCTTGCCTACGAAGTTCACGTAAATAGTCGTCAGGGCAGATTCTTCGCGGCTTGGGACGGTGTGTTCAAAAATGACTTAGCCCACGCTTTTGCTTGTCAGAATATACTGGCTTGGGCTCGCCCTCTCTTTTCTTCTTGCACTCCTCCTTCCATTTCTCATGCTGAGCAGCCACGGCCGCTGCATTTTCCTCGACACTAAGTTCCCAAGGCCTCGGGATGAGAGGCTTCGATGGCTCTGGTATCTTTGTTTTCTTAGGTACATAAGGGTCCGGGTTAATAACCCAGGACTGCTTCTGCTTCTTCGCCGGAGGTGGATTGGGGGCGGTGTCCGCTGATCACCCGCGGACGAGGACTAGGGGGCGGCGCCCGCTTACCCGCCGGACGAGGATCGGGGGCGGCGTCGGCCGACGTGAAGGAGGTGTCTAGGTGAAGCACCACCACCACCGCCGCCACCGCCACCGTCACCGCCACCGCCACCGCCACCGCCACCACCACCACCGTAGGGGGTGGACTTGTTGGCGCCGCCTGGAAACTTGATAAACTTCTTCCGCCATAGAATGAACCGGCGCTTGACATCTCCAAGTCTTTTCACCCCTTCAGTGTAGCAATGTCAATGTCCAGGTCCTCAAACCCTTGGACTATCTCCTCCACCGTCACACGAGCATAGCCATCTTGAATGGGGTTGTTGTGGTGGAGTGCTCCAAAGCACCGCCGATGGCTACCTTCATGGACATGTTCCCGATAGGATAATACAGATGACATGCTTTCATCTCCTTTATATCGTCCACGGGGTAGCGAGGAGGCTCCGGCAGTAATTTCGACCACCGAGGCTCCGGTGGTGCACTTCGATCGTCGGTGCACCAGCGGTGAGGCCTCCGTGGAAGCCACGCTGCTTCTTCTCCGCTGCCGGCTTCCGAGATCCATTGGATGATCTTCACATGCCGCGCCCGAGCTGCATCTCTTTCGGCGACTAGTACACTCACGGTTTTCTTCATCACATCCATTTCCGTTACCAACTTCGCCACAACATCTGCATCCCGATCCATCTTTCTCTTACGGCTTCCGTAACCGTACGGGTCATCGTTCTGGGAACCCTATTTTCCACGGAATGGGCCCCATGCCTCGATACGTCCTCCGTGTTCAGGATTCCCGAGGGCTTTGTCAGGCGTTCTCTCCGTTGAACCCGATCCTCCCCTCTTGAGCCTCCCTCATTGCCTCAATAAGCTTTTGGGTGGGTGTAATTATTTTGCCCCGATAAACACACTCCCCTGTCTCCGGGTTAGCGATCCCCCATGCCCGTACCACCAGCTTTTGGCCCTTGGGTCCCATCCCTCCGTACCTGGACGGATTCCTCGCGCCCTCGGCCTCGTTCTCCATCTTCTCCCACTTAGGCTGCCAAAAGCGATACCCTCCTGGCCCCATTTTATGATTGTACTCCTTCTTGGGCGCATTTTCCTTATTTTTTTTCGATAGTTCAAGGAACTGCTCCGATTTCTTTTGATTCACAAATTCTGGCCAATCATGTTGCAGTTTCTCATATTGTCCTTTGAAATCCGGAGTCTTGCCCTGGTTGACAAAGTCATGGGCTAGATTTTG
This sequence comes from Lolium multiflorum, assembly GCA_030979885.1. Lineage (NCBI taxonomy): Eukaryota > Viridiplantae > Streptophyta > Magnoliopsida > Poales > Poaceae > Lolium > Lolium multiflorum. Next base: position 298,896,370 of record CM061750.1, read on the forward strand.
CTTGTATTTCCGGAATGCGTTGGCCATCCTAGAAAGAGCGAACTGTTTGACTAGCTTGCTCCTCTTCTTGTTTTCCGCAATCTTGTTACCCTCCTCATCGTATTTGCGGTATTCCGGAGAACGAAATGTTCCATAAGCTTGTTGAAGCAATCTTTTTTTCTCTTATCGACAAAAGTGAAACCAACACGTGCCTTCTTTGGCTCATTCCACTCCTGGCGGTGATCGAGACGTTGTCTCTAACAACGGCTCCGCATTGGCCGACAAACTTGGTGGCGTTCTTGTTGGGCTCCAGCCGCCGGTTTCTTCGTCGACAACATCGATGGTGCATGTTTCTCCGGCTCATCGTCTTGGTTGCGCCACGCTTGACGACGTACTCGCTTTTTTCGACGCTCCGGCCGAGGGCTAAAATAAGAAAGAGAGTCGCGCGCGCTAGTACACACACATTTATTCAAATCAGTTAGTTGTATCACCGACGCTCAATATGTATATATATATACCTCGCCGCGGAGGTGGTTGCTACTTCCAATTGAAGATCGTCGTTATCGACGTTTCTTCGGCATCATCTTCTTGCTGACGGCGCCCTTCATCTTCACACTCAAGGTTCAGATAAGAAGAGATATCATCTTCTTCTTCTCCGGTAGGCACATATGGAATATCACCTTTTATGATGCCGAACATATGGTCTTCAGCGTCCGGATCATAGTTGTCCAGAATCGGGTCAGCTCTATCGTCCGCCATATGTCAGTCCTGAAAACATGTAGTAAAAACAAATTAATTAAGTGAAGAAGGGGCGGTGGCGGTGGCGAAAGGGCGGTGCCAAAAGGAGGGGGCCGGCGAGCTGGAAGGGGTGGGAGAGGGTGTCGCGGAAGAGCGCGTGTGTGCGTCGGGAGAGATTGGAGGGGCCGGGGCGCCGGCGGGCGCCGCCCTAGCTATTGCATGTGTGCGTGTGTGGCGCGCGCCCCCGGCCGGCCGCCGGCCTCCCTCTCCCCCTGTCTGTGTGGCGGCGCGCGCGCCGGTGGGGAAGGACGACGGCGCGCGCGTTAGTTTTTTTAAGTCAAATTTTAGTTCTTTTTTTACACAATTTTTTTAAGTAAATTGTAGTTCTTTTTGACACAAAATTTTAAGTCTCAATTATTTGTTTTTTAAGTCAAATTGTAGTTATTCTTTTAGTTTTTTTAAGTCTCAATTTAGTTAATTTTAAGTCTCAAATTTTAAGTCTCAAATTTTAAGTCTCAAATTTTAAGTCTCAAATTTTAAGTCTCAAATTTTAAGTCTCAATTTTTAGTTTTTTTAAGTCTCAATTTAGTTAATTTTAAGTCTCAAATTTTAAGTCTCAAATTTTTAAGTCTCAAATTTTAAGTCTCAAATTTTAAGTCTTCTTTTAGTTTTTTAAGTCTCAATTTTTAGTTTTTTTTAAGTCAAATTTTAGTTAATTTTAATTTCGAAATTAACAAGAACTAAAACTAAAAAAAAAAGAAAAAAAAATTGGCCGGGGGTGCGCCGCGCGCGCGGCGCCCCTGTACTGGCCGGCGCGCGCCTCTCTCTGGCCGGCGGCGCGCCGGACCATTTCTCGCGGCGCCGCCCCCCTTCCTCTCGTGCGGCGCCGCCCCTTCCTCTCGTGCGGCGCCGCCCCTTCCTCTCAGTGGCGCGGCGGCTGCGGCGACACGGCGCGGCACGGGCGGCGGCGGTACGTTTTGGATTGGATCCTTACGGGCGTGGCGAGAAGAGAAGATGGAGGAGCCGGCGATGGCGGCGACGGCGCGGAGACGATGACGCCGGCGACGGCGTGGAGACGACGGCGCGGCGCGCGACGCGGCTGCAGCTCGGACGTTTCGGCGGAGAAGACTGGCGCGGCGGTTCGCGCAAGGAGAATATATAGGGACCCCTTTGTCGCGGTTGGGGTCGCCAACCGCGACTAGGCTTTAGTCGCTTGGGGACCCCAACCGCGACTAAAGGTATTTTCGCCCGGTTTTTATTTTCCCGCGCGCAAGGACCTTTAGTCGCGGTTGGCCAGGCCAACCGCGACTAAAGCTCTTTTTTTTTTCAAAATCATATAATACATATAATATATCAAAAAAATCAAAAAAATAAAACTAATTCAATTCAAAATTTTAAAAATACAAATAATATATCAAAAAAATCAGAAAAAAAAACTAATGCAATTCAAAATCTTAAAAATACAAATAATATATCAAAATTTCAGAAAATAAAACTAATTCAAATAAAACTAATTCATTTCAATATGTTAAAAATACAAATAATATATCAAAAAACTAAGAAAATAAAACTAATTCAATTCAAAATGTTTAAAATACATATAATATATCAAAAAATTCATAAAAATAAAACTAATTCAATTCAAAATCTTAAAATTACAAATAATATATCAAAAAATTCATAAAAATAAAACTAATTCAATTCAAAATCTTAAAAATACAAATAATATATCAAAAAATTCAGAAAAATAAAACTAATTCAATTCAAAATTTTAAAATACAAATTATCAAAAATTCATAAAAATAAAACTAATTCAATTCAAAAGTTCCTTTTTTCTTCCGCTACCCCTTCTTCCCTCCTCGTTCTTCCCGCCATTTCTTCCCTGTCTTCCCGCCTCTTTCTTCCCGCCAATTGTTTCCCGCCAATTTCTTCCGGCCTCTTTCTTCCCGCCAATTTTTTCCCGCCACTTTCTCCCCGCCTCTTTCTTCCCGCCTCTGTCTTCCCGCTCCCATTTTTCCCGCCATTTGTCACTACATATAGGTAGCCCGCCTTGGCCGCATCACATCTCTACAATCTCTCATCACTCTCTCATGGCTTCCACCGCACCCACTCTAACTACCAGCAATGGAGGAGCTTTGCGCCTCGAACTACCCTTGCCCTCTACCGCGTCCCTGCGGCTGGAGCCTAAGCCGGCGGCGTGCCGGTCCCTCCCGTCCCTCGAATGCGCGCGGGCGGCCATCACGAACCACTACTACCTTGACCTCACGCCGGAGCAGCGGATGAATCCCCGTTGGCATCCCGATAACCAGCATACTTGGGACGCCTTCTTCATCAATCGGCGTGAGAGCGCTCGTGGCGAGGAGGACGGTCTGCCTCCTGGAAACTTCCACGAGGCCGGCCGTCGGCTATGGTGGTACGGCCGGACTCTGCAGAGCGTCATGGACTACATCACGGCCGGCGATATCCCCGCCTGCGCTACCCTCACTCGAGCCACGAGCGCCGCCCGACGACACGACAGCAAGCGACGACGACGGCCGCAACTTAGAAGGCGACGACTACCAGTAGGCGGCGGCTATGAAGACTACGAGTATGCATATTATACGCCTAGGCAGGAGTATGACTAAATCACTCCAAATTTCATGTATGCAGGAGTATGACTTAGTCACTCCAAATTTCCTGTATGAAGGAGTATGACTTAGTCACTCCAAATTTCATGTATGCATGCAGGAGTATGACTTAGTCACTCCAAATTTCATGTATCATCAGTGCTATCTCGAGTCAATTGAATCATTCGAAAATGGACACCAAACACATCACGGGTAATATAATTCACATGATTCATTCAACAAAGTTTGGTACAATAAATTATTACACATCATTTCTTCCCTTGTGTCCCTGCTTGCTTACGATTGTGCCGTATCCATGGAGCATCCTCATCATTTAACTTAATGCTTGGGTCGGTGTTCACTTTGAAGGGCGGAATTTCAGCAAACATATTATAATCTTCTGACATGTCCTGTCTTGTCCTCCACTCCCACGATGTTTCTTTTCCCTGAAAGAACAATGTGGCGCTTTGGATCATCGCATGATGATCGTTTTCTTATCTTTCCGTTTCTTCCCTACTCATGTCCTTCACATAGAAAACCTGAGCGACATCTTTCGCTAGGACGAATGGTTCGTCAAGATAACCAAGATTGTTGAAATCCACCATTGTCATTCCGTATTGCTGGTCCACCTTTACCCCACCTCCTGTTAGCTTGAACCATTTGCACCGGAACAAAGGGACCTTAAAGGAGGGTCCATAGTCAAGTTCCCATATCTCCTCTATGTAACCATAATATGTGACCTTTTGCCCATTCTCGGTTGCTGCATCAAAGCGGACACCACTGTTTTGGTTGGTGCTCTTTTTATCTTGGGCGATCGTGTAAAATGTATTCCCATTTATCTCGTACCCTTGGAAAGTCGTTATAGTCGAAGATGGTGTCTTGGCCAACATGTACAGCTGATCTACAACCTTATTGTCACTCATTAAATGTTTTCTCAACCAACTGCCGAAAGTCTCCATGTGGGCCTTCCTAATCCAGGATTCAGGCTTCCCCGGGTTGTCCGAGCGTAAAATATTCTTGTGTTTCTCAAAGTACGGAGCCACCAAGCCGGAATTGGTCAGAACTGTGTGGTGTGCTTCAGTCAGAGAATGGCCGTCCATACATATCATTGATTTCCTTCCGATCGTGCCTTTTCCACTTAGTCTCCCTCGTGCCGATCGAGGAAGACCAATCGGCTTAAGGTCAGAAACAAAGTCAACACAAAACTCAATTACCTCCTCATTTCCATAGCCCTTGGCGATGCTTCCTTCTGGCCTAGCACGGTTACTAACATATTTCTTTAATACTCCCATGAACCTCTAAGGGGAACATATTGTGTAGAAATACAGACCGAGAATGGAAATCTCATCGACTAGGTGAACCAGGAGGTGTCATAATATTGAAGAAGGATGGCGGGAACACCAACTCGAAACTGACAAGACATTGATCACATCGTTCTGTAACCGTGGTAGAACTTCTGGATTGATTACCTTCTGAGAGATTGCATTGAGAATGCACATAGCTTCACAATGGCTACTCGAACATTTTCCGGCAGAAGCCCCCTCAAAGCAATCGGAAGCAATTGCGTCATAATCACGTGGCGGTCGTGAGACTTCAGGGTTTGGAACTTTTTCTCCGCCATGTTGATTATTCCCTTTATATTGGACGAGAATCCTGACGGGACCTTCATACTGCTCAGGCATTCAAAAAGATGACCTTCTCTTCTTTGGTCGAAGCGTAGCTGGCACGACCTTGAAACCGTTCCGGATGCCGATCATCAGGGTTCTTTCAAACTTTGCTGGTCCTGCCGTGCTTCCTTTGTATCATTTGACTTCCCATACACGCCCAAGAAGCTTAGGATGTTCACGCAAATATTCTTCTAACGTGCATCACGTCGATTGCAGCGGACTTCTAGGACTTCCCAATATTCTAGCTCCCAGATATAGATTTCTTCTTCCACATGGCTACGTGCCCGTCACTCCCTTCGGAACTGATTGTCCGCAGGACCCTTTCCAAAGATGACTCTCAAATCCTTGACCATATCAAATACCTCACACAGTGTGTTCCGCAGGCTTCGGTCGGTGATCTGCCTTGCCGTTGTAATGCTTGCCTTTCTTGACTGGATGACCTTTCGAAGAAATCGACGATGCCCAAGGTACACGTTCTTCTTACAATTTGGCAAATGTACACTTTCAGTCTCATGTAAGCAGTGCGTGCATGCATTGTATCCCTTATTTGACAGTCCCGAAAGGTTACTAAGAGCAGGCCAATCGCTGATGGTTACGAAAAGCAACGCTCGTAGGTCAAATTCCTCTTCTTTGTGCTCATCCCACACACGGACACCAGGTCTGCCCCACAACTGTAAAAGTTCATCAACTAATGGCCTTAGGTACACATCGATGTCGTTGCCGGGTTGCTTCGGACCTTGGATGAGCACTGCATCATAATGAACTTCCGCTTCATGCACAACCAAGGAGGAAGGTTGTAGATGCATAGAGTCACGGGCCAGGTGCTATGGCTGGAGCTCTATCGCCAAATTCATGCATCCGTACTTAGACCAAATTTATGTTCCTTGCGAGTCGCTGGCAAAATCTTTGAACTCCTTGAGATCATCTGCTCAACTTCCGACTGCGGATTTCTTTCTTGGCATCGCAACAACTGGCATGCTCTTGTTGGTACAGACGTTTCAACCTGTAAGAATCATAGGAGCATACCGGCAGGGGAACCCTCTTCCTGGGTTTCTCCCTCAACATCGTCACCGGGTCATCGCCTCTGATCTTATAACGCAATGCAGTGCATACCGGGCATTCATTCACATTCTCGTATTCACCGCGGTAGAGGATGCAGACGTTGATGCATGCATGTATCTTCAGAACCTCTAAACCTAGAGGGCAGAGAACCTTCTTTGCTTCGTACGTATTGTAGGGCAACTCGTTATTCTTTGGAAACATATTCTTCAACATTTTCAGCAAGTTTTCAAATGCCGAGTCAGCTACACCTTCCTGTGCCTTCCATCTCAGCAAATCCAACAGTGCAGCCCAGCTTTTCGGACCATCATCGCATCCGGGGTACAGCGCTTCCTGTGATCCTCTAACATGCGATCCAAATTCCCCCCTCCTTTTCAGTTTCGCAGCGTCTCCGTGCATCAGCAATGGTCCGACCAAGATCATCAACGGGATCATCACGTGCCTCTTCTTCACCTTCCCCTTCACCTTCCCCTTCACCTTCAGCATCCTCCATGAAAGTATCACCGAAATGAGCAAGATAGTTTTCATCGATGAAATCATCCCCTTCTTCATCTTCTTCCATTATAACCCCTCTTTCTCCATGCTTGGTCCAACAATTATAGCTTGGCATGAAACCGTGCCGAAGCAGGTGCATGTGAACATCTCTTGAGGAAGAGTAACCCTTCTGATTCTTACATTTAACACATGGACAGATAACAAAACCCCCTGCTTGTTCGCATTAGCCACTACGAGGAAATCTTTCAAACCCGTACTGAACTCGCCGGAGAGTCGGTTACCGTACATCCATTGTCGATTCATCTGCATTATTATAATATAAAATATATAATTAACCATCATGCATTTGTTAAACTAACTAGCTACAAACAATATAAATTAAACAATGAACTACACACACATGCACATTTTATCAACGACACATCAAAGGTTCAAGTTGCTAACCGCGATCGAGGAGGAAAAATAAATGAGAAAGCTCAAGTGTGGCTCAACACTTCATATCATGTTTGTTTCATGCTCTTGGGGCATTTCATCAAACACCTTATGTGCATAAGAGGAACCAAAAGCAAACCTAACACCCCCTTGTGAAGCTTGTGAAGAGAATGGCACCAAATGGCTAAGTGTTGGCTGCTGGATGGGTATATATAGGGAGGGCTTTAGTCCCGAAATGGCGGGACTAAAGGCCTTCGGGCACTTAGTCGCGGTTGGCCTGCCAACGCGCTAAAGACCCCCACGTGCACCGGCTGGCCACCGAGCGCCTGGGCCCCTTTGGTCGCGGTTCTCCTCCCGAACCGCGACTAAAGGTACCATTAGTCGCGGTTCCTGCAGCATCGCGACTTATGGGGCTCACCCGAAGCCTGTTTTTCCACCAGTGACTCCGTACTTCGCCGGTTTCTTTTCTTCCGGATGCATGTCCCACATCCAAATTCCTCACGTCATCCTGCAGAATCCGTCACCTCTCTCACTCAGCTACCCAACCAGCCGAACAACTTGATGCGAACTGATCCGTGCGAGGAATGGTACTTCTTTAACGAGTACGTTTATTGCCAAAAGAAAGCATAACGTCGCGACCAATATATTCTTGTCTCCGTCCTTGCCGTTCGTGTCCGAACATACCCTAATTAGTGTAGATAAGTTGGTTTCGCCTTCTTCACAGCGAACAAAGAACACTCTAAGACACTCTCGGTCAGCTAAACTGAAAACTCCAGCTGGAGAGTGCCCTGTTGTTCTACGATGCGTGGGAAGAACATACAGAAACCTACACTAGTGATTTTAATTGGTCGGCGGCCATTTTCGCTGCAAACAAAAAACACTCGCCATGTTCAATCATCGTCCTCTTCGTCGTCGGTGTGGTAGTGCCGGCAGTAGGACGTGTCGTCGAACACCTTCACGCTCATCTCGTCGTCGCCTTCGTAGCGGAAGGTGAGCACACAACCGGCCTGGAGGTTGTGGACGCGCACGAACTTCTCCCATCCGGTGTGGAGGCACATCTTGCCGCGCCCTTCGAAGCGCACATCCACCGGCCACCGGCAAAAGCCGCAGCCAACCTCTCGCAGCTGCAGCGTGGCCGGCTCGTTGCCGGCGACGAACTCGCCGCACTTGTCCGGCAACCTCTGGATGCCGAGTGGGTTGCCATTGAGGACGATGATGAACTCGAACTCCCACTCCTCCTCTTAAGACGACGATGGCTCAGGCTGTGACGATAGTACATGCATTGCTGCTCCAACACGGCCGCCGCGGCCATGGAAGCCACGCCCGCGACCCCGACCTCGACCTCGACCAGTCATGGAGCGGCCCCTGACCTCCACTCCTGAGATGGTGACGACTAGGGTTGGGGATTGCGTCGCTAGGGTTTATGTGAGGGGCGATGCGCGAGCACTTTTTATACGCCAGAGGGAGGCGAGAGAGCGATGGTGTGTGCATTAACGGCGGCATGGAGAGCTTGGCGCGAAGAGATGTGTCACTGCGCCTCTGGGGAAACTGAACCGTCGCTGAGCGCCATTTACTTTCGTCGAGAGGTAGACGACGGGTTGTGTGGTGTTCGTGTCTCAATGACACGTCAGACCCGCCACTCGCGACTCGTTTCCGCGTTCTGTCCGGTGCGCCCGCAACATCCCATGTGGAGCGGGGATGGTTTCGGGGCGCCGGACACCATATTGGGCCGTGTCGGGTGAAAAGGTCCTTTGGGACGCGGGGCTGGGGGAGGTAAAATAGTTGGCGCGCCCAAAAAGCTTTAGGGCTGCTTTAAAGAACGTGATTGAAGATGCTCTTAGATTTGCTCCTATGTTTGTGATCGTTATGTGTTCAATTTGTTAATTTTGTAAGACAGCTACTCTCTTGCCAATTTAATTGACGCGGACTATACAAACAAAATGACATAGAGAACAACTAGGAGCAATAGATCATGAGCTTAAATCGATGGAGCTATGTACTGACTAGTGAGCAATCTCTTTTTATTTTACGAATAGGACCTTCAGATCTATTAACCAAACCAGCACTCCAAACATTCCAAAAAAAACATTGAGGTTCCTCGGCGCTGAGCGTCTACTTCCTCTCAAAGGGGTGGAAAGCGTGCCGCCTCTATTACCTCTCTATCGCCGAAGCCAGCAAATGGTAGTTGATCGCACAAATGAAGCGACCAAGGCCACATTCAGTGGTCGGCACAAGTGTATTCGTGTGTATGCAGCTGAATACCCGTGAAAAATTGACAAACCTATGAAATTATGTGATAGATCAATAAAACCACTTTGTATGAAAAATTGATTTTTCACTAGTATTTCTACCATTCTTGGTACAAAATAGTTCGAACACCCGTTGCGAGACACTCGGCACGCCGCTAGCCACTATCCTACCAAACCAGCGCCCTGGAGAAAAACTGTCGCGGCCGGAAGATCCATGGATAAAAGATCCCAATTTCAAAAATAAATCAGCTCAAGCTGCTGCCAGAGGCTATACCAACTCGATAGAAAGGATGCCAGAGGACTAAACTGCAAAGGAAGCCTTCACCATCGCAACCAACAAATCTACGAACTCTAATCTCGCTGACCAAAGAGGGATATGGGAATCTACCTTCACCAACAAGCCATCAGAGTCAACGCGGCCAACACCATCGAGATGAAGAGGCTCGCGGGATAATATTCGCTAGATTGTCTCCGTCCCGACCACCACCAACCAAAAGCCACCAAGTAACCCATAAAAAATCCCAAAGTGGGGAAATGTAAAACTCCATACAGTAGATCGGGGCTTCCCAGACTACCACACCAGCGAATAGTGACAGTGTCCAAGTAACCCCGAAGGTATGACATTTGCCACGCCTCATTTTTAGCACAAATGATTTCAGCACCTACCATTGTAGCTCCATAAGATTCATGATGCATGATAATTCAAGCGACTTTGACTTTGTTGTTGATTCAATGAAACTTGCTAAAATGTAATCAACAATGCATTGTTCAGGAACATTGATAATTTAATGTGCGGATCTGAAAAAAATATTTGGTCAACTACACCATACAATTTATATGTTTGTCCTAGACCACTTTCGGCGGAGGAGGATGGGGCGGCAACCTAACGGTGAAGGACAGGTGGAGTTGTTCTAGGGTAAGGAGAGGAGATAATACCAAGAAAACTTCTTTAATTATGGTAAAAGAAAGCTAATATTACGGGCATTTTTTAAGGGCTCGTAGATCTGGACTTCAAAATAATAAAGCCTACAAGTACAGATTACACTAACGATAGATGTTAGGATACGAGCTTGCAATAAAAGCACGAAGTAGAGAAACATCATCCAGTTATAAGAAGAGCACGGCTACAATTAGGTAAGATATGGTAGCTCGACAATTTAGGTACAACATAGGATGTTGTCGAAAGTCCAAGCTCTAGATGTTGGGGATAGACTAAAAGGTATATATGTGGCACTTGGAAAAAAATGAAACCGTATCTAGGAGGAACTAGACACTTTTTTGGTATAGTAGAAGCGGGACTCGGCGTGACAATTTCGAAATTCGTCCCTGACAATCGAACTCCGGTCGTTGGCATTTGATAATAATGACATACCAGAGAGGTCTATTGGTTGTATGACTGAAAGGCCTACCGTGCGGCCTAGTTGCCAAGGACCAAGGTGGAGCCCAGCCGAATCCAAGACAACATTCATCTAAGAGCCGAAGACAGAGACTTGGAGTAGAAGACTTGATATAGACTGTTTATTTAGGACTATGTAGGAGTATATTAATTAGTTTAGAACTTTCCTTTTAATCCTAGGTTTGGCATCATTTATAAGCTAGCCTACAAGTAACCTTTGAGGCTACGCACAATCTCACCATTGTAATACTATCCATTGTATTGCATCCATATTGAATTATTGCAAGAGTAGAGATCTGTCAAGTTGCGGATTTTGAACTTGGGTAAGACGTGTGTATTACCATCCTAGAATTTCACCTACCTAGCCTACGCCCTCACTATCCCCTCGTCTTAAGGTACCCTCCATGGCATACGTGTCTGATGCATGTAAAATGCATACATGAACTTTGCACTTTATTACACATATTGTCACCTATTTGAATCTTATATAATATCATTTTTATGTTTTATATTGTTTTTAGAGATTTTCTAAACAATCACATCTCCTCTGGTTCTAACTCTGTCTGGCAGAAACGCCTCTTTTTAGTGTTTTTGACTTTTCAGGAGCTACGGGACTCGAAAAAGGGCAAGTTCTGGGGTCACACTTGAGAAATTTCGAGACGAACAAAATAAGCTAAAGTGGGACACCGGGAGGTCATGGGGCTGGGAAATAGACCCAGTGGCGCCCCTGGGCGCGCCACCTGGTGTCGTTTCCCCCTCCACCGTCTGATTCGCCTCCATCCTTCGACCGCAGACTTCGTTTGACCTAAAAAAACCTATATATACAACCCCCATGGTTTCGTCGAGGCTATGGTCGCGGAGATCAAAAAAACATAAGCAGAGAGTCTGCAGGCCGCCTCCGGTGGAGATCGGAGGGGGGGATGCAGCCGCAATCGCCTCTGGTGGACTCCACCCCCTCCGGTGTGGTCATCATCATCTTCTTCTTCTTCATAAACATCATCAGCACCATCTTCATCTACCTCTTTCTAATCTCTTGGCAAACATGATGTGTATTGCAATCTATCAATTTCCTATGGTATTTTATGTCTCCATGTCTTTGTTTGAGTGGTGACTTGTTCATGGCAACTGTGAGATAATTTGTGATGGTTGCATATAATTTGTTATCTTCTATGATGATCTCTTGTACTTATATATGAGTGCACATATATGATGCAGAATGCATGAGGTTGTCACCATTGCATGATGATGGGACGAGGGACATCTGGAGCTTGACAGAAACCATGTCTCAATTCTTAGATTCATGTTGTATTAATTCATGGTTAATCAACAGGGGGCATAACTATGGTGACCTTTAAACTTACAGCGGTGGTTGTACTTTATTTCTTAATAATTCTCTTGTTTGTTCTTAATTGGTCTTGGGATCAATCACTAGTGGTGTATTTGCTCAGGTTTATGGTTGCACCAATGTATGGCTCCTCTCTAGAAGAAACACTAAAAACACTATACTAAACTTCACTAATTGTGACAACCACATAAATGAAATATAAATTTTCTTGAACAATTACTCCCTTGAGTTACTTCATTTTACTCCACTTCACATCACTTTATTTTCTTGCATTAATTTTACTCATTGCATTTTAATTTCACCACATATTGTTTATAGTAGAAACCTCTTCACACACACAAACACACTATAGATCCTAGCTTTGCATAGAAGGCCATATAAGTGGGTTATATATAGGGCTTTAGTGAATAGATAGTTTACCTTCAATTCCTCGTGGGTTCGACACTCAAATAGTTATCGAATTGTACTACGGTGATTCCCTGGACTTGGGGGTTATCAAGATACTTTTCTGGCGCCGTTGCCGAGGAGCATAGCGCTAGCCTTCTATTGTTGCTTGCATTGCTAGTTTACTTTTAGTACTCCCTCCGATCCATATTACTGATGGGTTTGTTGCACGGAAAACAAAAAAATTCTATCGCAAACAAACAAAACCAAGATCCAATCTAGGAAAAACGTCAAGATCTAATCTACTAGATTGAAGCAACGAGACGGATTGGATCTACATACCCTTGTAGACGCTAAGCGGAAACGAGATTGAATCTCGTGGTTTATGTAGTCATACTCGGTCACACGTACAGCTCGATGAAGACACCTCCTTCTTGTTCCAGCAAGCGGGGAGATGTGGTAGATGAGATCTAGTCCAGCAGCACGACGGCGTGGTGATGGTGGAGAGTTTGCGCGGATAGAACTTTGCCTATTTACATTGGGTGAAAGAAACTAGGCAAAAGAAGGAGTAAAAGGAGCAAACGGCAGCGACCTAAAAAATCTGACCAAAACGCATCCTGCATGTGGTTTCTTTTATAGGCGTGTGCGCTTAGTTCGTGGATGCCAAGAAACCTTTTACTTGGACGATCGGCAAAGGCAATCAAGCAATACTACTCACGTACGTGAGGGCAGCCAGGCAACAACCAAGTTCAAGTTGCCTTGGTCTCGCGAGCGTGCGGCTCCAGGACACTTCCTGGTCGGCCTTTTTTTCTTTCTTTCTTTGCTCCTTTTTCCTTGTCTCATTTTCTTAATAGTTTGCTTATACGTGTTACTTACTTAACACATTAGTAAAATATCTTATAGACTACTTTTAGCCTCATATTTATTTCTACTAAATAAATATGTATTAATAATTAGTAATTCAATAATTAATAAATTATTAATACTCTTTCCAGAACAATTCTGTAACCCTCCAAAACTATTTTTTTAATCCCGAAACTACCCCTAGCAACATCGAAACTTTAAGTGTGTCACCCTACGGTTCGAGAATATGCAGACATGATCGAGACGCCTCTCCGACCAATAATCATCAGCGGGACCTGAAGATCCGTAATGACTCCTACATATTCAACGATGAACAATGTGATCGAAAGAACCATTAACATATGATACTGATTCCCTTTATCGCGCGATACTTTACATGTCCGAGGTTTGATCGTCGGTATCTCCATACCTAGTTCAATCTTGTTACCGACAAGTAATCTTTACTCGTACCGTGGTATGTCATCTCTTGTGATCTTGTCACATGCTTGCAAGCTAATTAGACGACATTCCACCGAGAGGGCCCAGAGCATATCTATCCATCATCGGGATGGACAAATCCCACTCTTGATCCATATGCCTCAACTCATACTTTCCGAATACTTAATCTCATCTTAATAACCACCCATTTACGCAGTGGCATTCGATGTAATCAAAGCACCCTTCCGGTGTAAGTGATTTACATGATCTCATGGTCGAAGGACTAGGTAACTATGTATCGAAAGCTTATAGCAAGATGAACTAAATGACTTGATCTTATGCTACGCTTATTTGGGTGTGTGTCCATTATATCATTTTACCCAATGACATAACCTTGTTATTAACAACATCCAATGTTCATGATCACGAAACCATGATCATCTATTAATCAACATGCTAGTTATACAAGACTCTTACTAGGGACTCCTTGTTGTTTACATAACACACATGTATCAATGTTTCGATAATACAATTATAGCATGGGATGCAAACATTTATCATAAACATAAAGATATAATAATAACCATTTTATTATTGCCTCTTGGGAATATCTCCAACAGTCTTCCACTTGCACTAGAGTCAATGATCTAGATTACATGGTAAGATACTTAACACCCATGTCGTTCTGGTGTAGACCATGCTTTGTCCTAGGGAGAGCTTTAGTCAATGGATCTGCCACATTCAGATCTGTGTGTACTTTGTAAATCTTTATGTCACCATCTTCGACGTACTCGCGAATCACATGAAAACGTAGCTTGATATGCTTCAACTTCTTGTGTGACCTTGGTTCTTGTGCATTGGCAATGGCACCCATGTTGTCACAATAAATGACTAATGGGTCCAATGCACTAGGAACCACACCAAGCTCAGTAATGAACTTCTTCATCCATATTGCTTCCAATGAAGCCACCGAAGCCGCTATGTATTCAGATTTAGTTGAAGATTTTGCCACCGTGCATTGCTTGGCACTCATCCAGCTTACTGCAGCACCATTCAATATAAAAACGTACCCAGACTGAGATTTAGAATCATCTGGATCAGTGTTCCAACTAGCATCGGTGTAACTAGTTACAACGAGCTCTTCTTCACCTCCATAACAAAGAAACATATTCTTAGTCCTTTTCAAGTACTTCAGGATATTCTTGACCGTTGTCCAGTCTTCATTCCTGGATCACTCTGATATCTGCTAGTCAAACTAACAACATGTGCGATATCCGGTCTAGTACACAGCATGGCATACATGATAGAGCCTACTGTCGAGACATAGGTGTCACATCTCGAAATTTTCTAAATTTTGGAATGTAAAATAAAAATAAATTAAATGCTTGATTTGTTTGAACTTGATTGAAATTTCACAAGGAATTAAAACTTTTGTGTTTATTAAAAGACATTTGCAAAAAAATAGTTTTCATCAAACTTGGTTTTCAAAATATTTTCCAACAGTTCTCTATTTTGTTCGGAGGTTTTGAAACTTATAAAATCTTTTATTTAATAAAAGAGTTTGAACCATAAAAAGGCAATATAGCCACTTAGATATGTATGTCAAATTTTGGTTTTATAAAATTTATATTTTTGTTACAAATTTGATCTCACATTAAAGCATTTTTCACGACGAATCCAATGATATCTTATTTGCATTTTTCCGATTTTATTTGAAGCCCCAAAATGTATTTCCAATTTCAGTAAAAAAAAATAGGAGCGGCCAGGCCGAAACGGCCCAGCTCGCCCCAGCGCGGCCCACTCCACTCTGGCCTCGCCCGGCCCAGCCCACCCGGCTTCCCCTGGCTCTTTTCCTTTTTTTTCTTCTTTCTTCTTCAGCCCAGCGCCCCAGCGGCCCAGCACCGCGTGCAGCGCACGCGCTTACCCCCAGCCCACGCCCAGCACCCAGGTCGCCCCGCACGAGTGCCGCCTCCTTTTCCTTTTTTCTTTTGTCCCACCTCGCCTCTTTACAAAAATTTGCTCCAGCCGTCACCCTATATAAAGACCCGAAGAGGCAGCCCCAAAGCACATCAGGCCGGCGCCTCCTCTCTCATCTCGCGCAAAGCACAGACCTGCAACGCTGCTTCTGTGGCGGCGTGATTTCTTTAGATCTACACCTCCGTTTAGAATAGTAGTTTTTTCGTTAAGTTTGTAATTAGATTCTCTACAACTTTCATGTAGGAAGTTTTTCCATCCGAGCAACTTGTTCGGACAACTTTTCGTACACTTAGAACTAAACTCTATCTAGTTTTGTAAAATTCATATCTTAAGTTCTATTCGGATTTCGACAAACCCTAGAATCAGCAAATCACGTAGATCACGTTAGACATGTTGTGTGGCAGTTTCGCCCACTTTATTTTCGCGGTATTCCTTTGTTCCGCAATGTCGTCTATGAAATAAATCCTATAAACTTTTTCCGAGAGATTCTTTTGGCGATACGCTTGTAATGGGATTCTCTACAACTTCTGTGTAGAAAGTTCTTCCATCCGAAAAACTTTATCTAATGACTTTTCGCGAAAAGTGCAGCCCTATGACTGGTTTCGACATAGTTCCTTTAGCCAAATTGATTCTTACGATCATACCCATCTTCCAGGACTAGTCATAATTCTTTATCGTGTTCAACGATAATGCATATCCTACTCTTAGTTGTCTAGTTCCCCTTATTTAATTAGCAATTGAGTTATTTGAGTAAATAGTGACAATCTTAACTGTAGACTTTTCCTTGTGCAAATGTTGTGTTGAGATACTCTACCACATAGCAAATGTTTTAAACCCTTGATATCCAATAGCATCTTTGATCCACATCTTCAATGTCGTTCATACATATTCAAACTCATGGCCATTTAATCTTACTGGCTTATATTGAACTATTCAATTTACAAATGAGCTAATTGAGTAATTCAATACATCACAAATCCATACCCAAGCCTATGTGTAATTCATACTATTTTGAGTAATTGTTGTCACACATATTCAATAGTATTGTAGTTGCACTATTTGACACTTATGTGATTCAAATCACATGAGACATTCCAATTTCTTTTCATGCTTCTTGTAAAGCATATATGTTCTTCAATCATATCTTAGATGTTACATTACTTTCTAATCGTGTGACTTAGTCATTCCAACACCCCAAAACTATATCTTGCAAGCCAGACCTCATGTCACACCTTAGTACCATAGATCGATTTCCGATTGTTGCCTTGTTTGATTATGGTGTTTTTGTTGAATGGTGTGTTTATGTTGTGTATATTCTATGTTATAGTTGTATAGAGAGACACGTATTTTGATTAAGAGAAGTGAACGCGCTTCGACTACCAAAAAATCAAGTGACACTCAAATCCTACTTATTTTAATTATGCATTAGTGTTTTGAAACTAGCATGCATGGTAGGATTTTGTTTTCAAAGTAAAGTATTATGCTATGCTTAGGAAACCCTAGTAGTGTGTAGCCACTCCTGAACCTATTGCTAGGATACTGTATTTCTGCTCTGCAACATCAAATGCCAAATGTTGTTTCATTGTTTCGATTGTGATGGTTTGAAAAGTGAAAATTAACAACCCTTAATGAATCACCTGGGTGGATTGTTTGAGTGGTGGGCGGCTGCTCAGGGCTCCGATCCCTGGGGATGGACCAGTGGACGGGTGGGTGCTGAGAGTGCGCGGTTGAATAGGGGTTGCCACCCAGGATTAGAGAGATTATTATGTCGTCCTTGTTTTAGATAGCTTCCAGTGCAACCACAATACATTATGGGCTCTGTCTTAGCTAAGTACTTAGTGGGAAACCTCGCCTAGGGTACCGCGGGTGGAGTTTCAGGGTACGGGCGGATCCGGTAGGTAGAGGGGCTACTAAAGAAAAGCTTCGTAGTGACCTCGTCCTGGCCTTAGTGAAGATGAAGAATTTTGGCAAAAAGGCTTGGTTGCGAATTGTGGGTAAAGAGCGCAACCTCTCGAGAGTTAAACCTAAGATCTTAGCCGTGTCCCCGGTTACGGACAATTTGAGCTTCTAGGCAGGGAATGTACGGAGGAATCTCATCACCTTTTCTGAATGTTTTTAAAATTTGATCAACCTTTGAAAACTCATGGGAGATGTAACCATGTGATTATTCTAAAACCCATGGAGGATTTAACCATGGTGTGATTTCATAATGTCATTCAAGGATTTCAAAATGTTTTAGTTTTAAACAAAATATAGGATAAAATTGGCTTTATGCAAATTAGCCTAGACTCCACTAGCCAAATATTAATGTAGATAGTCATGCCTAAAAACTGCCACCATATAAGTGTCATTTGCCAGTACATCATTGACCTCCATTCGTGGGGCTGCATATTCAAACGTGCGGATTTTCTGAGGAGAAGTACGTGGTAGGATCTCGAGTCTACATTCCAACACCTGTGGCACATGAAGATGATGAAGGCTCATTGTTGATTTACTTTCCGCTGTGTTTATTCGAGCTAGTCCATGTGACTATGCAATTTGTAAGGTTTTATTACCCTCTGGATCAACGATGTAGTAATTTGATACTATTGCAATGATTACTATATTTTGTAATGTGTGTGCTATCAGTGATCCCGGGAATAGCACTATACACAGGTATCTTGCCTTTATTAAAAAGTAGGGTGCTACAGAATGGTATCAGAGCCAGGTTGCCTGTAGGATCGAGACCCTCGGTTTGGATTAGAAATAGGAAGACCCTAGGATGAAAATTTTGTCCAATCCTATTTTAAATCAAAAATACGTTTGTTTTGTGAACTTCTGGTATTCTCATCTCTTCCCTCTTCAAAATTGTTTTTCTCTCACCTTAGATGACCTACCTCGAGAAAATCATCAAGGAAGTAGAGATGATGACTTTGTACCTGAAGTGAGAGACCAATGCTTCATGTGATATTCTTCAACTCCGCAATAAGTGTTTCATGGAAGACCAATGAAGAACTTGAAGAAAGACTTCGATGCAGACTACACAACACATGAGGATACACCGAAAGAGTAGAATAGAAACTTGATGCATCCAGTATAGAAATAGACTAGACCACCATTATTTCTCTTTTAGCGAACCAACGATAAAGTAACAAAATATTGATCATACCAAATTGAGGTATGGCCATGCTAGTTTGTTTGTGTTTAAACATGTTGCTTGATGCTTGTTAGAAGTTGTTTGTAAGATGAATTGCCTTGATCTGATGTGTTTTGGGTAGGAATCTTCTTTAGAATCTTTCTATCTATTCTCATCTATACCCAACCCAGAGAATGTTTTCTCGGCAACTTGCCTGAAGACAACATTAGTGAAACCAACCTAGATGTTTCCTATCAAGATGATGAAGCATAGAGATGTGAGATACGCAAAACCCTAGTTAGGAATCGATAGAAGTGTTTTCAAAACAGTTCAATAATGGGGATTGAAGCATTGATTCAATTCTCCATGGAGGTTTTTGTCAAACTTGTGAGGTTGACCAAGAGTTAGAATACGAGATATACCAAACTGAAAACAAGGAAATGATTGGGTGCGACATGGATTGGCCCCCATGACGACTACGCATATCGTTTACTCTTGTATGAGGAATGGTAAATCTAGAGAGACATACCTACAAGAGAGACGTCGCTGATAAGCCTGAACCATATGATGAATAGATATTATGCCTTTATAGTAGGCAAGTGCTGCCAACCGTAGGACTACGGTGAGTTTGAAGACCCAACCACTAGATGAAAAATAGTGAAAGATTTCAAGTAAGAAGATGAAGGATGCCTTGAAGTACTCTCATAGTGGTTCTCCGTTTGACCCAAGGAGTGACCCATCAGTATCAAAATTAAGTCAACCAACCATTTAGATTAGAAGCCCTCCTATGAAGGAACCTTTTTGACTCACCTTGGAGAGATATGTTGTTCACTATAGGTGAATAATATCTACCTATTGGATGTTAACTCAGAAGCCCTAAGCCATAGATGTTTTCCAAATATGACGTGTTGTCAAGTAATATCCTCGGATGTGTCAAGTCCCATCCAAGATTAGCTTGGCCTAAACCCAAGATAGAAGACCACCTACAGAAGTTTATTTTAAGGGTGGTAGCGCCCATGCCCATCTGGAACCCAAAACTTTCTAACCTTTCTCAAATCTCGAGGACGAGATTTCCTTTAAGGGTGGTAGTCTGTCACATCTCGAAATTTTCTAAATTTTGGAATGTAAAATAAAAATAAATTAAATGCTTGATTTGTTTGAACTTGATTGAAATTTCACAAGGAATTAAAACTTTTGTGTTTATTAAAAGACATTTGCAAAAAAATAGTTTTCATCAAACTTGGTTTTCAAAATATTTTCCAACAGTACTCTATTTTGTTCGGAGGTTTTGAAACTTATAAAATCTTTTATTTAATAAAAGAGTTTGAACCATAAAAAGACAATATAGCCACTTAGATATGTATGTCAAATTTTGGTTTTATAAAATTTATATTTTTGTTACAAATTTGATCTCACATTAAAGCATTTTTCACGACGAATCCAATGATATCTTATTTGCATTTTTCCGATTTTATTTGAAGCCCCAAAATGTATTTCCAATTTCAGTAAAAAAAAATAGGAGCGGCCAGGCCGAAACGGCCCAGCTCGCCCCAGCGCGGCCCACTCCACTCTGGCCTCGCCCGGCCCAGCCCACCCGGCTTCCCCTGGCTCTTTTCCTTTTTTTTCTTCTTTCTTCTTCAGCCCAGCGCCCCAGCGGCCCAGCACCGCGTGCAGCGCACGCGCTTACCCCCAGCCCACGCCCAGCACCCAGGTCGCCCCGCACGAGTGCCGCCTCCTTTTCCTTTTTTCTTTTGTCCCACCTCGCCTCTTTACAAAAATTTGCTCCAGCCGTCACCCTATATAAAGACCCGAAGAGGCAGCCCCAAAGCACATCAGGCCGGCGCCTCCTCTCTCATCTCGCGCAAAGCACAGACCTGCAACGCTGCTTCTGTGGCGGCGTGATTTCTTTAGATCTACACCTCCGTTTAGAATAGTAGTTTTTTCGTTAAGTTTGTAATTAGATTCTCTACAACTTTCATGTAGGAAGTTTTTCCATCCGAGCAACTTGTTCGGACAACTTTTCGTACAACATTAGAACTGCAACCACTTCTATCTAGTTTTGTAAAATTCATATCTTAAGTTCTATCCGTCGGATTTCGACAAACCCTATACCATTGGAATCAGCAAATCACGTAGATCACGTTAGACATGTTGTGTGGCAGTTTCGCCCACTTTATTTTCGCGGTATTCCTTTGTTCCGCAATGTCGTCTATGAAATAAATCCTATAAACTTTTTCCGAGAGATTCTTTTGGCGATACGCTTGTAATGGGATTCTCTACAACTTCTGTGTAGAAAGTTCTTCCATCCGAAAAACTTTATCTAATGACTTTTCGCGAAAAGTGCAGCCCTATGACTGGTTTCGACATAGTTCCTTTAGCCAAATTGATTCTTATGATCATACCCATCTTCCAGGACTAGTCATAATTCTTTATCGTGTTCAACGATAATGCATATCCTACTCTTAGTTGTCTAGTTCCCCTTATTCAATTAGCAATTGAGTTATTTGAGTAAATAGTGACAATCTTAACTATAGACTTTTCCTTGTGCAAATGTTGTGTTGAGATACTCTACCACATAGCAAATGTTTTAAACCCTTGATATCCAATAGCATCTTTGATCCACATCTTCAATGTCGTTCATACATATTCAAACTCATGGCCATTTAATCTTACTGGCTTATATTGAACTATTCAATTTACAAATGAGCTAATTGAGTAATTCAATACATCACAAATCCATACCCAAGCCTATGTGTAATTCATACTATTTTGAGTAACTGTTGTCACACATATTCAATAGTATTGTAGTTGCACTATTTGACACTTATGTGATTCAAATCACATGAGACATTCCAATTTCTTTTCATGCTTCTTGTAAAGCATATATGTTCTTCAATCATATCTTAGATGTTACATTACTTTCTAATCGTGTGACTTAGTCATTCCAACACCCCAAAACTATATCTTGCAAGCCAGATCTCATGTCACACCTTAGTGCCATAGATCGATTTCCGATTGTTGCCTTGTTTGATTATGGTGTTGTTGTTGAATGGTGTGTTTATGTTGTGTATATTCTATGTTATAGTTGTACGGAGAGACACGTATTTTGATTAAGAGAAGTGAACGCGCTTCGACTACCAAAAAGGCAAGTGACACTCAAATCCTACTTATTTTAATTATGCATTAGTGTTTTGAAACTAGCATGCATGGTAGGATTTTGTTTTCAAAGTAAAGTATTATGCTATGCTTAGCAAACCCTAGTAGTGTGTAGCCACTCCTGAACCTATTGCTAGGATACTGTATTTCTGCTCTGCAACATCAAATGCCAAATGTTGTTTCATTGTTTCGATTGTGATGGTTTGAAAAGTGAAAATTAACAACCCTTAATGAATCACCTGGGTGGATTGTTTGAGTGGTGGGCGGCTGCTCAGGGCTCCGATCCCTGGGGATGGACCAGTGGGTGCCTGAGAGTGCGCGGTTGAATAGGGGTTGCCACCCAGGATTAGAGAGATTATTATGTCGTCCTTGTTTTAGATAGCTTCCAGTGCAACCACAATACATTATGGGTTCTGTCTTAGCTAAGTACTTAGTGGGAAACCTCGCCTAGGGTACCGCCAGCGGGTGGAGTTTCAGGGTACGGGCGGATCCGGTAGGTAGAGGGGCTACTAAAGAAAAGCTTCGTAGTGACCTCGTCCTGGCCTTAGTGAAGATGAAGAATTTTGGCAAAAAGGCTTGGTTGCGAATTGTGGGTAAAGAGCGCAACCTCTCGAGAGTTAAACCTAAGATCTTAGCCGTGTCCCGGGTTACGGATAATTTGAGCTTCTAGGCAGGGAATGTACGGAGGAATCTCATCACCTTTTCTGAATGTTTTTAAAATTTGATCAACCTTTGAAAACTCATGGGAGATGTAACCATGTGATTATTCTAAAACCCATGGAGGATTTAACCATGGTGTGATTTCATAATGTCATTCAAGGATTTCAAAATGTTTTAGTTTTAAACAAAATATAGGATAAAATTGGCTTTATGCAAATTAGCCTAGACTCCACTAGCCAAATATTAATGTAGATAGTCATGCCTAAAACTGCCACCATATAAGTGTCATTTGCCAGTACATCATTGTACTGACCTCCATTCGTGGGGCTGCATATTCAAACGTGCAGGATTTTCTGAGGAGAAGTACGTGGTAGGATCTCGAGTCTACATTCCAACATGACTGCCTGTGGCACATGAAGATGATGAAGGCTCATTGCTGATTTACTTTCCGCTGTGTTTATTCTGAGCTAGTCCATGTGACTATGCAATTTGTAAGCATTTTATTGTACCCTCTGGATCAACGATGTAGTAATTTGATACTATTGCAATGATTACTATATTTTGTAATGTGTGTGCTATCAGTGATCCCGGGAATAGCACTATACACAGGTATCTTGCCTTTATTAAAAGGTAGGGTGCTACAATAGGGGATCTTGTTCATCCTTGACATAGGCATCTCCAATGGGCCTGCCGATGATGGTACCCGGGGTTTACTGAAGGCCCACTACCCGAAGAATAAGAAGGTTCGGAAGCCCAATATATTGTTAAGAAAAGCTAGAGTTGTAATAGGAAGCATTATTTGTAATCTTGCGGGAGGAATTAGAAACCTACCCGGACTCTGTAACTTGTACAATACGAAACCCTCGGCTCCGCCTCCTATATAAGGGGGAGTCGAGGGACGCAAAAAGGATCGAATCATTGTCTCTCAAACCCTAGTTTTTACATCGTCGAGTACTTTTCGGCTGAAACCTTCGAAATGTACTTGCCCTCTACATCTAACAAAACCCTAGTCTACAATCCGTAGGCATTGACAAGTTAATGCCTTGTCAATTGGCGCCGTCTGTGGGAACTAGAGGTTGCAAGGAGCTGATCTCGATGGCACGTCCAGAATCGTCGACTTCGTCGTTAGCAAGCAATGCGATGGATCGAGGTAAACGAGGAAAAAAAGATCTAGTCGATTTTATTCCTCACCCGCCCTCCGTTTGGATGCATGTGCGTATCTGGAGGAGCCCATCGTTATGAGTTCGGAGAATTCCGATTCAGCGTCAACAAGGAAGGATCTTATCGTCTCGAAGTTCCGATCTCGTCGAAATTTTCAGCGATCGATTCTGACTTTTCGACAAGTGATGAAGAGTTTTCGTCGCCACGTTTCATCGATACAAGGCAAGCGAAAAGTTCGTCAAGATCTTCAGCGACACATCCTTCGGGTCGACTGCGGACTCCTTTATAAGCAGCGACTCCGACAGCGTCGACAGCTTCATTAACAAATCTGCTGCCATCAGAAAGGTCTTCACCAATCTTTATGATGGTGTCACTAATCCCGACAAAAATCAATACTCAAAATATCATCAAGTGTATGCAATTGAAGAGGCAAGCCGAGCAGAACCAGAGACGTGAGCTTTCGATGATTTGGAAACCATACGTCGATCCAGTGATCTCGAGAAGAGGCTTAGGCACCAAATATGTCGGTACCTCACCTCGCGAAAGAGTCCAACTCCCAAGCGGCGTGGGATAGGGCTACAAGAGCCATGGATGGTTCAGAACCAATGACCACCACTGCTACTGCAAGGAATTACAAGCTATCAATATAGACTTGCTCGTGTGAGTAGGGAGTTGGAAAAAGAAACACATCCCTGAATAGAAGAAAGAGGCAACATCCGCGTCAAGCAGTCGGCGAGCTCGGTCGACAATCGGAACTTCGGAGATAGTCACGAGAGAAGCTCGGAGGAGGGCAATATCTCGGCTGCAAAATATACCTGAAGCGGAGAGAGGCAACATAATTCGAAATCTCGACATGTCTTTCATGTCGATTGATACAAGGG
This sequence comes from Lolium multiflorum, assembly GCA_030979885.1. Lineage (NCBI taxonomy): Eukaryota > Viridiplantae > Streptophyta > Magnoliopsida > Poales > Poaceae > Lolium > Lolium multiflorum. Next base: position 298,920,951 of record CM061750.1, read on the forward strand.
GAAATATCCCGAAAACGCGGAAGCAGGATACATGGCAACGCAAGCTTACATCCTCGCGTCCAGACCACCCCGGGACCCGAGAGAAGCATTGTTCAATATGGCAATGGCTGGAGTTGTAGTCATGGGAACAGCATTCACAGCTACACCTCCCGAAGGAGCCCAGGCAAAATAGTCCACGACCTACTGCTGCGGTGCAAGATCCACCAAGAACAAGTGGGGCAAGAGATACGGCGGCTCAAGCAGGGTAGACGAGTGCGGCAAGAAAGAAGAGAACATCGGCATTCACCGAAGTTGGAGATGAAGATGTGCGAAGACCGTGCTTTACGAGACGAGAGTCCGAAAAACTCGAGTACCAAAAGGGTTTAAGTTACAGAGAATTTCAAAAATTCGACGGTCTGGATCCAGAGGATTGGCTCGTTGATTATCTCGAGATGGTGAAGGTGGTGGGAGGAACCGAGCAACAGCCATGCAAAGTATCCAAGTCCACTGAGTGGTGCCGCGAGATCTTGGATAAAGAAACTTTCCCAGGTTCCATGACACTGGGATAGTTTTGAAAGATATTTTAGTGAGAAACTTCCGATCCATGACAAGAAACTGCATCATTGGAAGAGTTGAGGGCGTGCCGAAGAAACACGACGAGTCGATGAGAAAATATATAGAGAGGTGGAACATTATTAAAAACTCGGCGGAAGATATATCCGATGAGAGAGCAATAGACGCGTTCGTGGCAGGAATCCGACGGGCAGATTTCGTCGAGGACTTAGGGAGAACCAACCCCAAGACAATATCGCTGATGGAGATAGCCAACAAGTGGGCAGATGGAGAAAACGCAATATATAACAAGCGACACAGGTCGCGAGAAGAGGACCGTGGTCGAAATTTTCAAAATAGAAGGCGATTTTCCCGCCGGTTCTACAACAACGCGCTCCGGCCACATATTGGCTGGTTTCGAGGAAATCTGGAGGAAATAGTCGAGATGACTACCAAAGAAGTAATGAACAACAAGGCGACAATAGAGGTGATTCTCGCGGTCACGGGCAAAATAGTGGACCAAGGTTTCAAAGACCCTATGTGTCCCCGAGGAGATGATGAACGGACCGTGTCGATGCACTTTTTTCTCGATAGCACGCGGAAAGAGCAGTCGGGACATCTCCAAAAGACTGTAACTTTGAGGCAATGTTGCGAGCCGCAGGAATGCAAATACCCAAGCAATGAATAGAAATCACCAGGGACCAAGGAGCGAGATACATCTCCCACCTCTCCCGCGATTACGGACGAGAATCGGCACCGGCTCAGAATAGCGGCAGCACCACAACCACCTCCGTATGTTGATCCTAATTCTAATGGCGCAGTCTTGATGATTCAGAAAGCTAGGCCATCTAACAAGGCGCAGTAATTTGCGGCAAGTATTCAAAGATGCCTCCACCAATGATTGACTATCTAAATTGGTGGGACAGGATATCGGCTTCACAATTGCGGATCACCCGCAACAGGTTCCTCGACCAGGGCAATCCGCACTTATCTTACCCGCGATTGCTGGCTTCGACGTGTCGAGGGTCTTCATAGATGGCGGCAGCAGCTTAAACCTTATGTATGCGGATACATTAAGGAAGATGAACATATCACGCAAATTTAGCACCAATGGATACACGCTTTCATGGGATCACGCCAGAAACCAAGTTATCCGTTGGGCAAGATTAATCTCGACGTTCGTTTGGGACCCGAAAAATTACAGGATAGAGAAGGAGTTTAAGTCGTGGATTTCCCGTCGCAATATCATGCTTTGTTGGGACGACCGGCGTATGCTAGGTTTATGGCGGTACCTCATTATACGTATTTCTTGTGGAGGTTACCTGGACCCAAAGGACCAATCACGGTCAAAGGAAGCTTTGCGTTAGGCGACAAATACGACAGAGATTTTCATCAGGTCGAAACCTTCGGGATGCAAGCAGAGATATATGGCGCCAAGGCAAACTGATTATGATGTTTTGCCGGACACAGGGAGGCCGCTCAGGGAACCAACCTTTAACACGGCAAAGGACTCAAAGAAGTGCAAATCCACCACGGACCCGAAGAAAACGCGTCCATTGCAACAAATATGGACCTCGCATAGGAAAGCGCTCGTCAAGTTCCTCCGTGAGCAGGAAAATCTTCGCATGGTGTCCAGCTGACATGCCGGGAGTACCCAGGGGAACTTGCTGAGCACCATCAACTTGGATCCTCTCGCGAGACCAATCAAACAACCCTTGCGGCGTTTTTCGGAACCAAAAAAGCTATGCTATCAGAAATAGATCGACTTAAGGATGCTGGTTTTATCAAAGAGATATCTACAGAAGCCACATGGGTAGCTAACACACAAAAGTCCTTCGCATGTGCGTCGACTTTACGTGTCTCAATAAACATTGTCCTAAGGATCACTTTCCCCTCCCAAGGATCGATCAAATCATTGACTCCACGGCAGGATGTGAACGTCTTTCCTTCTTGGATGCATACTCTGGTTATAACCAGATCAGATTAAAAGAAGATGATGAGGCCAAAACAGCGTTCATAACACCTTAGGGCGTGTTTTGTTACAAAACAATGCCTTTTGGTTTGAAAAACGCGGGAGCAACATATCATGATGCAGAAGTGCCTTGTAACACAGATTGGGAAAAATGTACAAGTCTACATTGATGATGTCGTGATAACATCAAAGAAGGGGTCAACCTGATCGAAGATTTGAAGGAAACCTTCGACAACCTTGACAAGTTTGCCTCAAGTTGAACCCGACAAAGTGCTCCTTTGGCGTTCTTGCGGAGAACTTCTTGGATTCTTAGTATCAGCAAGAGGGATCGAAGCTAATCCCGAAAAAAATACAGGCCATCGTAACTATGAGGAAGCCAACAAAGTTGAAAGAAATACAACAGTGATGGGGGCGATCGCGCTTTAGCAGATTAGTCGCCGGGCTAGAGAAAACGCTGCCATTCTACGCATTGATCAAACAAGGGAGAAAAATTTCAATGGAACGAGGAAGCACATAGGGCCTTTGAGAACCTCAAGCGCACAATTTCGACACCACCAATTTTGGTAGCGCCTAAGAGAAAGAACCTCTCCTACTATATATTGCAGCCACACCCCAAGTGGTCAGCACGGTTTTGGTAGTCGAGAGAGAGGAAGAAGGAAAGCTCCATGGAGTTCGGAGGCCAGTATATCAGTGAAGTACTATCGCCGTCAAACAGCGGTACCCTATTACCGAAGCGGCGTATGGAGTATTTACGACAGCAAGAAAATTGCGACACTATTTTTCGGCGCACCCGATAATAGTGGTCAATGAAGCTCCTCTGTCAAATATATTGAACAACCCGGAAGCTACGGGTCGTGTCTCCCTTTGGGGAATAGAACTTTCTCCTCGGGACATCACGTATGAAAAAAGGGCAATAAAATCGCAGGTCCTACCGGATTTCCGCGAGTGGATGGAGCTACAAAATACGGGACCTCAGTTTATCGAGAACTGGACTATGAACTTCGACGGGTCTAAAAGGTTAGAAGGCGCTGGAGCAGGCGTGATATTGGTATCACCTGAAGGCGACAAGTTGAAATATGTCTTGCGGATGACGTTCCCAAACGCGTCTAACAATGAAGCAAATATGAAGCTCTCATACACGGGATGAAGATGGCAAAGGCTTGCGGTGCAACCCGACTGAAAATTTTCGCGACTCACAGTTGGTAGCACAACAAGTTATGAACCAATGTGATGCGTCAATGAGAGCATGATAGCATACAAGGAGATGTATAATGAGCTGGAAAAATTGTTTGATGGATGCGAGGTCAACCACATCAGATTGAGCAATGATGAAGCCGATGTCCTTGCAAACATCGGGTCACAATGTCTCGCGATCCCTCGAGGCGTGTTTTGGGAAGAAATAAGCGAGAGATCAACAAAGCCAATGAAAACAAAAAAGAAGGAGAAGGAAGAAAAACCTTCAGAGACGTCACCAAAAAATCACTGGAAGAAGAAGAGGAACGGAGCTAGTCATGATAGTGCAAATTCCATGGATGCAAGTACATATCATACATCCTAAGAAAGACAATACCCGACGATCCGTTGAAGAAAGGCGAATAATTAGGCGATCTAAAGCTTTACTGTGGTAAAGGGAGTTATATAAGCAGTATCTCAGGTGTGCTACAGAGATGTGTCACACCCGAGAAGGACGGATCATCCTGAAAGATGTACACGAAGGAATATGCGGGCACCACGCAAGCAGCCGCGCTATTGCGGCCAAAGTCTTCCAGAGCGGGATTTTATTGGCTAACGACAATTGAGGACGCGAGGAAATAGTGCGAACTTGCGACGCGTGTCAAAGATTCGCCGCCAAACCTCATTCTCGGCAGCAGGGCAATGCCCATTGTCTTGGCCCTTTGCTCAGTGGGGTCTCGATATGGTGGAAAAACTACACAAACTTCGCGGTGGATATGAGTATATGCTCGTTGTCGACAAATTTACTAAATGGATAGAAGCAAAGCCGATAAATTCACCGGACGGCACGTCGGCAATCAAGTTTGTGAAAAGCATCATCTTTCGATTTGGAGTACCTCACAGCATCGTCACAGACAACGGCGGTAACTTTACTTCAAGGAGTTCAAAGCATATTGTGCAGAAGTACGCATCAAACGAGTTTTGCGTCTGTCGCATCCACAGACCAATGGTCAAGTCGAAGGCCAACGGCATTATCTGCAATGGTATCAAGAAGCGCTTGTTGGGACCATTGGAAAAAGCTCGACATACTTGGCCGGAGAGGAGCTACAAGTGTGTTGTGGAGTATTCGAACAACACCAAACGGCGACGCAGGAGACGCCGTTTTCCCGGTCCAGGAGCTGAAGCAGTATTGATAGAAATAGAACATGATGCTCCAAGAGTTACAGAATACGATGAAGAAACTTCAAGAAAAGCCTTAGAAGATGATGTCGACGCACTTGATGAAGCTCGAGATGAAGTCATGTCACGAGTTGCCAAGTATCAACGGGACTGAAAAATTACCATAGTCGACAACTGCGACCGAGGTCTTTCCAAGTTGGCGACTTGGTTGCGACTAAATCAAAAAAGTCATGAAAAACTCGAGTCACCATGGCTTGGACCTTACATAGTCACAGAGGTAATCGAAGGAGGAGCATACAGACTCAAGGACAAGAAGACGGGGATTGCCAAATCCTTGGAACGTGGCACAGCTCGGCGCTTCTGCGCCTAGATGTAGAAATATAGTCTCCTCTGTAAACATACAATGTCTTGAAATGCTCGCAAGTTTTCATACGCACTCTTTTCCTTTTTCGGGCACCGAGTGGGGCCGAGAAGGTTTTTAATGAGGCGGGCTCCGGTGCTGCAATATAATAAAGATAGTGGAGATATATTTCTTATTCTTCGACACGCTCGGGGGCTCAATGCCTTCAAGTCACAAAATATATACAATATAGATAAACTGGACTTACCGAAATATTTCGCCTTGGTACAAGATTACCTCGCCAAATAGAATATTGGAAGCTAAATATAGCGTACTCGCCAAAATATTATTGCTTTGGTCTGAAAACCTCGCAACAAAAATATAGAACGTGACCACCAAGACACTCGGGGGCTCATGACCATTGATAGTAAAATATATATACCTTCTCGCAATAAGAGAAAAATCTTCGAGATAACAAAATAGTACAAACCCCAGCCAAAGGCTCGGGGGCTGGACAATCAAAAATAACAACAATGCATACTTACAGAGTCGACAGCTTTACAATATAGATCATGTTTACAAAGGCGTATCAATGGTGAAACTACAGCAAGAAAAAAGGAAAAACCCTCAATGGATACCTAGCACATGGTCTATGGTTACTTGTTCATTGGAAGGACGAGTACTATGCTCGGCATAGCTACCCTTCACGAAGAATTCAGCGTCCATCCGAAGAAGTTCATCCATCATATCTTCGGCTACAGGAGTCACCAGATCATCAATCTTGCTCATATTTCTCTTCTTCTTCGACATCTTAGCCAGGCACGTGGGAACAATTTGATCCATGGGCAATTTTGGATGGCAAATCTTTATCATCATCATAGCAAATCTTGCGCCAGCAGAGAGTTGAGCCCGCACAAAGCCATGGATTCGAGGAGCATCTCGAAACTTTTCCATTAATGCAGGAAGATTTTCTGGCATTTTGTTGCGAGGGAACATGGTTCCGTAAACTAAAAATAAGGTCTTCGTACAGAAATCAAGGAAACCACGGACCTGACCCGCGCGATCTTGGAATCTGACAATTTGTCGGGTACGCTCGGGAGTACCCCAAAAGTTTGAACCATGTTGTGCAGACAGTTTGAGCAAAGCATTGGATCGAGCTTCAACACGTTGATCTTCGGCAGCAGTATCCAAGAATGAGCCTGGTACATTGAAGAAATTGATAAGGAAAGAAAACTAGCAAAAATAACGTCCAGCATGGTTATAAACAAGAAACATACCTGTCATGTCCAAGCTGGCGTCAGTCATCAGCCGAAGCATATAATTTTCTCGAGAGGAAGCTTCGGTAGCTTCAGCAATAGCAGCATCCCTTGCAGCAATGGCTTCTTGTGCCTGTTGAAGAGCAATTTTTTCTCTCTCGGATGCTTGTCGAGATTGTTCCATCATTGCAAGAGTTTGTTTTTTCATGGATTGGAGTTGTTGGCGCAACTCTTGCAAATCTTGCGACAGATATTGCCCAGAAGAACCGTCGACAAAGTTGTCATTAACCAGCGTTTTCTTCGAGAATGAGGAAGCAGGAGAAGTATCGGCAGAACAAGGATCGGCAGAATAGTTATCAAATATCAACTGGAAAAGAAAATTCCAATATCAAAGGATTGCACAAGACAGAATTCCATTGATCTTCAAGAAATTTACATGGATATTACATAAGGAGTTCTTCAAAAGTACTAAGGAAATTGTCGCCAAAGCTACTATGGAGACAATAGCTAAAGAAACAATAAAAATAAAAAGAAGGGGCATTCAACTAGACCTCCGGCTTTGATGAGCTAGGAGTCGAAGATGGTTTGATCCCGAGATAGGAAAGGATTTTCTTCGTGTTGGGCTTCGCCGCCTTGATCAACGACCGCCATTTTTTCTGTTCTATCTGTTCTGCGTCGCCTACTTTCGCCCAGTCGATGGTTTGTTGGCTATCAGCAACTAAGGCAACAGTGCTTTCAACAGTGACCTTCATATTTTCCTGGCGCATCTTCAGCCCAAGATCTTCAGGAGGATTAAAGCACTTGGCAAGAGTAAGGAAAGTTGCGGGTTCCTCTTTCTTCGGGAAGAAATAGGGGAAGAGTCGCGACAGTCCTGCTTTCGCTTGATCAATGCCCTCGCGTGCTTCTGTTCCATGAAACTCCAGGAAAGAAAGTCAAGGAGAGGATCATTGTCGGGGTCTTCAAGTTCAAATTCTTGAGATGTTTTACCTGTCAAGATAAAAAATAATTGATCAACAAGCAAGAGAAGGAAAGAAAGTCGAAAGGATGCGAATGGTTCAGATACTTACTGACAAAGCGACGGTTTTGCGACCTTACGCGCTTAATGATCGCTTCCTCGTGAGCAGATTGTGCGGCTATATGCTCGCTCAGCGAAGTCTCGGCATCGTGAAGTCTCTTCCTAAGATCTTTGACACCAGCAGCATCGGTCTTGGCCTTGTCAGCCTCTGCTCTAGCTTGGATAGCATCTGATTCGGCCTTCTTACGAGCCTCTTCACTTTGCTCTAATTGTTGAGCAAGTGTACTGGCACGATCGTTGACCTCCGCCAGTTTTTCTGCCAAGAAAGTTAAATATAGTCAAAAACATCGACAAAAAAGGAGTAAGAAAGCAAGCGCAAAAAGAAGCAGCAAGGCATTACCTTCAGTCTTACTCGCATACTCACGATACCCAATGAATTGGGCACCGATACGAATAAGCTCTTTGATCATAGGCTGTCAAAGAAGGACAAAGAAAGAAAATATAGGTATGGGAAAAATATGATGGTATAAAGAAGCAAATGGAGGAAATATAGACAATAACAAGAAAATTAAGAACTTACATCATCCAAGAGAGGGCTAGAGGAGTTACTCAATTGAAGAGTAGGCTCCGGGATTGTTTCAACCCTTGCCCTTTTTGGTGAAGGGACAAGGGGGCTTGAAGGAGCAGTAGAAGCGCCGAAGTTTTGTTGAGGAGGCGAGGATTCCTCTCCTTCAGCTGCATCTCAGAAACAACTAGAGTATGTGACGTGTTCGAGCAGCCACATCAACAGTTGGTACTTCTTCCTCATCATCACTGCGATTAAATGTTGGCAGCATAAAAAGCAAGATAGGAAAAAATCTTCGAGTGCAAAAATAAAAAAAAGGAGGAACAGCTTCTTCGGCAGCATAAAAAGCAAGATAGGAAAGAAAGAAGTGACTTACGAACTGATGAGGGCCTCAAGGTATGGATCATAAGCTGCCTTCTGATGTGGAGGAACAGCTTCTTCGGCTTTGGAGGTGCCGGAATCTTCGACATCATTCCTTTTCCTTTTGTTCTTTGGAGAAACGAGGAGGAGGAGATTGGGCTGATGCAGTGCCTTCAGAGGCGGCTTCCTTTTCAACAGATCCCGTGATTTTCGAGAATGCGGGTTCATTCACAAAAGAGGGGGCATCTTGGTTGTCGTCGGTAACAACTGCCCTTTCCTCGACTTCTCCACCTTCAGGAAGGGGAGGAAGCGAGACAAGATTTGGATGGTTCTATATAAAACAAGGGAAGATGTCAATAAAAAGGAATTACAGGAAAATAGCAAGGCAATAACAAATCAACCGACAAAAAATTACCTCGGGAAGCGCATTGGTGGCGTATGCGGTTTTACGACGAGGACGAAGGGACAGAATCTTTTTTGAGAGAAGAGATTTTTCGGACAAGCTTTTCTAAATCCTTTACCTCCAAATCCACCGAGCCGATCTACGTCCTCGTCGCCGACATACTTCGAGAGGATTTTTGCGAGCTGAAGAGGCTGCACTCTAGTCTAAGAAAATAAGCAGTGATTTGGATACCGACGGCTCTTTGCCGCGGTATTTCGCAACTCGTGGATACGAGCCATCAAGGTTTATGACGCCTTTTCTTCTTCGGTAGCCTCTGCGTCCCGGGAGGCGGCGAAGGATTTTTTCGGCACCATCAAAGGAGGGATGTTGTCTTCGACACATCCGTGGTTCTCCTCCTGAATATACAGCCACTTCTTGTGCCACCCTTGAACGGAGTCAAGTTTGAGGTCGAAGTAGTCGACAGTGGGCCGAACAGAAATTACAACGCCGCCTATATTGTAGGCGACATTGGCGAGCCATTACGGCGGCAAGAAAATGCGCTTCCATAACGTGATTAGGCTGGGCCAAGGAAGGCCTCGCGAGTGATGAAAATGGAGATATGGAGGATTGAATTTGGCGTGAGGTGGTGGAGTTGCAAACCATAGATAAAGAGAGTCCGCGGAGAAAAGGATGAATGGGGGCGGAAAGACCGCGGATGAGGTGGTCGACAAAACTTACCCGGTACCCCATTGGAGGGGTTGGGTAGCTCTCCTGGGGAAGCACAGAGCTTTGGGCTTCTTGCTGATCCCCAGTCTCTTCAGCATGTTGATGTCTTGGGTGGAAATCTTCGATCTTTCCCACTCCGCCGTCCCCAGATCCACGGCGGCCATGGAGGACTCCGGCATGTTGTGCCTTGTCAATCGACGCGGTGGCATCAACAATGGCGCAAGGTTTGCAGCTTGGAGACGAGGAGCTTAGGTGGTTGTGGGTCGCAGGAGCAAATTTGCAGATGAGAGCAGGAGAACGGCGCGAGCGGAAGTGCTCGAGGAGGAAGAAGAAGATCTTATATAGAGGTGCGGTCAAGCGGCGGACCGTTCGATAAGAAAAATGTGTGGCAGATGGTAGCCACGTAGACACGAGGGTAAAAAAGTAATTCAACATTAAAGAAATTACGGTACGTGCGCCAGAAAAAGCGGAGGACGTGTGTCCCCCACTTGCACGACGTGTCAAGATAGTGGATCAATTGGGCCCGCAAGGCAGCGGGAGAAGACTTCTCGAAAATTTTTGACTAGCAATCGTGGCTATCGTCAGCAATAACGTCACTTGGAAGGAAAAATTCGACTCCACAGCTTCATAAAGGCGACATGGAAAATAATGCTGAGCCTTTGATCAAATACAAGTTTTTGATCAAATGCTCGGGGGCTACTTTGGAAAAATGAAAAGATCAAGAAAAGCAAAATAGAAATGGCATGAGCCTATGATAAAATACAAATATTTGTTCATAGCCTCGGGGCTACTCCCATCGGGGCGTTCGCGCGAGATTATAAAACTTCGGGAGAGAAAAAATATAGCGGCATAAAGCATGGATCCTACAACCAAGCACAAGTCCTTGGCTGTAGCCTCGGGGGCTACTCCCATCGGGAACGCTGTTCGCGTGCCCGATGAAATCATAAAAAACAAGAAAAAGAGGAGAGAAAGAAAAAAAAGAATGCAAAGAAGAAAGATAGAAGAGCCAAAGAGTATATTTCGAGTTATAAATAACTCTGCATATACTCCCATCGGGAGAAAAATATAAGTCATCTTTGACTCAATAAAATGTGCCATTCCAACAGGCGAATAAGCACTCGACAATATATTCTCGAACGCCAAAGTTGCGATCAATTTCTGAATGCCGCAGAACTTTGCCAAGGTAAGACCCCAGATCCGTTCTGTGAGGCGTGGCGCCGTCTCTGACGTCGGTTTGCTACTTTTATCCGTATCAACAGATACGAAGAAAAATCCTAACGGACGCGTTAGGTACATAAATATAACTGGGACTCGACAGAATGGTAAGACCTTAAGGTACTGTCGAAGTTTGCACCAGTATCCCGAGATCATGTCCGGGACGTGATTTTGAAGTAGGTTTTTGCGGATTTCCACTAGAGCGTTAACTAGTACCTGATCCGTCAGATGAACTAGCCCCAACTACCATTATCCCTGCACAATATAGAAACTTATGTGAAGAAATATAGAAAGGCTTTTGAATTGTCGAGTAAAAATAAACAGTGGAGATTTTCCCTGACTCTACGATTCAAGCAAAATCTCGGGGCTACTGACATAGGCATCCCCAATGGGCCTGCTGATGATGGTACCCGGGGTTTACTGAAGGCCCACTACCCGAAGAATAAAAAGGTTCGGAAGCCCAAGATATTGTTAAGGAAAGCTAGAGTTGTAATAGGAAGCATTATTTGTAATCTTGCGGGAGGAATTAGAAACCTACCCGGACTCTGTAACTTGTACAATACGAAACCCTCGGCTCCGCCTCCTATATAAGGGGGAGTTGAGGGACGCAGAAAGGATCGAATCATTGTCTCTCAAACCCTAGTTTTTACATCGTCGAGTACTTTTCGGCTGAAACCTTCGAGATCTACTTGCCCTCTACATCTAACAAAACCCTAGTCTACAATCCGTAGGCATTGACAAGTTAATGCCTTGTCAATCCTCTCTCTCTTTCTTCTGCCGTAGCCGGACCTTGCTTTATACTCAAGACCTTACCTGGCAACATAGGCAAGAACCCTCTCTTGCTTTCATCCATTCTAAACTTCTTTAGAATCTTGTCCAGTTATGTACTTTGTGAAAGCCCTATTAGGGCGTCTTGATCTATCTCTATAAATCTTGATGCCTAAAATATACGCTGCTTAACCAAGGTCTTTCATTGAAAACACTTATTGAAATAACCTTTAACACTGCTTAGAAGTTCTATATCATTCCCAATTAATAATATGTCATCTACATATAATATCAGGAATGCTACAGAACTCCCACTCACTTTCTTGTAAATGCAGGCCTCACCATGAGTCTGTATAAACCCGAAGTCTTTGATCACCTTATCAAACCGTTGGTTCCAACTCCGCGATGCTTGCTTCAGTCCATAAATGGAACAAGTTTGCATACCTTGTCAGCATTTTTAGGATCGACAAAACCTTTGGGTTGTACCATATACAACTCTTCCTCAATGTCACCATTAAGGAACACCGTTTTGACATCCATCTGCTAAATCTCATAATGGAAAAATGCAGCTATTGCTAACAAAATCCTCACAGACTTTAGCTTCGCTACAGGTGAGAAAGTCTCATCGTAGTCAACTCCTTGAATTTGTCGGAACCCCTTCGCGACAAGTCGAGCTTTATAGACAGTAATATTACCATCAGCATCTGTTTTTCTTTTGAAGATCCATTTATTCTCGACAGCCTTGCGGCTATCAGGTAAGTCTACCAAAGTCCATACTTGGTTATCATACATGGATCCAATTTCGGATATCATGGCCTCTTGCCATCTGTTGGAATCTGGGCTCATCGTTGCTTCCTCATACGTCGCGGGATCTTCATCATTGTTATCCACAATCATGACATTTAGACAGGGATCATACCAATCAGGAGTGGTACGAGCCCTCGTCGATCTGCGAGGTTCAGTAGTTTCTTCGTTCGAAGTTTCATGATCATCATCATTTGGTTCCTCTTTTATCGGTGCAGGCTGCACAGGAACATCTTCCGGCACTGCGCTACTCGGATCTACGAGAGAAGGTTCAATAACCTCGTCGAGTTCTACTTTCCTTCTAGTCACTTCTTTAGTGAGAAATTCCTTCTCAAGAAAGGATTCGTTCTTGGCAACGAAGATTTTGCCTTCGGATCTGTGATAGAAAGTGTACCCAATTGTTTCTTTAGGGTATCCTATGAAGATGCATTTCTCTGCTTTGGGTTCTAGCTTGTCAGGTTGTAACTTCTTTACATAAGTTTCGCAGCCCCAAACTTTAAGGAACGACAGCTTAAGTTTCTTACCAAACCATAATTCATACGGTGCCGTTTCAACGTATTTAGATGGTGCCCTATTTAAAGTGAATGCAGTTGTCTCTAATGTGTAACGCGAAAACGATAACGGCAAATCGGTAAGAGACATCATAGAACGAACCATATCTAAGAGAGTTCGATTATGACGTTCGGACACACCATTTCGATGTGGTGTTCCTGGCGTTGTCAACTGTGAAAGTATTCCGCATTTATTTAAATGCATGCCAAACTCATAACTCAGATATTCGCCTCCGCGATGAGAACGCAGAAACTTAATCTTCTTGTTACGTTGATTTTCTACTTTACTTTGAAATTCCTTAAACTTCTCGAAAGTTTCGGACTTATGTTTCATAAAGTAAATATACCCATATCTACTCAGATCATCCGTGAAGGTTAGAACATAACGATAACCACCACGCGATGCTAAACTCATTGGTCCGCACACATCGGTATGTATGATTTCCAATAAGTCTGTAGCTCGCTCCATTGAACCAGAGAATGGAGTCTTAGTCATTTTTCCCATTAGACATGCTTCGCATCTATCAAGTGACTCAAAGTCAAGTGATTCAAGAAGTCCATCGGGATGGAGTTTCTTCATGCGCTTCACTCCAATATGACCAAGACGATAGTGCCACATATAAGTAGAATTATCATTCAATTTAATTCGTTTAGCATCAATATTATGAACATGTGTATCACTACTATCGATATTTAACAAGTATAAACCTTTCATCTCAGGCGCATGACCATAAAAGATATTATTCATATAAATAGAACAACCATTATTCTCTGACTTAAACAAATAACCGTCTTGCATTAAAAAAGATCCAGATATAATGTTCATGCTCAACGCAGGCACCAAATAACAATTATTCAGTTTTTAAACTAATGCCGAAGGTAGATGTAGAGGGAGCGTGCCGACAACGATCACATCGACCTTGGATCAATTTCCAACGCGCATCGTCATCTCGTCCCTCGCTAGTCTTCGTTTATTCAGCAGTTCCTGTTTCGAGTTACAAATGTGAGCAACCGAACCAACCAATAAGATAGACATCAATAACATGTATATCAAATATACCTTTCTTCTTGACGTGGCTGCTCTTCAGATCAGCCAGGTATTTGGAGCAATTGCGCTTCCAGTGCCCTTCCTCCTTGCAGTAAAAGCACAGTATCAGGCTTAGGGCCAGCTTTGGGCTTCTTAGGAGGCATCACTTTCTTGCCGCCCTTCTTAAAGTTGTCCTTGTTGTTAGGCTTGCCCAGCTTCTTGAAACTGGTGGTCTTGTTGACCATCAACACTTGGTGCTCTTTCTGTATCTCCACCTCAGCAGATTTCAGCATGGAGAAGAGTTCAAGTAACTCTTTGTTAATGTTCTGCATGTTGTAGTTCATCACGAAGTTCTTGTAACTAGGTGGCAGTGATTGGAGGACACGATGAATACCCAGATGGTTAGCAATCACAATTCCCAAGTCACTGAGCTTCTTCGCGTGCTCAGACATCTTGAGCACGTGCTCGCTAACGGAGCTACCATCTTCCATCATGCATCCAAAGAAATGTTTCGAGGCCTCATAGGTTTCCACGACCGCATGAGTTTCAAAGATAGCTTTGAGCTCACGGACTAGCTCACAGGGGTCGTGGTTTTCAAAACGCTTTTGAAGCTCTGCCTCTAGGCTACACAGGATGGTGCACTGAACTTGGGAGTACTAAGTTTTCCGAGTCTGGTAAACATTCTTTACTTCATCGGTAGCAGTCAAGGCAGGTGGGGGACCTAGCGGTGCATTGAGCACATATTGCAGGTTTCCATCAGTGAGGAAAATCCTCACATGACGGAACCAGTCAGTGAAGTTGCTTCCATTGCATTTAAGCTTTTCTTTCTCTAGGAACTGATTAAAATTGATGGTGGGGGCCGTCATGATCTACAACATATTTGCAAAGAGTATAGACCAAGTTTATGATAAATTGAGTTCAATTTTAATTCTTTAATTAACTAAGTGAACTCCCACTCAAAAAAATATCCCTCACATATTGTTTTAGTGATTACACGAACCAAATCCACTACACCAAGTCCGATCTTCACGAGAAAAGATGTAATTTCAAAGGCAAACACTCAAAGTGTTCATCATATCATCCATATGACTCATGCTCTACTTTTCGGTATCCCGTGTTCCGAGACCATGTCTGTACATGCTAGGCTCATCAAGGCTACCTTAGTATCCGCGTGTGCAAATCTAGCTTGCACCCATTGTATGCACATGTAGAATCTATCACACCCGATCATCACGTGATGCTTCGAAACGACAAGTCTTAGCAACGGTGCATACTAAGGATGAACACTTTATTATCTTTATATTTAGTGAGAGGGATCATCTTATAATGCTACCGTCGCGATCTAAGAAAAATAAGATGCATAAAGGATTAACATCACACGCAATTCATAATGTGTGATATGATATGGCCTTTCTTCTTGTGCTTTTGATCTCCATCTCCAAAGCACGGACATGATCTCCATCATCACCAGCATGGCGTCAAGGTCAGTGGCGCCACTTCATGGTTGTCCATCACTTATAGCTACTATAACAACTACTTGAAATAAAGCTATTAAATGATGAATATACACACAGGTCTTTAACAAAAATTAAAGACAGCCATTAGGCTCCTGCCGGTTGCCATAATACAATAATGAACATCTCATACATCTAATATAATCATCATCACATCATGGCCATATCACATCACCAAACCCTGCAAAAACAAGTTAGACGCCTCTAATTTGGTTTACATATTTTACGTGGTTTAGGTTTTCGAGTAAGATCCAATGTACCTACGAACATGAATCACAATGGTGATACTAGTGTTGTTAATAGAAAGAGTAGATTAAATCTTAACTATGATGAGAGATACAGATACCCGCAAAGCCACTTATGCAATACAAGTTGTATGTCAAGCGTGGAGCAAGTCTCATGAGACGTGGTCATGTAAAGTTAGCCCGGGCCGCCCACCATCCCGCAAGATGCAAAGTACACTAACTAAAAACAACCAAAGCATCAACGCCCACAAAACCATTGTGTTCTACTCGTGCAACAGATCTATGCATAGACACGGCTGTGATACCACTGATAGGTTCGTTGCATGGAAAACAAAAAAAATTACCGCAAACAAACAAAACCAAGATCCAATCTAGAAAAAACGACAAGATCTAATCTACTAGATTGAAGCAACGAGACGGATTGAATCTACATACCCTTGTAGATCGCTAAGAGGAAACGAGATTGAATCTCGTGGTTGATGTAGTCGTACACTTGCCGATCTCAAGATCGCGATGATGATCCCTCCGGCGCTGCAATCAGGCAGGACCTCCGTACTCGGTCACACGTACACATCGATGAAGACACCTCCTCCTTGTTCCAGCAAGCGGAGAGATGTGGTAGATGTGATCTAGTCGAGCAGCACGACGGCGTGGTGGTGGTGGAGAGTTTGCGCGGACAGGACTTCGTCTGTTTGCGTTGGGTGAAAGAAACTAGGCAAAAGAAGGAGCAAAAGGAGCAAACAACAGCGACCCAAAAAATCTCACCAAAACGCAGCCTGCATGTGGTTTCTTTTATAGGAGTGTGCGCGCTTAGTTCGTGGGGGAATTTTACTTTTTGCCATGCTTTACTTTGGCATTCTACAATTTGCCCTTATTTAGTTTGACCTCTATTTTTTGCCACTCTTTACTTTCTCTCTTGATTATTTGCCCTTTTTGTTCCGTTTGAGGATTAGGATAAAGCTCCATGACGCAAGTGCCCCTGGCCGCACAAGTTGACAAAATCAGATTGATATCCCTATATCCTCTGTTTAGAACCGGCCGGGAAGAACTACAGGCTAGCGTTGCCGCTCGCCTGCACCTTGCCGACGTCGCTGCACGTCCCCAGTCGTCCTTGCACCTCCGCGGTCACCGGTGCGCCTCCGCCGCTAGCTGCTTCCTCGGCGCGGTACAACCACACTGCCGCACCATCTGGCTCCTCCTCTCGCCTTGCTCGGTCCAGCTCAGCTGCAGCCCCAAAGTCAAATGGAAAATGTCACGGTTAGAGAAGCAGGGATGAGTGACGAATTGGAACAGGAGAAGGGAGCGGCGCCAGCCGAGCTCGTCGCCGACGACTAGATCCCCTAAATCCTAATCCTATCTCTCAGCACACATGGGAGGGCGAGATGCGGGGGTTCAAGCCGAGCGTCACGCGGGGAGTGGTCGACGGGCTCCCCGCAATCCCGCCGCCAACCACCCATTCTTCCTCTGCTCGGGCCGCCGCTCGCCTCCTCTGCTCAAGCCGTGAACGAAAGGGAACGAGCGGCTCGAGAGATCTCAGAGCCTCTTTGTTTGGGCTTCTAGCTGCTTTCCACGGAAAAAAGTAGGAGAAACGAAATAAACGGGTTGACTGGGCGGTAGGCTTTTCCAAAAGCAGACCCCCTTCCCACACATTAGAAAAAGCACAGGTAAGAGGTGCTTCCCGAGCTTTATTTCTGGCCTCCCGAACCGTTTTTTTCTTTGCCCATATCGTTAGCAGATATTACTACAAAACTGCCACCGCTGAAGCATCCATCACGTACGTTTTTTCCCAGGCCTTTTCTTTTCTTCCTGGGCTCGACCTATTCTCTACACGCACGAGAGATAGATAGGGTTCCGTGTGCGCCGCCTATCGCTGCACGACCTGCAGCTCCGGCCGCACCCAATCCCATCGGAGACCGCCGCTAGCCGTCGTCCGCCCGTCCTACCTCTCCCATCTCCCTTCGACGGCCTTCCCATCCGGCCTCCTCCCCTCCCGAGACTCCCGCTGGTGAGCCTTGTCTTGTCTTTCTTCCTCTCGCTTGATCTGTAGTATCGCATGCACCAGGTTCACATGATGCTAGCTGATTTGCTAATCTGTTGTACTGACGCAATTTTTTATTAGAGGCGTACTTTATGTTGTGCTTAGAATCCATGGCGGACGTACAGCGTACATGCAGCGGCGGCGGCATAGTGAACTAAATGCATGCAGCGTGCCTCCATATGCAAACGGAGCTAATGCATGCAACTGGTTGATTAGACCATGGACTAGTAAATGCATTCGTTTTAGCCACCAATCTACGTATATAGTACCGACAGTACTAGGAAAGCAATGGCGCGGCGACACGCCGCGCCCGTGGCACAATAGTGATTCATGAAAGAAAACGTGGTGTGTGATTATTAGGCAGCGGGATAGGGTAAAAATGTAGAGCTATTATATCATTCATCATCAAGTTATCCGGTTGCAATAAAGCGTTCAAAGAAACAAAGACTGGCGGAAGCTGGCCTAACGGTATCAAGTGTCCACATTTTTATGCACCCAGACAGGCTCACTGTGCAATTATAGAAGTCACGGTGGAAAGATATATAGGGAGGATCGATAATGAACTGCCTTTATAAATTGTTTGTTGCAAGACTGAAATTCGAGCAGAAATAGTATAGTGATGTAATTCTGTTCTGATCACTTGACGCTATGATTCATTCGCCTGAGTAAATGTAGTGTTTTTGTAAGTTTCATCAGATGTTGCTTGAAAATGTGAGGTATGCGTATGCTCCTCTAGGTACACGACACAGAAACAAAGTGTCAATCTCAATAATTGAAGAAAATTTATATAGAGAGATTGTTTTTCCAAAGGGGTAGACAACACCAAACATCTGTGCTCCTAAAAGAGCAAAAGTATGACCACATGTCACAATTGGGAGAACTATGCTGATAGAATTAATTCTGAAGGGGATATACACATGCAGATAGATACGGTTGCTGAGAAGCTACTGGTGGCTATAGATGTTTGCAAGAATATGCAAGAAACCTCACAAGTCGCTACTACAACTACAGTGGATCCACCACATGCATCATAAATCCAACCCAGAAGGCAAAACATGTTCCTTCGACATTCAAATCATAATCAAGCCAATATACATGTTTAAATCTATCTGAAACTGGGCTAGAATAGAAACTTGTCAAAATTCGGCAAAGCCATACTTCGGTATACCACCAGCCAAAACCATATTTTGTATAACTTTTTTCTGATGCCATTCACATATATGATATACCTACACCTCCTTGGCCAGGTTGATCCACGCCTTGAGGTCCCGGACATCATCGACCTATGAACGTAGACGTCAAGTTCTTCAAAGACGGGAGGTCTGTACCAGGAACCATTATCTTCAGACAGTTTAAACGAAGTAATCAGGTTCCCACAATTGAACGTTGTAACAGGATCAGATGGAAGAAAGCAGCACGAACAGCAGAAATCTAAGTACTTGGGAAAATTACCCTTAGTTCGGTGCACAAATCAGATTTAGATATCCTGAACTGGGTTCTTGTAGATCAACAAAGGTAATAGCTGCAGAAAAGATTGTTCCTTAAAATTTTGTATATGCTCATGAGGAATGTTTGGCTAAGATTATGGTCTATAGCAGACCTTGTTATAATTTGCTGCGCTTACTCGACCAATCATGGTTATGTAACCGGGGTGTATACGCATCGCAACAAACTATATAAAGTTAACAAAATATGTGTTTCATCGTGCTCAGTAACATTTTGGCCCATGTAAATCAGCCATAAAAATACTCGGGATATTGTACGACATGACAACACTTATAACTGAAACTTTTCTGTGTGTGTTCATCTGTCGAGTATATATGAGTCATGAAGCACGGTGATGTACATATGAGGCATTCAGCGCACTCAGCAGAATGGATATTTTTAGGTTTATGGCATACGGAGAAAATTAAGCTCAGATACGGAAGAATCAATAGTACTACTTTTTTTACCAGTTGGCATATTAGGATGTATATACATCGGCTGAATCTGAGTAAAAGAAGTTATCATCCACTAAGATTCTAGCTGAAGTCCGTCCATTGGCATTTATACTGCTATAATTTGTGAGGAGGGGGAATGAAAAATTAATTTGGTTCATATTCATAGACGATCTAACTATTGCAGCTAAGACTACTCACAATGGGAGTATCATAGCTAGTATCATGCATTCCATGCATGCAAAATGCTGATGTGGCAGTGAAATTAAGGATGAGAGAGAGGGTACTAGTATCATAGGTAGATACTGTATCATAACACGTACTACTAAAAAAATTAATATCAAGTAAATCTTGTACATATATTTGCATTGAGATTCTACAAAACAATTAATATATGGAGAGTATGATACTAGTATATGATACCATGCATTGTGGAGATAGTAACATATAGTAGTATCATATGCATGATACTTCTATATGATACTATGCATTGTGACTAGTCTAACTGTTTCAGCAGATGTTATTCCCAAAAAACAAACCTAACCCTAAACCAAGTACCATGAACCTTCCACTAAACACACAAATATCAATTGAATAAATTCATGTGGAAAAATAATTTATAAAATAAGATTACCTTAGCTTATCCGATATATATGAACATCTAAGGCACTTATAAGCATCGCCATGGAGCTGAATTTTTCCCAAGCGCAGTTAAGATCGACACAAAATTTTTTTGCATTGTCACCGAAAGAACATTTGCCTCGACACCGATTTTCTTGCATTGTCACTGAAAAGAACATTTGCAGTTAAAGTTGACACCAATCTTCTTTCACTGTCACTGAAAAAACAGAAACTATATGATCTTACCATAAAAATCTGAGCTTCAGGATAGCACGTGTAATGACTAATATGATCCATCTACCAGGAACATCAAAGATGGATTGCGCTAGCACAGTGCCATTCTCTGTACAGAAAGAGTACTTATTCAGGTTTGCCATCTTAACCTGCAGACCAAGGGTGAACAAATATAGAAACAGTAATAGATTGATAAATTTTGTTGTCAGCATAACTGTAAGATCATTTTAGATAAATGGAAATAGTACATTTGACTCAGGTTTTCAAGGAAATAGTGCTCAGAATATTATTACATTAACGGTGACATGTGTTGTTCACCGAAACTTATCTACTTCTTAAATTAGCAAATCCAAAAATCAGCTTTCACAGAGATGTTTTAATCAAGAAATTAACACACGATATTTGAATAAGAACATAAAATCAAGGTAATACCTACTCCATGAGTGCAAATGGCAAATTCCTGTATTCTTGAGTTGTCCACAATATTGCTTCACTTCATATATGTGTGTACACCATGGTGACATAGAAGATGTTAATATATTAGAAGGTGCACTGACGTCAGGTTAAACTTTATTGTCACATCCCAAATTCCTTCTATTATTGGCGCTGTCTGCAGCTCTTGTTGTGTGGGAATGCTGATCTCACAAGACTGGGTGTCATCTCAATTTTTGAGCACCAAACTAAAAGACCAAAGAGGTAATGAGATAAGAACTTGCTAGAGGCATTAGCATCCATAGCACAAAGCCTGATAAAAACACATACACCGCAACTTTTTTAGGAATACCAACACAGCAAGACAGGAAGAAAATAGAAAGAACAGAGGTACGTAAGTTTACCTGCCTTTGGGTTAAGGCATCTCTGATCTGAAAGAAAAGAAGAGCGAGCAGCTCGATTTTCATGGTATTCAGCTGCTTGCAGTTGGGGAGGACTGGACTCTGCACCCGGCATGACACTTCCAAGTTCCAACTGGTTGTCTATGTGAGAACGGCACCACAGTAATAGTGTCGGCGACTTGCAGGACCTCAAGGGGCAGTGAACACGGCGAGGACTGAAGAGGGCAACCGCCAAACCCTCCAAGGAGGTCGAACCAGTCGAGTGGGAGGTGAGGCGCCACCGCCGGTTGACACCGCGGTCTCCATCACCCCCACCCCGCCTCCCTTTTGCTGGTGAACGCCGCGGCGTCTGCCCCGCCGGTGGCCGCCTCCGTCCCCATCACTGGACACCGCGGTCTCCATCCGTTCCGCCACGGCCGCCTCTCTTTCGCTGGTGGACGCCGCGGCGTCCGCCCCGCCTGTGGACACGCCTCCATCCCCGTCGCTGGACGTCGTGGTCCCCATCCCTTCTGTCCCTTCTCCCGCTGCCGGACGGATCGGCCTCCATTGAGTCTTCCAGAAAAGTCCAGATGTGAGGAGAGGATGGGGATTGGGGAGGATCAGCACTCAAGAGTGGATTTGCTGGATCGTACCACCGTTTTTACCGAAACTGCTAGAGAAAATACGTGGCAACATAGGCTGTTGGACCTGCAACCGGTAACCGGTTACCCATCAACCAAAAGAAAAGGTAACCGGTCAAATAAATCTACTGGGCCATAGAAAAGGAGGGTACGTGTCTTGCAACGATTGAAAGAAAGAGCAGATAATTAGTACATCTACAGTGCCTTATGGTGCCTCGATCAACCAGGAGACGCTAAACTGTCGAACTTTTATATAGTGTATGTATTTGTCAAGATGTGTGCTAGCTATGGTCATGCACCATGACCTGATTAGTATGATGATTAACATATGGGTTAGTTGGGCAGATAACTTAGTCAACTGGTAAGTAAACTTCGATATTCAAGTGTATAATTTAATTTGTATGTGTTAAGTTGTACGTTGCTGCAATATTATTTTACATATTTTGCTGTTTATTTTAGTACATTCTGACAATATTTTATAGTGTTGCTTGAATAAATTGTCCCGCGGTTGAGTATTGTATAGTGTTGCATGAAAACAAAATTGTTGTATATTCTTCATGCCACTGATTTTCTACATAGATTTTCGATATGCATGATTCATGCTGCTACCTATATTGCAATTAACTTCCCCTTTAATTTCGTAGTGTTTTTTCCGTATAGTTTTTTAGTATCTTGCAATGGAGAAGGCTGTTTGGGATGCATACCACACTAGAGTTTTCTGTGACATATGTATGGATGAAGTCAACGCAAACAATAGGGATGGGGGTTGCTTGAGTAGAAAGGGGTACAAGAATCTCGGTGAAAAATTTACCGAGAAAACAGGAAAGCAATTTACAAAGAAGCAATTCAAGAACAAATGGGATGCTTTAAAGAAAGAGTATACGGGTTGGATGGAGTTGCAAAATGCAACTGGGCTAGGTTGGGATCCGGTGACAAAAACTATGGACGCAGATGATGAGTGGTGGAAGACGCACCTAGTTGTAAGTTATATGTTTATCACCTATCTTGTCTATCTGTGTATTTTGTTAAACTTTCAATTAATATATGTACAATGTTATTTTTGCAGTATCGTCCTGAACATGCAAAGTTCAGAAATGGGCCACCAGCCAACTTGGAACAACAAGATGTCATGTTCAAGAAGGCTCATGTCACCGGAGAATCAGCGGCCATTCCGGGACAAGAATTAGGAGAGGACAAGGATGGTCCAATATTGTTGGATGATGATGGTGAGGCAACGAAGAAAACAACCCTAGGGAAACGCAAGGCTTGTGTTGGAGAGAAAGAAAAGGAGAGCCCCTTTTTCAAGGCGTACAACACTGCCTTGAGCAACATAGTTTCAAAGGTGGATGCTGGAAGTTCTAGCAGCAAGGATGACTCTGTCCCAACTATGAAGGAATTTTTAGCGATGGTTCGAGAGTGTGGAGTCAGTGAAGGAACTGATCTCATGTTTACAGCGGCCAAGCTTGCCGTGAAAAGGGAGCATAGAGAGTTGTTCGCAGCCTTTGAAACACCTGGAGGACGGTTTGATTATCTCGAGAGGACACATAATGAGTTAAACAAGTAGATGTGTCTTGTATTATGTGCACTATTTATTTGGTATTTGGAATTCTAGAACTTATGGACCATTTTGTGTGCTATTTATTTGGAATATCTTTTGATCATTCTATAACTTGTGGACCATTACGTGTCTGTTCTATTTGGAACATCTTGTAGACTATCCATGAGTGTTGTTATTAGCATTTGGTGTATACTACTCTGGCATGTATGAGTTTTTGACTTGTCTAGTTTCATTTTTGTAGATGGATGGAGATGATAATGCACATGATGGAGAAATTGAAAGGATAATGCATCTTCTTGGAGTGGCGCGTGATTTGGCTGTGTTGGGATACTATGGTAATCTCTATTCTGAAAAGTATTTGAATAAGGCAGCTAGGAGGATTCCACAACAAACTGGGCTTGAATGGGTGCATGAACAACTTGATGATAGAAAAAGATGCTACAAAATGTTTAGAATGTATCCAGATGTGTTTGAACAACTGCACAACCTACTAGTTGCTAGCTATGGGTTAGAGTCAACAAGAGATATGGAATCAGTTGAATGTTTGGGTATGTTTCTATGGATGGTTGGAGGACCACAATCATTTCACCAAGTTGAGAACCGTTTCAGTCGGTCTCTTGAAACAATTCATAGGAAGTTCAACATGGTATTGAATTGTTTGTACAATTTGGGTAAAGATAACATAAAACCAGTGGATCGAAATTTCACAGATGTGCATCCAAGAATTCAAGATCCTCGCTTTTGGCCTCATTTCAAAGGTGCCATTGGTGCCATAGATGGATCGCATATCCCAGTTGAAGTTCCTAAGGAAGAAGAAATTAACCACACCGGAAGACATGGTTACACGTCACAAAATCTTCTTGCGATATGTGACTTTGATCTCAGATTCACGTTTGTAGTAGCTGGATGGCCTGGTTCAGCACATGATACACGCATACTGAACCACAGCATTGTGAAGTATTGTCAACACCCGGATTTTTAAGTCCAGATGCCTATTATGCCATTCATCGCAATCCCAGGAATATTGTTTTTGCGAGACATAATAGATTAATATCACAACACATCATTCATTACAACGCATAATTGTCTTACAACAAGGGATCACATGATCCAGTCTCATTACAATAGTAGATGATCTATTGATCAATTACAAAACACATAGCGAAAGCGAAGTAGCGTAGTAGTAGTCCATCTATTCCACAGGCAACTGTACGTCGGGAGTGATCCTAGTTGTCGTAGACGTCTGCTGTCCTTCTTCGGGTTGGTACTCCTCTTCATAGTCGGCCATTTGAATAGCCAGGGACAAAGCCATGAGTACTTTAAAGTACTCGCAAACTAATACTAAGGTAAATACTATCAACTATAGTAAGGGGTTCTAAGCTCTAGTTTCATTTGCAGAAAGCCAGTTTTATTTCATAAGCACTTTAGTAAACAAAACCTCTTCATTTGCCTAACTTACTCAAGTGGGAACATTAGTGTCATTCCCACAACTCGGTTGTGATTCAAAGTCAAAGTCACCTTTCAAACTCAAGTCACAAGTCACCATTCATATTTTTGGAAAAGTTCTGATGACGGAACAGTATGGCCTTTCCAACTGTCCATAACCGAGGACGCGGCTATTCGAATAGGTTTAACTCTGCAGAGGTTGTACACTTGTGCCACAACAATTGCAATAGTTCGTCAGGGGTAACTGGCCCTGATCGTACGCAGTACGCGAACTACCAATCCTAACCTTTCATTTACATACTCTAGTATAGGCACCTCTCCCCATGAGCTTGGCCTCCCAGTGAAGACCAACTGTCAGCCTGGGAACTGCACAGGGCTTGGGCCGGACATTCACCTCATTTCACGTCATATCACTTCACCACGGAGGCAGCCTCAAGCATAACCCCTATGACGCTTGTTCGGAGAACCCATACTAAAATACATAAGTTTCCAGCTAAGCCTTACCCAGATTCGGTATTGTGGGGGTACTTGTAAAATTGGAATGGTATCGCATCCGAACCCAACCATCAGTGTTTTTAAAATTCACCAAGTCATTCACCAGTCATATTCACCTTCAAAATCTTTCAATAGAATGACTCATCATTCCAAGGTTTTCAAAGTCATTGGTTTTCACAAGTTCCCATCTAGAGTAGTCAATTTTAGTTTAGCACTAGCAACTAGTCATGAGGGGTGCTAACTAGCTTGTAGCTATCTAGGCTAAGTTTGATACTCTTGTACTATTCTATACTTAGACCAAAGTTAACTATAAAAGTAAGCTTTAATAAATAAAGTAACAACTTTGCAAGAATAAGGGCCTGTTTGGTTCCCAGCCACACTTTGCCAAGCCTAACTTTGGCAAGTGTGGCAGCCACAAAAGTGTGGCTAGGATTTTGGAAGCCACAAAGTGTGGCAAAAGTTGGCAAAAAATTCACTCTATGACAAGTGGGCCATATGAATAGTGAAATGTGACAGCTCTAAAGTGTGGCAAGAACCAAACACATGCCAAATTGCCAAATTTTGGCTTGGCAAAGTGTGGCTGGGAACCAAACAGTCCCTAAAACTTGGGAAGGGATCATGAAGCATAAAGTAATAGGTGAGTGTGCCTTGCCCTGGTAGAGCTTTGCACTTTGCACGAAGATTAGCTTGCCTTGAGTGGTGTACTGATCAAAGTGGTCTTCCTCTTCCTGGAAGTAGACCTCCTCCTCCTCGGTGTACTCCTCGGTACTAGCGTCTACATACGAGTATAATACACAAAATTACCACACAAAGCCTAAGTACTAGACTAAGCACACACAGAAGTCACTCCTACTAAGCTATCAATCAACATGCTTATTAGGTGAGTTGATTTAGTTTTATTCTTAGAAAAAAATTTCTTCTCATTATAAATATTAATTAGAGTTTCTATTGATTTCTTGAGAGAAAATAATTTCCTCTCATTGAATATTATTAAGATTTAATTTCCTCAATTAATGTCATCTGACCTAGGTTGACCAAAGTCAACCTCTTCATAAGTATCAATTGGGAAGTGATTTAAATGAGGTACACTACCTCATGCCTTTTTAATACTCATGATTAATGATTTAATATCATCAACTAATTTAATATGAGTTTAAAGTTGACCATAGTCTCTACCCCATATTAACTTAGTTGAGACAAGATTTAAATGAGACCAACACATCTCATAAGATTTAATAAGTAGTTTTGAACAATTCAAAAACTATTATGAGAAAGATTTAATATTTTCAAACAAGAACCTATGGGTCATTAATACATGTGTCATCGACTCTCATTGAATCACTTGGAGTAATGAATTAAATGAGATGCTACACCTCATAAGATTTAAATACTATTTTTGAAAAAGTTTAAATGAGCTAGAAATGGCCATATAGCCACTATTTGAATCTAGCCCATGATCATATGAAACAACTATAGTATTTTATTACATAATAAATTAGACCACATCAAATGTGAATTATGAGAGTTGGAATCAACTCAAAAGCATTTATGGTTGATTTTTAATAATTGTTTGAAGTTTGAAAAGTTACTGCTTTGTTATTTTTACTATTCAAATTCTACAACATATTTTGATTTGAATCCAGTGTGGTTGGATGGGGCCTTTCATGAGCTTTCTAAATATATAAAATTTATCAAAAATGACCGAGCAGAATTGAAACGATTAAAGATTTGGCAAAGCATGTGAGAGCAAAAACACAGAAAATAAATAAAACGAAGTTTGAATTTCAAACGCGGGCGGGAAGGAAGTGGGCCGGCCCAGTTGCTGCCCGGGCCGTGCGTGCATGGAGCATGCACGTAGCCGGCGCGCGGGGCGCACAGGGCGTCGGATCAAGATCCAACGGCCCTGGGCCATCGTCTTCCTCCCGTCGCCAGCAAGCTTCCGACGGCTCTCCTGCTCACCTCCGGGCACGGTTTGCGGCGAGGTTGGGTGCGTTGGACAGGGATTTCTCAGGGCTTAAAAATGGTATAGGGGTTGGAGGCTATGTCGACAAGTTTTTGGGCGGTTTTGAGAGTGGCCGCCGGCGAGCTTCGGGCGTCGGTGAGCAGCTAAGAGAGGAGAGGAGCTGCGCTAGGAGGGAGGGGAGGACGTTGTGGAGTGGTGTGATGCTGTGCCAGGCGAGAGGGGGGTTTATATAGCGGCTGGAGGAGCGGGGCGCGACGGGACCGGCATGGCGGGCGACGTCATTGGGCACGTCGTGTGCAGTGCTCTCCGGCAGAGCTTTGGCGTCAGCAAGGGAGGTAAGGGGTAGGTAATGACGCGCGAGTAGTGGCGCGGTTGATGGCGTAGTGTGCAGGGCACACGGGGTCAATGCCGACGTCGGCGTCCTTCAAGGACGTCGCGTCGTGGCGTCGTCCTGGGGCGCGCGAGGGCCAACGGTCGTGTCTGGCAGTGGTGCGGGACCAAGGGAGAGCTGGTGGCGCAAGGTGACGCGATGGAACGCAGTGTGCACGCGGGAACGGGGTCGTGTCCACGGGTGGTGATCAGGGGACGTGACACGGGTAGTTGTGGTCGACCTCGTGCTCTCCTCGACCAATGTTCATGTCTGGTAGGTGTAGGAGGTCCATGTCAAGCGTGGTGACACGGTGAGAGAGAGAGAGAAAGAGAGGGAGCAAGTGGTGGCATGGTGGTGACTAGGGTGGCCGGCATGATGTGTCCTTGGGTGTGTGTGGTGCATCAAGTCGTCGAGCATCATGTCTGGCACGTTCAGAGGGGTGAGTGGAAGGGCCAGGACATGGTCGTGCATGCTGAAATGGACCAGAGAGGAAGGTGACATGGGTGTGTGTCATGCATGCCACGGCATGGCAAGCTCGGGTGGATTTGGTCAAGTAGTGGTGATGGCAAGTGGTGGCACTGGTGCTGCAGGGTAGGGAGGGTCTCCAGACGTGCAGGGGTGGCCAGAGTTGGACCAAGTCCAACCAAAATTCAGTATGGGCACAAATCTAAGTGCTGCCCACAAGGTGTTTGTTGATATGGCCGAAAGAGAAAAGTTTTCAATTTTTGGAAATTCCTTTGGTGGATCTCATTCCTATAATATATGAAGTAGATTGGTGGTGGTGGTGCTCATTTTGGTGGAGGTTTGCAAGTTTTCAAAAAGTGGAGGAATCTTCTCTTTGTTTCAAAGTCTCCACTTGGCAATTCTCTACTGGTCAACCTGGTCAACTTGAGGTATGGTGGTCAACATGAAAGTTGTTCACTTTGACATGGTCTTGGATGACAGGGTCATAGTTGACCAAGTTTGGTTGCAGAAGCAAAAGATAGGTGGGTACAAAGTGGGGAAGAAATTATAAATGTGACATATGACCATTATCATATGTGATGTTGATTTTGAGATTTGCTTTGATTTGATTTTGGTTTCTTTGATGCAATTGTGTTTGTTTATCATATATAAGTATTCTACAAGCAATAGATCAAGCAATGGTGGCCTTGGTTGAAGATTTGCAAAATTGGCTAAGTGTATGTGAGTGAAATTTGGGGATTTTCTCCCTATTTGACTTCTCTCCATTTGAGTTGACTTTTGTTGACTCTAATGTGATTCTTATTAGTTTAGAAACATTTTAAGACCATTGAAACCAATTCAAAGGGTCTTGTTCAAAGATTTGAAAAATGGCCATAACACACAAGAGGTGATGTGTCACTTTTCATTATTTTTGTAAAGTGTTGATCTTGCCTTACTTGGGCATGGGTTAGGGTCAATTTGGTGTTATATTAGGTTGAGAGATGGTTTCCCATCATTTGGTCAAGGTTTAGAGTCATAGGTCAAAGTTTGGTGAAATGGCTATGTGTCTCATATGCCTCTATGCATATGTTGCATTTGATTTTTGAATTGAGTGTTCTTGGCCCATTTGATGTTGTTGGGCGTTGAAATGGTATATAGGAGTGATCCAACCATTCACCACAAGTCCTAGGGTCAATCTTCTCATATTCACAAAGTTGCACTTTTCTCTCATATGCCTCTATGGCATTTTTAGTTTCTTTTTCTTTTCTTTGGAAACCACTTGGATTTGGTTTGATAAGCCTTAGGTAAGGTGTAGGAAGGTTTTCCAAACCTCTAAGCAAAGTAGAAAGGCTTAGGGTAAAGATTTATAAAAATAGCCATAGGCACCTATACCTTTTTCTTATTTATTTTCCTTATATTTTATTTTAGCTAAGGTGGTGAAAAGAGGGGTGAGGTTTAGGGTTTAGTGGGGTTCACAAGGGTTCACCCCCATTTAGCATAAAGAATAAAGGTAGGGTTCAAGATTTACCTATTAGTGCTATATGCCCCCATATGTCTTTTATTTTATTTTGGTTTCTCAAAAAAAAGAACCAAATGATTATTGGAGAAGATTAGGTTTTAAGGTTTTTCTTATTTGATTTCTTTCTCCTTTATTTTATTGGGTTGGTGACCTTCACTTGATCACTTTAGGGTTTTAGGGTTTAGCACATAAGCATAGTAACACTCATCATGGCAAAACACAAGATTTAAACAAGATCTATATGTATCAATCTTATTTTAATAAAAGTTTTGTTGGTTCCAAAATTTGGAACTAGGGAAATTCATTTTGTTTGTTTTGAAATTTTTGGGTTGTTACAAACCCTTCCCCTTAAACAAATCTCGTCCCGAGATTTTAAGAAAAGTTAGGTTCCTAAGAGAGATTGAGCATTTTATTTAGGAAGACATACTTGGCATAGTCTGGGGTGCTTCCTCTTCAGTGGATCATGTGGTAGAGGCGGCCGTTGTTGTTGTTCGGTTCCTTCTGTGTGCGTTCTTTGCGCAGTCTGCGGTATTGGCGGCAATCCTGGCAAGCTTCTTGGGGCACTCATTGGAGTAGTGACCCACAACTCCACATTCATAGCAGTTGACGGTGGACTTGTCTTTGGGGTTGACGGGGGTAGCATTGCTTCCAGTCCTTGGGGCAGTATTGGTGTTGTTGTTGTTTCCATTGTGGTTGCTGTTGTTGGGGTGGTTGTTGTTGTTGCGATTGTTGTTGTTATTGCCTCCGGGCTTCGGGGGTCCTCCGTTGTTGTTGGGGTAGTTGGGGCGATAATTCTGAGCAGGGGGCTTGTTGTATCTTGGGGTGAATCCTCCAGA
Organism: Lolium multiflorum; assembly: GCA_030979885.1. Classification (NCBI taxonomy): domain Eukaryota; kingdom Viridiplantae; phylum Streptophyta; class Magnoliopsida; order Poales; family Poaceae; genus Lolium; species Lolium multiflorum. The sequence continues at coordinate 298,951,488 of CM061750.1, forward strand.
GGAGTTATTGCGGTACTTCTGGGCATTGTGGGGCCCATTCTGGTTCATCATTCTGCGCTTGCGGTTCTCGTTGGCTTGCTGTAGCTTTCCTTCCATCTGTATGGCTGAGTCCACGAGGGCTTCTAAGTCAACGAACGGAATGTTCACTAACACAGTCTGCATCTCGTCGTGCGTTCAGAAATCTTTCCTTTCTCTTCTCGTTGGTGTCGGTCTCATCCGGGCGTACCTTGACAGTGAGAAGTCGCGATATTCCACCACGGACATCCTTCCTTGCTTGAGCGGAACTCGTCTCTCATTTTCTTGATCAGTCCTTGGGCACATGATATTTGCTAAACTTCAGCTTGAAGTCTTCCCGAGTCATCATCTATCCCGCATTCAGCACGGGTCTGGTCCACCAGGCTCCGCAGGTCCGACAGGTAGTGGGTGGCAAACGGTACTTTGCGGCTTCAACTCCCGCAACTTCGAGGTTGTTCTCCATGGTCTGGAGCCGATCATCGCATCTAGGGGCTCTTCAGTCTTGTTGAATATCGGAGGGTTGGTGTGCTGAAAGTTCTTCAGCTTCGATCCAGGGTGATCGTGGTTTCCATGGCCTTGGTTGTTCTGAGCTATCTGTTGCAGTGCGGTAATGTTGGCTTGGCGTTCAGCTCTCTCGACTTCTCGGTCTGCCATCATTGTCTGCAGCAGTTGCATCATGGCATCTGGGTGGTGTTGCGGGTTGGTGGGGCCATCTGAACATTGAGGTAGATGATAAGATAAGAGGGAAATTTCTATGGTTTGTTTTGTTAAATTTTTAAAAGTTCACAAATTGAAAATTTGAGTAGTGTTGCGGGGGTAAAAACCAACAACACTTTTTCATTCATACCAAGCATCATACATTACAAAGCTAACACACCGTTGGTTTGAAGAACCATTCATCGTTCTACGATACAAGGGGGATCCTGATACAACTCACACCTACTTAAGTGCTTAAATGATACTACTCTTCAGGGGGGGATTTCTTCGTCTTCACGGGTGAGGTGCTTGGCGAGAGGCGAGGGCGTTGTCCAAATCTGCGGGTTTTGTACTGCCTGAAGTCCTGAGGTGCTTCATAGGGGTTCATCTTGGGTTGTGGTGGGGGCATGGTCATCGGTCTTCCCAGGGAGTCATGTCTTGGGTAGTAGATGAAACGAGTGTTCTTGATCTTGTCCTCATTTTGCCCACACAGACGGGAAATTGCTTCTTGCATAGCTTTGTCTAGTCCTTCCTTCCAAGTGTTTCCCGTTACAGAAAACCATATGGTTTCCCATACCGGGGCATCAAGCTTCCTTCGTAGATCAGTAGAAACGTCCCACCGAGGTGGTTCTCCTAACTGAGCCTTGAGGGGTATTCCGAAGAACTCGGGATACGGGTGTCCTAGATAGTCCACTAGTTGCTTCAACTCCTTTTCGAACCTTTGGTCGCCTCCGGGACCAAGCTGATAGGACTCCCATTGGTACGTCATCTGTGAACAAAGAGGAGGAGTAAATTAGAGAAGTGATCAAGTGTGCAAAATTTTATGTAACATTACAAGGAAAAGTAGAGTATGGATTTCTTTCTATGAAAAAGATCTCAAGGATAAGAGTGAGAATAAGTTTTCATAAATATTCACTTCATTGGTTTTGAAACTAAGTTTTTCAGACGTCCATTCTAACTAGGGTCTCCTAAGGTCAACAATGGCTCTGATACCAACTTGTCAACACCCGGATTTTTAAGTCCAGATGCCTATTATGCCATTCATCGCAATCCCAGGGAATATTGTTTTTGCGAGACATAATAGATTAATATCACAACACATCATTCATTACAACGCATAATTGTCTTACAACAAGGGATCACATGATCCAGTCTCATTACAATAGTAGATGATCTATTGATCAATTACAAAACACATAGCGGAAGCGAAGTAGTAGTAGTCCATCTATTCCACAGGCAACTGTTGACGTCGGGAGTGATCCTAGTTGTCGTAGACGTCCTGCTGTCCTTCTTGTTCGTACTCCTCTTCATAGTCTGGCCATTTGAATAGCCAGGGACAAAGCCATGAGTACTTTAAAGTACTCGCAAACTAATACTAAGGTAAATACTATCAACTATAGTAAGGGGGTTCTAAGCTCGAGTTTCATTTGCAGAAAGCCAGTTTTATTTCATAAGCACTTTAGTAAACAAAACCTCTTCATTTGCCTAACTTACTCAAGTGGGAACATTAGTGTCATTCCCACAACTCAGTTGTGATTCAAAGTCAAAGTCACCTTTCAAACTCAAGTCACAAGTCACCATTCATATTTTTGGAAAAGTTCTGATGACGGAACAGTATGGCCTTTCCAACTGTCCATAACCGAGGACGCGGCTATTCGAATAGGTTTAACTCTGCAGAGGTTGTACACTTGTGCCACAACAATTGCAATAGTTCGTCAGGGGTAACTGGCCCTGATTTATCGTACGCAGTACGCGAACTACCAATCCTAACCTTTCATTTACATACTCTAGTATAGGCACCTCTCCCCATGAGCTTGGCCTCCCGGTGAAGACCAACTGTCATGAACTGCACAGGGCTTGGGCCGGACATTCACCTCATTTCACGTCATATCACTTCACCATACGGAGGCAGCCTCAAGCATAACCCCTATGACGCTTGTTCAGAGGGAACCCATACTAAAATACATAAGTTTCCAAGCCTTACCCAGATTCAGGTATTGTGGGGGTACTTGTAAAATTGGAATGGTATCGCATCCGAACCCAACCATCAGTGTTTTTGTAAAATTCACCAAGTCATTCACCAGTCATATTCACCTTCAAAATCTTTCAATAGAATGACTCATCATTCCAAGGTTTTCAAAGTCATTGGTTTTCACAAGTTCCCATCTAGAGTAGTCAATTTTAGTTTAGCACTAGCAACTAGTCATGAGGGGTGCTAACTAGCTTGTAGCTATCTAGGCTAAGTTTGATACTCTTGTACTATTCTATACTTAGACCAAAGTTAACTATAAAAGTAAGCTTTAATAAATAAAGTAACAACTTTGCAAGAATAAAACTTGGGAAGGGATCATGAAGCATAAAGTAATAGGTGAGTGTGCCTTGCCCTGGTAGAGCTTTGCACTTTGCACGAAGATTAGCTTGCCTTGAGTGGTGTACTGATCAAAGTGGTCTTCCTCTTCCTGGAAGTAGACCTCCTCCTCCTCGGTGTACTCCTCGGTACTAGCGTCTACATACGAGTATAATACACAAAATTACCACACAAAGCCTAAGTACTAGACTAAGCACACACAGAAGTCACTCCTACTAAGCTATCAATCAACATGCTTATTAGGTGAGTTGATTTAGTTTTATTCTTAGAAAAAAATTTCTTCTCATTATAAATATTAATTAGAGTTTCTATTGATTTCTTGAGAGAAAATAATTTCCTCTCATTGAATATTATTAAGATTTAATTTCCTCAATTAATGTCATATGACCTAGGTTGACCAAAGTCAACCTCTTCATAAGTATCAATTGGGAAGTGATTTAAATGAGGTACACTACCTCATGCCTTTTTAATACTCATGATTAATGATTTAATATCATCAACTAATTTAATATGAGTTTAAAGTTGACCATAGTCTCTACCCCATATTAACTTAGTTGAGACAAGATTTAAATGAGACCAACACATCTCATAAGATTTAATAAGTAGTTTTGAACAATTCAAAAACTATTATGAGAAAGATTTAATATTTTCAAACAAGAACCTATGGGTCATTAATACATGTGTCATCGACTCTCATTGAATCACTTGGAGTAATGAATTAAATGAGATGCTACACCTCATAAGATTTAAATACTATTTTTGAAAAAGTTTAAATGAGCTAGAAATGGCCATATAGCCACTATTTGAATCTAGCCCATGATCATATGAAACAACTATAGTATTTTATTACATAATAAATTAGACCACATCAAATGTGAATTATGAGAGTTGGAATCAACTCAAAAGCATTTATGGTTGATTTTTAATAATTGTTTGAAGTTTGAAAAGTTACTGCTTTGTTATTTTTACTATTCAAATTCTACAACATATTTTGATTTGAATCCAGTGTGGTTGGATGGGGCCTTTCATGAGCTTTCTAAATATATAAAATTTATCAAAAATGACCGAGCAGAATTGAAACGATTAAAGATTTGGCAAAGCATGTGAGAGAAAAAACACAGAAAATAAATAAAACGAAGTTTGAATTTCAAACGCGGGCGGGAAGGAAGTGGGCCGGCCCAGTTGCTGCCCGGGCCGTGCGTGCATGGAGCATGCACGTAGCCGGCGCGCGGGGCGCACAGGGCGTAGGATCAAGATCCAACGGCCCTGGGCCATCGTCTTCCTCCCGTCGCCAGCAAGCTTCCGACGGCTCTCCTGCTCACCTCCGGGCACGGTTTGCGGCGAGGTTGGGTGCGTTGGACAGGGATTTCTCAGGGCTTAAAAATGGTATAGGGGTTGGAGGCTATGGCGACAAGTTTTTGGGCGGTTTTGAGAGTGGCCGCCGGCGAGCTTCGGGCGTCGGTGAGCAGCTAAGAGAGGAGAGGAGCTGCGCTAGGAGGGAGGGGAGGACGTTGTGGAGTGGTGTGATGCTGTGCCAGGCGAGAGGGGGGTTTATATAGCGGCTGGAGGAGCGGGGCGCGACGGGACCGGCATGGCGGGCGACGTCATTGGGCACGTCGTGTGCAGTGCTCTCCGGCAGAGCTTTGGCGTCAGCAAGGGAGGTAAGGGGTAGGTAATGACGCGCGAGTAGTGGCGCGGTTGATGGCGTAGTGTGCAGGGCACACGGGGTCAATGCCGACGTCGGCGTCCTTCAAGGACGTCGCGTCGTGGCGTCGTCCTGGGGCGCGCGAGGGCCAACGGTCGTGTCTGGCAGTGGTGCGGGACCAAGGGAGAGCTGGTGGCGCAAGGTGACGCGATGGAACGCAGTGTGCACGCGGGAACGGGGTCGTGTCCACGGGTGGTGATCAGGGGACGTGACACGGGTAGTTGTGGTCGACCTCGTGCTCTCCTCGACCAATGTTCATGTCTGGTAGGTGTAGGAGGTCCATGTCAAGCGTGGTGACACGGTGAGAGAGAGAGAGAAAGAGAGGGAGCAAGTGGTGGCATGGTGGTGACTAGGGTGGCCGGCATGATGTGTCATTGGGTGTGTGTGGTGCATCAAGTCGTCGAGCATCATGTCTGGCACGTTCAGAGGGGTGAGTGGAAGGGCCAGGACATGGTCGTGCATGCTGAAATGGACCAGAGAGGAAGGTGACATGGGTGTGTGTCATGCATGCCACGGCATGGCAAGCTCGGGTGGATTTGGTCAAGTAGTGGTGATGGCAAGTGGTGGCACTGGTGCTGCAGGGTAGGGAGGGTCTCCAGACGTGCAGGGGTGGCCAGAGTTGGACCAAGTCCAACCAAAATTCAGTATGGGCACAAATCTAAGTGCTGCCCACAAGGTGTTTGTTGATATGGCCGAAAGAGAAAAGTTTTCAATTTTTGGAAATTCCTTTGGTGGATCTCATTCCTATAATATATGAAGTAGATTGGTGGTGGTGGTGCTCATTTTGGTGGAGGTTTGCAAGTTTTCAAAAAGTGGAGGAATCTTCTCTTTGTTTCAAAGTCTCCACTTGGCAATTCTCTACTGGTCAACCTGGTCAACTTGAGGTATGGTGGTCAACATGAAAGTTGTTCACTTTGACATGGTCTTGGATGACAGGGTCATAGTTGACCAAGTTTGGTTGCAGAAGCAAAAGATAGGTGGGTACAAAGTGGGGAAGAAATTATAAATGTGACATATGACCATTATCATATGTGATGTTGATTTTGAGATTTGCTTTGATTTGATTTTGGTTTCTTTGATGCAATTGTGTTTGTTTATCATATATAAGTATTCTACAAGCAATAGATCAAGCAATGGTGGCCTTGGTTGAAGATTTGCAAAATTGGCTAAGTGTATGTGAGTGAAATTTGGGGATTTTCTCCCTATTTGACTTCTCTCCATTTGAGTTGACTTTTGTTGACTCTAATGTGATTCTTATTAGTTTAGAAACATTTTAAGACCATTGAAACCAATTCAAAGGGTCTTGTTCAAAGATTTGAAAAATGGCCATAACACACAAGAGGTGATGTGTCACTTTTCATTATTTTTGTAAAGTGTTGATCTTGCCTTACTTGGGCATGGGTTAGGGTCAATTTGGTGTTATATTAGGTTGAGAGATGGTTTCCCATCATTTGGTCAAGGTTTAGAGTCATAGGTCAAAGTTTGGTGAAATGGCTATGTGTCTCATATGCCTCTATGCATATGTTGCATTTGATTTTTGAATTGAGTGTTCTTGGCCCATTTGATGTTGTTGGGCGTTGAAATGGTATATAGGAGTGATCCAACCATTCACCACAAGTCCTAGGGTCAATCTTCTCATATTCACAAAGTTGCACTTTTCTCTCATATGCCTCTATGGCATTTTTAGTTTCTTTTTCTTTTCTTTGGAAACCACTTGGATTTGGTTTGATAAGCCTTAGGTAAGGTGTAGGAAGGTTTTCCAAACCTCTAAGCAAAGTAGAAAGGCTTAGGGTAAAGATTTATAAAAATAGCCATAGGCACCTATACCTTTTTCTTATTTATTTTCCTTATATTTTATTTTAGCTAAGGTGGTGAAAAGAGGGGTGAGGTTTAGGGTTTAGTGGGGTTCACAAGGGTTCACCCCCATTTAGCATAAAGAATAAAGGTAGGGTTCAAGATTTACCTATTAGTGCTATATGCCCCCATATGTCTTTTATTTTATTTTGGTTTCTCAAAAAAAAGAACCAAATGATTTTTGGAGAAGATTAGGTTTTAAGGTTTTTCTTATTTGATTTCTTTCTCCTTTATTTTATTGGGTTGGTGACCTTCACTTGATCACTTTAGGGTTTTAGGGTTTAGCACATAAGCATAGTAACACTCATCATGGCAAAACACAAGATTTAAACAAGATCTATATGTATCAATCTTATTTTAATAAAAGTTTTTGTTGGTTCCAAAATTTGGAACTAGGGAAATTCATTTTGTTTGTTTTGAAATTTTTGGGTTGTTACAAGTATCCACAACAGTTTCCGACCCCTCCTGATGGTAATATTCTATCTTACTATATACATGAGTTACATATGTATTGTGGTATCGATGTCTCATATATTTATTTTCTGTGCGCAGGTACATACTATCTTGTTGATTCTGGTTATCCAAATAGAAGGGGGTTTCTAGCTCCTTACAAAAACAACACATATCATTTACCAGACTTTCGTCGAGAAGGGCTACCAACAAAGAAGGAAGAAATTTTCAACTATGCGCATGCTCAGATTCGAAATGCTATCGAGCGTAATTTTGGTATCTTGAAAAATAAGTGGCGCATGTTGAAGGGTATCCCTTCTTACGGGTTGGTTACACAGAAGAAAATTATCCTAGCTTGCATCGCGCTTCACAATTTCATTAGAGACTCCCACTTACGTGACAAGCAGTTTGATCGTTGCGACTCGGATGAGAATTACATCCCTAAGGTGCAAAGACAATCAATAACGACTCCAGGTGATAGTGCTCCGGGTGGACAACACACAAGCAGCATGAACTCGACACTTGACGATATAGCCAACGCATTGTTCAATGCTAGAGCCACCTAGAACTATTTGTGCTAGCTAGGAAAATAATATTAATATGTACTTTGGATAAATCTATATTTGTAACGGATATGCCTTTTGGCTAAAACTACCTTCACGTATGCATTTCATTCCATATGTTATATATTACACCTAAATCAGCAATATCATAGGTTCTCATGGCTGTCAGGGTATTTCAGATAATTCACCAGTTCACAGTAACAGCCAGCTAAATTGCCAAAGGCTAAAACTCAGAACAGCAGCTTCTCCTGCACAGCAGCTTCCTCTGCACAGCTGTACAGCCAGCCACAGCCAGCCACAGCCAGCCCAAACAAAGAGGCCCGATCAAGGTCAAATATGTGCTAGGGGTATTTTCGTCATGTCACATGGACCCGGCCTGTTAGGGGGCAAATAATCGAGAGACGATGTAAAGAGTGGCAAAAGATAGAGGTAAAACTAAATGAGGGCAAATTATAGAGTGTCAAAGTAAAGCAGGGCAAAAAGTAAAATTCCCCTAGTTCGTGAATGCCAAGAAACCTTTTACTTGGACGATCGGCAAAGACAACCAAGCAATACTACTCACGTACGTGAGGGCAGCCAGGCAACAACCAAGTTCAAGTTACCTTGGTCTCGCGAGCGTGCGGCTCCAGGACACTTCATGGCCGGCCCTTTTTTTTTCTTTCTTTGCTCCTTTTTCCTTTCTCTGATTTTCTTAATAGTTTGCTTATACGTGTTACTTAATTAACACATTACCAAAATATCTTATAGACTACTTTTAGCCTCATATTTATTTCTACTAGATAAATATGTATTAATAATTAGTAATTTAATTAATAAATAAATTATTAATACTCTTTCCAGAACAATTCTGTAACCCTCCAAAACTATTTCTTTAATCCCGAAACTACCCCTAGCAACATCGAAACCTTAAGTGTGTCACCCTACGGTTTGAGAATGTGCAGACATGATCGAGACGTCTCTCCGACCAATAATTATCAGCGGGACCTGGAGATCCGTAATGACTCCTACATATTCAACGATGAACAATGTGATCGAAAGAACCATTAACATACGATACCGATTTCCTTTGTCGCGCGATACTTTACTTGTCCGAGGTTTGATCCTCGGTATCTCCATACCTAGTTTAACCTTGTTACCGACAAGTACTCTTTACTCGTACCGTGGTATGTCATATCTTGGGACCTTGTCACATGCTTGCAAGCTAATTAGACGACATTCCACCGAGAGGGCCCAGAGCATATCTATCCGTCATCGGGATGGACAAATCCCACTCTTGATCCATATGTCTCAACTCATACTTTTCGAATACTTAATCTCATCTTTATAACCATCCATTTACGCAGTGACGTTTGATGTAATCAAAGCACCCTTCTGGTGTAAGTGATTTACATGATCTCATGGTCGAAAGACTAGGTAACTATGTATCGAAATCTTATAGCAAGATGAACTTAATGGCTTGATCTTATGCTACGCTTATTTGGGTGTGTGTCCATTATATCATTCACCCAATGACATAACCTTATTATTAACAACATCTAATGTTCATGATCACGAAACCATGATCATCTGTTAATCAACAAGCTAGTTATACAAGAGGCTTACTAGGAACTCCTTGTTGTTTACATAACACACATGTATCACTGTTTCGGTTAATACAATTATAGCATGTGATGCAAACATTTATCATAAACATAAAGATATAATAATAACCATTTTATTATTTCCTCTTGGGCATATCGCTAATAATTACTTGATGCTAAAATGGATGTATCTACAACTAAAATGTGTCTAGAATCATTTGTATTAGCATCAAGTAATATGGATCAGAGGGAGTACCTTTTTATAAAGAGTTTTCTATTTTCGTGCCCTCGGTTCCTTAGTTGTGCTCAGTTTTCCCCAGCTCCTTAGTTTTTCCTCAGTTTTCCCCAAGACCTTGTCTGAAACCATCATAGGTGCTGTAACGGCCGGTTGCCCGACGGTTGACCGTTATCTTCGACTAGTGGGGCCACGTAGAGCCCGCAAAGATACGTCGACCATCCATCTTTGTTTGACCGTACATCGTGTATCCACGACCAAAAGCGCACGAGAGTGGGGCTTCGGTATATCGAATGACAAGTGGGGCCATGACGCTGATACAAGGGGCAATACACGGGTAGGAATAGATTTTTAAACAGAGCTCTACAGCAATGGCACGGCGGAGGTGGCCTGCGGGGTGCCGAGATGAGATCGACGTCCACAAAAAACTGCATGAGGCGAGACCAGACGCATTAGATAGATATGAACTAGACGCGTTTAACCATGCAAAGAAGAGAAGAAATGGTCGACGACATCGACGACTACCTCAAAACTTTGACTGACCGTGTCGGACACGAACGCGAGCAATGTAGAGAAAACTAGTGTCTCTCCTTTCGGGCGTGTATAGATGGGTGCTAGAAGAGTGTGGTGGCGAAGGAAAGACCTCGCGGTGGTCTGTGGCGTCCAGCATAGCGGGGCGGCGTGGCCGTGCCCACAACGGCGTGCATGCATGTTCGGCATTGGCATCAGCATGTACGTTCGGCATTGGCCTCGGCGGTATCTCTGGTGTGTCAGTGATCGAATGAGGGGACGGGATTGAGGGTGCATCGCGACGGTGACCTAGCAGTGGCGGTGAGCATAGCCGTTCTGACCATGCCGATATCGGCATCGGCATCGTTTGGAGGCTGTGGTGCTCGAATCAAGGTGGGATTTGTTTCTTGTACGCCAAAATGAATTTGAAACAAGTTTCGTGTTGAAGGTTAGGTAACGAAAGTTTGTAACTACGCCCAAAATTATACTAGCGCCATGGTGAGGTTTTTTTGATAGAGCTATACGGTTGGGCAAACTTTTTTGACACTTTTTAGATAGGGTTCCTTATTGTTACACGTATGGCATCATGTATGGCAAATTTGGGGTCATTTGGAGATTTTCGGAAAATCACTTTGCTTAAATGCATGCCGTTTCGTCTCACTGAAACCAACTTATCTAACAAGGTGATTTTTTCTACCTTCTCTAAATGACCTCAAATTTCATACAGCTGATCTTATATACATAGATAGATAGATTGTTTTGTTTTAACATTTTTTGAACTTTTTATTCCCTTTATAATACCCAATTGATTTTCAGGTCAAAACCTCGAAAAACAACATCATGTATGGCATCATTTTCGCCCTAAATTTCAAATTTTGTGAAACTTTCCCTTTTAGATATTCCTTGTTGTTATAGGTATGGCATCATGTATGCCAAATTTGGTTAGGTCTCACTGAAACCAGCTTTTGTAACAAGTTAGGTTTTTTCGACCTTAAAAGGGATTTTTTTACCTTCTCTAAATGACCTCAAAAATCATACAGACGATCTTCTATACAAAGATAGGTAGATTGTTTCGTTTTTTCATTTTTTTGAACTTTTATTTTCCTTTATAATACCCATTTGATTTTCAGGTCAAAACCTCGAAATTTAACATAAGTAGATGGTGAACCCTTCCAAACTTCAAATACAGAGATAGATAGATTGGTTCGTTTATCATTTTTACCGTGAATAGTAATGGCTACAAGAAATCGTTGATGGTTTATCATTTTTTGCGTGAAAAGTAATGGATACAACAAATCGGTGATGGTTTATCATTTTTGCGTGAAAATTAATGGCTACAACAAATCGGTGATGGTTTATCATTTTTTGCGTGAAAAGTAATGCCTAAAAGAGTTTATAATTTTTAGCACGTGAAAATGAATACAGAAAACCGCCCTTTAGCATACTTAGAGAGTGGAAGGTAACCGCCGACAGAGAGAGAGGGTTATCCTGCCCGTTAGATCATACGATCAACGGTCGGCGGGCACGATCTGCGTGACATGGGCTAGACCAATCGGGACAATGTTGCACGTGCGAGAATTTGTGGAGGGAGAGGGCAAAACTGAGTAGTATCAAGAAACCAAGGGCACCTGCGTAATAAACAGACTAAGGGATTCAAATATGAGATTTAAAAAATGAAAAATGCGTGTTTTGTGCAATGAAACCCATCTTGGCCTACCTCAAACTATTTGCAATACAAATATACATGAGTGTGAGAATTGTGGCCTCATTTAGACAAAGTATGTTTTGGGGAAAGCTGTTTTGGGAAGGGCTTATTGTGGAAAACCATGCACCTTCATAGCTACTAGGTGATTTGAGAAGTGGCAATTTGTGGTAAAACTTGATTTATCTATGACTTATCTATGTTTTGAGAAGTGGCAATTTGTGGTAAAGACTCCATGAGTAAGTGCCACTATTTTTTGGAATTTTTTGCACATTAAATGACTCATTTAACTAGTTAATCTCATTTGTTGACTCTATGTTGACCAGCCACTTGAGGGTAAAACTGAGCATATTGCACTAGCCAGTATTAGCACTCAAGGGGAAAACTGAGCACACAAAAAATGCTAGTATAATACTCGAGGTTATACCTGAGTATATCTAAATTTCCAAGGTTAGACTCGAGGACGCGTGTTGCGGTGCAGAAATGGAAGACGTGCAATTGTTGACGCGTAGACGCGGGTCGCGGTGCAGATGTCGAACAGTCGAAGACGTGCAATCGTGGACACGTGTCGCATTGCAGAAGTCCAAGACGTGCAGACGTGCAACGGTGGACGTGTAGGACGCGGGTCGCATTAACCACCCCTCGCCTTTATAGACGCCTCCTCCCACTATCTCTGTCACTCTCACTCGCCCACGCAACGCCGCCTCTCTCACGTCCCATCATCTTCTCCAAAGCAAAAACCCTCTCCTCTGCCGGCGAGATGGACAAGGAGAATGCCAATCCCATCGTCCACGACGCCGTCGGCTCCAAGCGCGACGCCTCCCTCTTCGACGTCGTCCCCTCAATGGACGTCGCCGCCGTCCCCTCAACGGACGTCGCCACCTCCTCCGCCGGTGCATCGGAGGCTGCTGCCGCCGGTCGCGGTCAGATCCCGCCGGGATATGACTCCTACGAGTATGTGTCGTACGTCCCGCCCCCGAACCCCTACGACACCTCCATGGAGGACGCATGGAGCGAGGTAATTACGGTTTGCTTCCTTTTTTGTTCCCCATTCCTTTTTGAACCCTATTTTTGCTGATGTAGATGGATCTGTAGATGGATGAGTATTGGGCTAATATTTGCGCCGATTTTATTCCATTTTGCTTTGATCCCTTCTTGATTTCGTTTAAGATTTGGGGTTCGGCCGTTCGGTTAATTTATGCAAGTAATAATGGGATCTCAATCAGTTAATTTATGCAAGTAATCATGGGATCTCAATCAGTTATTTTATGCACGAATCAAAAGATATCAACCGTTTAATTTTGCAAATAATCTGGAATGTGTTTAAGTTCGGATCTGGAATCTGTTTCTTTGCCTATGATGAATCGGTGGGCACAAATTTTTACAGGAGGGTTCAGCGAACCATTGTTGTGTACAAATCTGTTGTGCATGAGCTTTGGTTCGCTGACTACATCCCTGTAGACATATAATCATGTCCACTCTAACTGAGGCTGCCTCTCTTTTTCCTAACTTTGTTATCATGCACGTTAGTCATCGTTGCAACTCATTCAGTAATAGTTCCCGTTTGATATGGATCAGCTGTCTGGCAGCGACGTCGTCGACGACGAGCACCATGACATCAAGACTTCGGAGGCTGCGGAGTCGGCCAGTACGTCTCCTACTTCCCAAGGGTGTCTACAGTGCCCCTTCGCACTAGGAGGCTCGGCGGCAACTTCCTCCTCACGCATACCGAGAACATCGGAAACACCTTCCCCAAGGTCGGCGCGTCGGTGAACCCCCACTCCTTCCACGCCAAGCACAAGGCGCTCGGCATGCACCTCTGCAGCTTCCAGCGGGTGGAGATCTCCGCGGGCGCATGCCTCCGCTCAAGCCCAAGGCTCCCAAGGGGAGCAACAAGTGGAGGCGGAGGCGGATGGGGTAGGCGGAGTCCTGGACGTGTGCTGCTGCTGCCTCCTATTTTGTTGTTAGTTAGAGATCCCTTGTTGTTATGTTGTTAGTATGATGGTGCTGTGAAGAACCTCGAACCTATTACTATGTTTGGCTGCTATATGCAGCTTATTATCTAGGGAGGGATCCCTATTATGTATCCCTATTCTACTATATGACCGTGTGAATTTATCGTACATTCCCTATAGATTTGCTTCTAGATTTAACTACATGGACCAGATGGAGTACTACATTGGGCTCCCTACTAGATTTGCTGTCGTATTGGGCAAACAACGAGGGACAAAAGGCACAAATAATAATTGAAGAAAGACAGAAATGCAAGCTTCTCTAGATTTGATACTAATTAGGTGAAAAAAGGCAGAGAGAAGGAGGCGGAAAAGGTACTCTTAAAAGGGAAAATGCCAATTTGGGCGAGAGAGACAAAACCCAGCTCCTGCTCACGTGCAACCAAACGCTATCTCGTCTGTCCCACGCGGTCCCTTTCTACCAGCCCCACGCGACGAGACCCACACGGCCCCACACGTCGGCAAACGGTCAACTAAACGGGAATCCTGCCGTCTGAGCTTTGGGTTTCAAACAAGGACTTGGGGAAAACTGAGGAAAAACTAAGGAGCTGGGGAAAACTGAGCACAACTAAGGACCCGAGGGCACAGAAATAGAAATCCCTTTTATAAAACTAAAACTCAAAAAATTAGAAAAATTGAAATATCAAAAATACTCCTGTTATGAGCACAAGTATGAATCTCAATGACATCTTGTTTATGTACTTGAATGCTGCTGAGATTTCTAAGAAACATAGAGAATCAGAAAAAGGGATAAGATTAGAATGTTGCATAAGAATTCTAAATTCTATTGCTATTGAATTGCTTGACTACTATGATGATAAAAATTGTTGCTCTGGACAAAATTTTAGACACTTTGAATTTCAATGTAGATCCCATAAAGAATATGTTATTGCATCTTGTCATAGGTGTGATGATGCTCATTTAGGGATGAAACAAGTTGAGCAATTTTTATTTCTCTGGCAGCCTCTAAATTATACACCTTCATTTGTGAACATGAAACTTTCCATATGTAGCTTCTGAATCTAAAAGCGCAATCATTTGAATCCTTAATCATTGTATAACCAACTTCATTGAAAATATCTATGTTGTTGACTTTAATAAGAGGGTCAAGGCTGCCGAAGAGAGACTAATATTTTACAGGGATAAGATGATGAAAGCATAAGCTTGGGGATGCCCATGAGGACCCAAGAAGAAGACAAACAACAACAAAAGGAGGATGACAAAAGATAAGCTTGGGGATGCCCATACAAACCTAATAAGCTAGGATGAAGAAGAATAAGTTTAGGAAGAATGGAGTAGCTACCCATTTCCAACTCCTAACAATTGTAACACACAAATTCCTATGAACACCCCTTCTTATAATATTGATGATATATGACGATCCTCTATCTGATATAAATTTATCTAATTTATGGGGCGATCATGATGATGTAGAAGAAATAGATGATACCATATGCTCATTAGATGATTTTTCTTTATGTGGTGATTATATTCACAACTATGTTATTGAGTCTACTTTTCATGCTTGCAAATATTATGAAAGCGGAAGAGATAAAAGCCCTCTTTTTGTTTTCATGCTATTTCAAATGAAGCTACTGATCTTTATATGCATTCTCAACCACTAAGTTGATGTTATTTATTCATATATAAAATGTCAATGCATAGGAAGAGAGTGAGACTTAAAGGCTGATGGTTTTAAATCTTGTGATGTGCTCTGTATGCTTTCATATAAAATTTAATTTAAGCACACATTTATGTCCTTGTTAAATTATAAAATAACATTACTTATTATTACATAGTAATTAGTTTATAAGTCTTAATAAAAATATAAATAAACTACGGAATATTAAATGAGAAGGATGAGGAATGGAGAAGTTGGGCTCGACCTTGAGCATGTGTTGTTCATGCCAATGGAACCATTGCAAAGTCTATCTGATTAAAATTCTTCCTACACTAAAACAAAATAAAAATAGTATTTTATTTTTATATATGTTAGGCTTCTTGTATAAAATGGTTTGCCAATAATTAATTTAGTTTCCATCTTGGTAGAAATTATCATATCATCTGTTTTGGAGAACTAACCATTTTGTAGTCATTGGAGTATCATGGAGATGAAAATATTTCATTCTCTGAGATGATTAACATGATATGATGAGAAAGAAGTAGAGGACCACAAGTATCAAGATCATAAGCTTGGGGAGGCCCATGCATCCCCCTCTTTTTTGAAATATCTCGAGTAAATCCTTTCAAACTCATGTTCTAGTTTTATCTTCATGATCCCTTTTCGAATGTTTGCGGAGACCGTGTTTTTGTTTACCTTTGGTTGTTTTCTTTTTTCATATGCATGCTCGCTATTGCAAGATAGTTTCATTTTAGTTTACTCTCTGGTTTCTAAAATAAGGTACCAAGTTTTACCCATTTGGATGTTAAAAGTTGTGAAAAATTTGGAGTTGCTGATTGCTATGCTGCACTTTTTAGTGCATGATTTTATAAATTATTTGGTAACTCCTAAAATCTTGATAAATTCATAGTAGCTGAAACTTTTCATCCTATATATTCACAAAAACTAGCTAAAATTCCTTAGATGTCTAAGTGGTCAAAAATAAATTCAGTTAGAATTTTGGACAGATTTTGCCTCTTAATGTTAGAACGTTTCTTTTACGTAGCAAAATGATTTTTTCTTAAAACTTTTTGTATACTAGAATGAGCAGGACATTATGTTCTCTCTGGTTCTTGAAGAAATAATTTTATTTATGAAGAACACATGCTCAAGGTCGTGGCACGACCGATGGCGAATCAACTGAATCATCTAAACTTTGTTCAATTTTGCATTCTTACTTTCACTCATATTGATTTTTGTTTTCATATCTGAAGGATGTGATAAGAATATTTCGGGGCCAAAACTACGATAAGGAATTCTCCATGATGGATTGCTTTATGAAGATACAAACTTGCACAAAATGGATAGCTGTTTGGCTAAGTCTGAACGCCAGTAAAACTACTGTTGATTTAGATGGACAATCAACCTCCTCAGCGGCCTCGGCGGCACCCTATCGGTAACAAGAATGCAGAGGATGAGAGTAATACGGCAACGGCATCACCGGCCATAGTGGAAGCATCGATTGATAAGACCATCATCGAGATCTCATCGAAGTCGAGAGACAGAGATCAAAAGAATGGTGCAAGGTGGGTTGTCTTGTTTGAAATGTGGCTCTGAAGACTGCAAGAGTTGAATCCAGGATGGAAGACCATGCCACCATGATCAAGGCGATGAATGAAGCGTCCCGACTTGCAGTCACAAAGATGGTAGTGGTACCGAAGATCTTGATTGCGTACACAACAATCATAACCCGATGCCAAGGATTTGTATAACATATATCGTCAATGCATCATGCATGAAATGAGGGTACAAACACCTACGGCAACAGAGGAACCAACACAAGCGGTGACAAAGGATCCAACACCGGCAGAGCCGCCACTCTCCATTTGATCTCTATCCATGTCATATGTGATGACCGGACTGTGATTGCGTTTGATGGATGTACAATGATAGTGTTTTATTGGCTAGAATTGGATGGGAATTTAAACTGTTTACATGTTTGAGACTTTAAATTTAGTTTGGGACAAAAATCTATTTGAACAAACTATTGGATGGGTGCTGCTATGAGGAGCCACCAATAGGGCGACAACATGTGTCAGCGCTTGCAAATGCATTTGTCCGATGCTAGGGCTAAGCCACAAGATGAAGGGCATGTGCAAAACTCAAAATTAGGACCCTATGTCATAAAAAAGCAGAAGACCTAACTCTCTTTGTATTTAAATATATATATATATATTTAATGAAAAAAATCACATCGTAGGGGCTTTCCCTACAGGTTCACCTAAAAAAGAAGTAAAAGAAGTGGAGCTAATGAACAAATACTCCCTCCAATCCGTAAAATGTGTCATTTTTTTAGTTCAAATATACTTATTATGGAGCAAAAATTAAAGTAAACAACAACAATTATTATTGATTGGAGGGAGTATAATGTATAGATATGCCTTAGACATACCTTCAAACCAAAGAACCACTCTTATCACCTGTAGATTCCAAATATGTGGTAAAATTGTCTTAAAAACTATTTTGAGTGGAAACATACTGTTTAAAAATTGACTGGACCAGCAGTCCGACCAACAAAACATAAAGCTAATAGATTGATACATTTGAATTGGTGGGTCCTAAAAACTAGGATTTTTTTTTGAAACTATCAAAGGCCCATAGCATCTACATATATCCCAACAAGTATAAATACATAGGTAAATAGATAATACGAAACTATCCATATGAGAGAAATACAATAATAATATTTCAATTTTACATCACATTTATAAACTAGAATCATGGTGATTAATTATTTAATTTAAATTTGGAAACTCGGTGAAAAATTTCAACATGTTTAAGAATTGCAACTACTGTTGTCTTCAAGAATATATATAACGTGATTTTACACATGCTAAACAGTTTCGTGATAACCTGTCAAGGCTCTATTCAATTCTAATGGCCCTCCGTTCCAAATTAAGTCTAGCGGTTTATGTTTTTTGCAACAAGCGAACCTACACAGTAAAACGTCTTTCTGGACTAAATCTACGATAATTTAGAAGGGAGAAAGTATTACATCTCAATTGGTATGGCAATTTTTTTTGTTGTTGCACTTAATTTGGAACATCAGAAGTATTTGCATCATAGCATCAATTGGCAAAGCAAAAAAAAAAAAAAAAAGAAAACGAGCTGCTGTGTTCCGTAGGGAATAGAAACCACGCCTCATCCAAAAAAAAAAAAAAACCACGATTGAAGCCAGAACCAATTGGGCTAACTTGGACATTTTGGGTCCTGTGCGCCATGCGGCTGCGCACCCATTGGCATGGGCCTGTCCGGCACTGTTGCCGGATGCTGTGATGGATTAGCAAGAGCGATAGCGAAAAGATCAGCCATATGAGAGTGGGATTTATCATTCAGAGCACCCGACAATGGGATATGGCAAAGCTGAATGCATGTTTCGTTCCAGTGGATGTTGAAATGATCAGGGCAATACCGATTAGCATGCGATTACAGCCTGACTTTTGGGCCTGGCATTATGATTCCAAAGGTCTTCTCTGTGCGTTCGGCCTACAAGATGTTAGAGCATCCCCACTCGTTGGCGCTCCCCACGCCCAAATCCGGCGAAATTTTCGTCCGGATTGGAGGAAGATTTGGCGTGGGGAGGAGTAGTTTCCCAGCCGCGTGCCCAGGCGAAGATGACGATGCGAGTTTGAAAAACGGAAACTTGATAAACTTCGGCTAAATTCGGGCAAATATAGACTAAATTTAATGATATTTAGACTAAAACGGGCGAAGTTAATACATAGAGGCCGAATTCGACTATATTTCGAATTCGGCTAGGGAATTCAAATGCTAATTTTAAAACACGGCGCTCTACATGCCCATACGGCGGTAGAACACCGTGTAGTCGTCGCCGCCGTCGTCGCAGCCGTCGTCCTCGACCTTCGGCACCTTCGGCGGCGCGGCCTGCGGCTGCCCTGCCGGCGTCTCCCACCCGGGGATGGCTTATTCGTCGTCCGAGGACTCGAGGTCGGCGACGACGGGGCAACGACGCCGGATGGAGGCGTCGCAGGACGGCGGTAGCGCGCGGCGTCGTCGGCGGCGGTTGGAGCGGCGCGCGGCGAGAGTCGGCGTGCGGCGGCCGGTCCATCGCGCCGCTGCTCGCCTCCTCGCGCTCCCACTCGCGCTGGACCACGCCGGGCGGCGTCCTCGGGGAGGGTGTTGTCGGCGCCTCGGTCGGCGGCGGAGACGCCGGCTCCTTCTTGACGCGCACCGGCGTCGAAGGCGACGTCGCCTCCTCCCTCTTCACCGGCGCCAAGGATGACCTCCCGGCGAGAAGACGAGCTGGTAGCCATGCGCCGTGGCTGCCAGACGTTTCCCGGCGGCGGCTCGCCGATGCCCTCGATGGAGGCATCGTGAGCACCGGGAAGTTTCCGCCCTCGATGTGATCGAGGACGGCCTCGAGTGTCCGCCCGGCGCGCTCCACCAACGTCGGCGGCCCGCGGCGTTGTTGCGCGGAGGCGGAGGCGGCGGGCCGTCGTAGGAGGCGAGCTCCGCCTCCCCCGCCGCAGAAGTACGAGTTCCACGCCGTGTAGTTGTCGGGGTGGTGGCGTGGCTCGGCGCGCTCCTCATCCGTCAAGGTCATCCGCGCCTCCTCGATGGCGACGTCGAGGCGTGGCCATGAGGCGGCGGCGGGATTGGTACGCCGCCAGCACTAAGCCGCCACCCGCCGCCGGGAGGCCTCGTGTCCGGCGGGCAGGGGTACCCGCCTGGTGGAGGAGGTGCCCCTCCCACGCGTGGAGCGACCGGCGGGGAAGCCGTTGTTGGCTGCACCGTCGTCGTCGTAGAACGCCATCGGGAGAGTAGAGGAGAGTGGAGGGAGAGTGGAGCACGGGGTACGCCTCGCGGCGAGCGGCCGGCGTATATAGGCGCGGTGGCGGTGATTAATGCCGCGTGGAATGCGACGCGTCCCGGCGGCTGACCGGCGGCCTTTAGTGCGCGCGGAAGACGATGCGTGCGCGGAAGACGACGACATTAACTCGCCGCGTGGCCGGCGAATGCGGCGGCGAGGCTTTTACGCGCGCGGAAGACGATGCGATGAGGACGACGGTTGGTTTCTCGCCGACAAGTTGGGGCCACCGGACGCGGAAGTTTCGGTGTTTCCCGCTTTCGTTTCGTCCGGAGTCCCCGAGCGCTCCGGGGGCCGGGGATGGCGTGGGATCGCCGGATGAATTTAGGCCCAAATCCGGACGAAAACGAGGAACCGGGGGCGCGACTGGGCAAATTACGCCATCCGGATGGAAAAAACGTCGTTCGGGGGCCTCGTCGGGGAGACGAGTGAAGATGCTCTTAGTCTCAACCAGAGAAAGGAGAGAATCATGGTTAGAGGAGACGGCAGCTACTTCAGATCAGCAAGGAAGAAGTAACAGTTGGACAAAGTTGTGGCATATACCAATCCCTTCCAAGCTGAAATTTTTTCTGTGGCGTTTGGCAAGGCATTCTCTGCCAACGTCAGACATTTTGCACCAACGACATATATCACAGACAAGTGCCTGCGGTATTTGTGGTGCTGAGGACTCGTGGCGGCACTCTCTGATTGATTGCACGATGTCTCGCTGCGTTTGGGCACTAATGGACTCTGAGCTTACGGAACATATGAGTCAGGTCCAGAAACCAGAGGCACGCAACTGGCTTTTTGCGTTGTTTGACACTGTACCTCACGCGCAGCTAATCCGGATGTGTGTGACGGCATGGGCGATTTGGCATGCTAGACGTAAGGCAATCCATGAAGGTTTATTCCAAAGCCCATTGAGCACCTATCATTTTGTGGAAAGTTTTTTAACTGACCTGGAACAGTCGAAGGGTGTAGCAACCAAGTCTGCGTGTGTGACCAGAGCAGCGGCAGCTCCCAAGCCCTGCTCGCCGGCTTGGATCCCTCCCCCGGCTGGGGTGGTGAAGGTCAATGTAGACGCAGCGGTTGCGAGGAATAAGGACCATGGTGCGATCGCAGCGGTCACAAGAACGGCAGCGGGTGAGTATCTTGGCTCATCGTCTGTTATAATGACAGGGATTTCAGATCCTGAGATTTTGGAGGCGTTGGCAGTAAGAGAAGGACTGAACCTGGCCCTGGACCTTTCGGTTCCAAGAGTGAAGCTAGCTAGCGATTGCTTGTCAGTGGTGAAAGCAATGAAGGAGCAAAATCTCGGAAGATATAGCCACATTCTACATGATATTACAGCGTCCTCTGTAGCTTTTGCTGAGTTTGGTTTAGTTCATGAAAGTAGAGTTTCAAATAACGAGCCCCATGTTCTGGCTCGCTTTGTGTTAGGCTCTCCGGTAGGGAGATATGTGTGGCTAGGTAATCCGCCGGTTGGCGTTTGTATTCCCCATCTTCTGAATTAATAAAGAGGATGGTCGTTGCTCAAAAAAAAAATGAGAGTGGGATTTTTTTTGTAGCTCGTTTCTTTTAAAAAATTACAAACCTGTATTTAAAAGTTTTAGAAAAACCTGAAAATTTTAAGATACAAAGAATGGTGTATTCTACCAAAGTGGAAAATTTGAAATCGATATACCTTATATTCAGGGCTGTACAAAACTAACAAAATTTTGACAGATTTTTAGGTTTTAAAAGTTTGCACTATTCACTACTATAGATGTCAGAATTTATCATTTTTGCATGCTGGTTGTTGTGGTGCGACGAGGCAAGATGAGAGGCGCATGCGGGGTTCGACCGTTTGGGCTCGAGCGAGATGTGCGTTGCGGGCTTAGAGCATCTCCAGCCGCGTCCCCCAAAGCGTCCCCCAAAGGGGTTTGGGGCGCGCCGGACAAAAAATGCGTTCCAGCCGCGTCCTCCAAAGCCCATTTTTGTCCGGCGCGGCCCGATACGGTGTCCGGCGCCCTGAGCCCGTCTCCGTCCCACAGGGGACGCACCGGGGACGCCGGACACAACGAAAAGCGAGGCGAGCCCACGCGGGCCCGACGCGTCAGCGGCTCAGTGAAAATCGTCTCCCATTCCCGCCAAATCCCGCCCCTCCCGCCATATCGCGCCTATCCCGCTGCGCATTTCTGGCCTCCCAACAAATATCCCGCCGCCGATTCAGTTCTCCTATCCCGCCGCCGATTCAGTTCTCCCTCCCGCCGTCCACTCGCCGCCGCAACCCTCTCCCGCCGTCCACCCGCCGCCGCTACCCTTTCCCCATTCCATGGCGCCGCCGATAGCCCCCAAAAAGATGGCCAAGAAAGCGACCAAGAAGCCGCCGGGCAATGCGACTCAAGGGAAAGCGTTCGCGGCCGCGGAGGCGCCGGCTCCGAAGAAGAAGCCGGAAGGATGGACCGACGATCAATGGCAGCAAGACTGTCTGCGCCGGAAGCTATCGACGGCGGAGCGGAAAGGACGGAGGGTGGCGGAGCAGGAGAAGAAGGTTGTGGCAGCGCGCCAGCACCAGCACATAATGGCCGGGTGTATCGCCGCCACCAACGCGAGCCCATACAGTACGAACGTGCCGGTGTACGTTCCGGGAGTGTTCTCTCCGTCGTCCTCCGCCTTCTACAACGACGGCCCCTCCGGCACTCCCAGTGCGTGACGCCTAACTTGTCGCCCCACTACCGGGATGCGCGCATGGCGCTTCAACCCCAACAACCTCTACTCCCGGCGTACGAGCAGCGCGAGCCAGGACCCGGTGCGGACGGCGACCCTTGGCCGCAGGGGCTCGGGTCGAAGGCGCCGGTGCGGAGGGTCTGAGGAAGAGGGCGGGAGTGAGGGCGAGGAGGACGATGAAGAGGAGGACGTGGACGACGAGGAGGACGACGAAGAGGAGGACGTGGACGATGAGGAGGGTGCCGGCGACGATGATCTCGTCGAGGTAGACGCGGACGGCGTGAAGAAGAAAAAAAAGAAGAAGGCGTCGGGCACACGAGGCCCCAAGTGGACGGTTTTGGAGGATCTTTATATGTGCGAGTCGTGGGCGACGGTGAGCCATGACTCCATCGTCGGCGCCAACCAGAAATACGGGAAGTATTGGGCTAGGATCAAGGCCGAGTTCGATGAGCGCAAGCTCATCAACAGCGACTACAAGAAAGTGATAATGAAGAGGAGCCAAAAGGCAATGTCGACGCGATGGGCCATCATCCAGGCGTCGGTGAACTCCTTCCATGGATACCATCACAACTTAGTGACCAGAGCCGAGAGCGGCGCCGACCTCTCCCAAATGGTACGACTCTTTCTTCCATTCTCTGTAGCGCCTACATTATGTTCGATGAAATGATTCCGTTTCCTTTGGCTAGTTTGATAGGGCCATGGAGGTTTACGCTAGGAACTCGGAAGCTCACAAGTCGTTCGCGCTGATGCATTGCTATACCAAGCTCAAAGGAAACGAGAAATGGCGGTTGACGCGCCAGTCGCTGTCCAAGGGGAAGGACGCCATTGATCTGGACGCGCCGCTGGCAACGTCGGCAGGGCGTCCTACGGCAACAAGGCTGCCAAGGCCGCCTTGGCCGGCCGCGTCGTCTGAGAAGACGCAGCGTCGATCACGAAATGCCTCGCGGGACGTCTCCTCGACCTTTCTCTCCCGCACAAAGACCGACGAAAGGTCGGCGGAGCTGCTCAAGAGACAAGAGGAGAAGTTGGAGTCAAGAAACGCAGGACGACATGTCCCTGCGAGAGCGTCGACAGAGGGAATGTCTGCGACGCGGCGGCGCACAACTTCTTCAAAGGCCAGATCCTCGACGACATCGAAGCCAAAATGGCGGCGGCCGCGGGCCCGGCAGGAAGCGGCGCGGCAACCGCGAACAAGAGCGGCTGACGCGTCTTCGCTGCACACCATCGTCGGCCTATCGCGGCGGCGGAAGCGGACGGAGCATGCATGCACGGCAGTCGCGAAGGCCGTGATCGACGACCTGCGTCGACTCGGATACGTCGCCGCGACCAAGCCCTTCTTCTAATTTAGCATGCACTATGGTCTGTAATATGATCGCGCTAGTACTCGATCGCGACGATTCGGCGGGACGATCTCTTTTGAATGCATCAATTTGAATTACTGATTGGCGGGCGTTTGGGGGACGTGGCTGGGAGCGACGTCCCCAAAGGGCACGAACAAAACGTTAAACGCTCAATCCGGTTTGGGGGACTTTGGACGCGGATGGAGATGCTCTTATGGCCTTGTGGCTCCATGCTGCTATGATTCTCGCTGTCCTGACCGCATCTTTCCATGGCCAAATCGAGCAAAGCCGATCATGATCGCCGAACAGTCTCATATTTGAAGTTCGAATGATCGAGGGTCATTATTTTTTTTTTTTGAACGGATCACCATTCTTTTGTCATGGAACGTTTTTTTCAGAGAAAAACGCATTGAGGGTGGCTTTTGGTCGGACCAAACACTTTCCCGGTTGGGCTGCACTGTTCAGCGGGACCGATAGTATTGCGCGCACACACTCTTGGGCTAGACCGTGACGGCCTTTTTTAACTACTAGTAAAATGCCCGTGCGGTTGCAACAGATACTCGGAAGCAAATTTGGTGCACATGAGCACCAGTGCTCTCAGTTTTTAAAATATTTAAAAACTAAATTTCTGCACTTCAAAAAATCATCGCATTTATTCCATGAATACATACACATATTCTGAATATTCATGCAAAATTTCGGTAGAAATTGCATTGTATTTTGAGCTACAGGAAAAAAACAAATTTGTGGCTACGTATAAAGGTATATATTTGTCAGAAATTTGTCTTTTTTGTATAGCTTAAAATATAACATATTTTTCTTCAAAGTTTATACTGTACATTCAGAATGTTTATATGTATGTGGGTATTTAATTTCATATTTTTTAAAATTCAAAAACTATGATTTTTAAAAATCAGGAGCACTGGTGCTCATGTGCCAAATACACTTTTCGCGGATACTCTTACTATATTAAGGCACAATGTATTATTCTTCTGTCTTCTTCTCCTTTCGTATTTCCTAATCAGTACTAAAATAGTATGTGTACATCAAAGCTTAACAACTCTGAATTTACTTATCCTTTTTTTATTCATAATGCACAAAAAGCTTAAGTTTGTCTACAAATAACAAATATAAATGATAGCTAAATTCCAAGAAAATTCTAAGAAGATCCACTGATGGACACAATCGAAAAATACAACTACTATATAAGATATTATTTGGTGCTCAGACGACACAAATCCTGCAGTGTGTTGCATCACAAATCCACACTCCCAAGGCAAAAGATATTCCACACTTGTGGACCCACGACCACAAAACTTCCTTGATATGTGCAGTCATCCTTAGTAAGTCAGCCAACCTTCATCGTTCTTTACAATCTGCCATACTCAAATGATAAATCGCTTGAACTAAGCATAAAATTAGTAACAAGAAGGAGCACAAGGGATATATTAGTAAATAAGTAGAATTGGTGATCATCGACAAAAGGATAAATTATGTGAAAAGTTCAAATGAATTTTTAGGATCATGAACTCAGTATTACATGGGTTGTTGCGTGACCATCCCTAAGACAAGAAGTTTTGTAGCTAATCATTTCTGTGTCTTCCTGAGCTCTCGAGCTAAGCTGCAAGCTATGTTGTGGATCACCCTCCTCTCTCATATCCATTTTTTGACAGGTTAAGGTTGTGCTCCAAGAATCTCAGGTCCACATCGAGTACCTGCAGCCTCCTGATGAGCTTGGAGATCTCATCGTTGAACAAAGCCATGTACCCCTCATCTATAACACCATCAATCATACTCATGACCGTGTGGTGTCCCCACAACATGATAAGACATGTGCCCTAGCCAAGATAATGCTTGCAAATTAAGAAGAAATTGAAACATCATTTAGTCGATTGTAGTTGGCTAATTCTCAATAGTAATGTAATTTGTACCTAAGATTTGTTTCTCACAATGAAAGCATGGCAGATGAGAAGATGTGTTCTGTGCGAAACAGCGAAAGGGACCTAGCCCAATACATTGTGATAGTAATGAGTAAAACTTGAAATTTCAACTCAACAACTCACGCCAGATAATTGTAACACAAGCAGTTCATATCAATTGTGAGACATATTATAGAAATGGAACCAGCAAAACATATTATTGTTGGTTTTCGCAACCATGTTCGGAAGACACAAATTTAGGATAAGCAAAAGTAAAGATACAAAAAATAAATTGGGAGCAGAAAAACAGGAACTTCGTTCATACATAATGTATGTTACAAAAATTAAACAGAAACATTTGCTGCTTCTAACCATCCACATCCCATGAGCACAAATTACTAACAATATCTTCCCAGGCTCATGATCATAATTATGTTCTGAACAATTTATACTGCAAGTTTTGTTTTGAGAATTGGTACTGCAAGTTACATCTCCAAGAGACAAGAAAACTCCAAACAGCTACTACTGCAACTACTCCATGTAGCATCCAAGATAGATTAGAACCATAACATAATGCACTTTTTATTTATTATCTCCCTAAATGACCCGAGGACCACTTGAGGATCCGACAGTATACATATAGCATATTATAGAAAAGTGATTGATAAATAAATGGATACAACTACTTTCTCAAACTCCGATAAATCCGCTTAAGGAAATGTATAGCTTGGGCTAATATAGTTGCAGCAACTCAATAGATAAATCTACAGGTAGAGTATTAACTCGTTGCTCCCAGTCCTTATGAGTACCTTTTTTACCGAACACGCACCAAAATGTTAAGAGCGCTTCAGGTCAAGTGGTGCTTAGAAAACATACACATCACATTTTCAGGGTTCCAAGCTGGTCAGATCATTTTTCCCTTCAAATTGACTGCCTAGTAACATCATAAGTTGCAGAAAGGTGGTAAGATTAAGAAACTTAGCTTTCAGAGAGAAACTTTCATGAAGCCGGTGGGCACCCTATTATATGTTGAAGGAAGCAATGAGATTCCTCTAAGCCCTGGGCAACCCTGCTCCCTGCATAGTAGTTGTACACTTGTACACAAGCAAGAGCTTTTAATACTCATTGGGGAGAAGAAACATGATGCCGTTCAATGGGGTACAAGAAATTGAAATATGTGATTTGGAAGAAGAATTTAGAACTTGTATTTATTCATGAGTTCTATGAGGACAAGAAATATGACGTAGTTCAATTGAGTAGATACAGATGAAATATCTGATTAAGAAGAAGAAGAAATAAGAATTCATACTTATTTTGTGAATGTCCACGGGAAATAGAAAACACACCAATCCAAACTCCAGAAAGTTAAGCAAGCCTAACCATGGTAGGGTTACAATTTTTTTAATGCACATAATACCACAGAACACGTAATGCTAATTGCTGATAAAACTACGGGCATGCTTGCATTGAAAGAGAACAGCGCATTACGCCTGGTAATACCTTGTAGCGGTGCTATTCCGCTTGGATGAAGCAAAATTATCCATACAGCGTTGCCACAAAATAAAAACCGGGCTGAAGTACTATTTAACTTGGGCTGCGTTAGGATTGAGGAACAACTATAGAGTGAGGCCCTACTTGAAGAGGTACTATATTTATACATGCATCAGATAGCTAAATAAGAAACAGTGAACATGAGATGCATTGAAATAGTGCGTGACAAATTCACATGCTTTATTAATATAATTTCAGTCATATGCACGACCAAGAAATGGCATGTATCAATGCATACATCAAGGAACCTAAGGGCATCTCCAACCGGGCGACCCATCCCGCGCCCGCGCGTCCGGATGGGTCGAAACGGACAAAAACGCGGCCCAGCGCGCGGACCCATCCCTAAAACGGATGGCCGCGGCGTCCGGGACGACCCAAACCCGGCCCAAATCTTGGACGAGTTTGCGTGCCCGCGGACGCGAAAGGCTGGTCGCTCGCGTCCTCCTTGTCCGCCCGCCCGCTGTCTGCCTCCCAAACAGAAACACTCCACTGTACTCCCAAAACCTAGAGATGGCCGACGAAGCGGCCCGCCGCCGCCACCACCACCGCCACCATCCGAGAGGACGCACTGCCCGCGGCCGTTGCCGCTCCTGCCGTGGAGGCGGCTCCTGAACTGGACGCTCCGGTGGTCGTGGAGCCCGGGCCGCCGACGAAGAAGGCCCCCGACCTCACCGCGGGCGAGGAGCGCTGGAGAGCAAGAAGCGGGGGGTGCGGCGCAGGGCGTGTGATCTGCGGAAGAAGAAGGCCGCCGCCGAGGAGGAGCGGGTGCGGGCAGCGGAGCAGCTCCTCGAACTCCAAACGGTCGCGAAGACCACTCTCCTTCAAGAGCAGCAGGCGCAGGCCATGCTCTTTTACGGCCACGCTGCGCTCAGCCAGCACATGATCATCCCGGCACCGGCGCGGCCTCGGGGGGGAGCTCGGCCTCGTCCGTGACCCGGCCCCTTCCTCCAAGGTCAACTGCCCCACCGACTGCCCCGTTTGGGCACGAAATGGGGGCGCATTCTGGGCGGCAGGCGTACCTGTCACGGGATGGGTCACCGGAGGAGGGCGAGTCCATGACGGGCCGTCACCTTCGTCCATTGACCTGAACCGTGCGCCGGCGAACTCCAAAGGCCCGAAGAACCTGGAAGCAGTGCGATGGCCGGTGCACGCAACCTGTTCGACGATATGTCGGCCGCGCGCGCAGTCACCGTCCACCGTGCAGGCCCCTCCGTCTTTCGCGCACAATGCCGACGACCCTGCCATATCCTTCGACACAGCAGGCTCCCCAGGCACCTCCCATTGACACACAGGAGGGCACAACTGCCGGTCCCGGCAGCATAAACATCGCGGAGGAGCCGTTGTTCGGTGAGGCCCTCACACAAGCCGCAGCTGCACAAGCTCGAGCCGTTGTTCGCGAAGGAAGTTGAGCTCAAACGCCAAGCCGAGGACAACCTCATCATGAACGCCGACTTGACCAACATGAGCGAGGCAATGAGAGCTTGGTTCGAGAAGAGACAGAAGGAGATCTTCGAGCGCCCAAATTGAGTTAGACAATCTCAATTGTAATTTTTATATTTTTCTCAAACTATGGCACATTTTATTTGATTTATCATGCTACATTTGATAATATTTTATGCTATTTGATAATATTTTATGTTTATTATATATTTTTCTATGTTTACGAGATATTATTCTATATTTGTTAGACATTGTTTATAAGGATCTGTGGCCAGAGGACCTATTTTCCAAAGAAATAGGCCAAATGGCCAAATGGGTGGCCGCTGCGTTGGGCGCAGCGTGCGACCCAAACGGACGCGCGGACGCGGGCTCCGTCCGCGTGCGGCAAAAAACGGACGGGCCTCCGTTGGGTCGCCCGGTTGGAGATGCCCTAAGTCACACCTGAGGTGTTTGCATACCGCGACCACGGTGCCAATCAGACCACGCGGCCATGGACATGCACAGTCAACCAACACCACCACCCTCGCTGGCCTTCACCGCCTCGCCGCTTTCCTCCTTGCTTGCTCAGTACAGCACACATCGAAGCACAACAGTAGTATACACAAGTACCAGTAGAATCTCCCAGATGCATCCACTCAAACCAAGCTACGGCAGCAGTACAGGATCAACTATCATCTCCAATTCCTCTGTCAAACAGCAAGCAGCAGTAGTGGGGCTCTCTCAGCTCTTTCTCAAACATGGACACCAAAAACAACACCGCCCCCTCTTCTCCAATTACTCAATCTCGTCACCCTCCAACTTGCCGCCGTCCTCCAGTTCAGCGGCCGGCCCTATCTCGTGCCTTGCAAGACGGCGCAACAGCAATGGAGCAAAGAAGTCTAGCCATGACCGTCCCTGTCCTACACGGCGCGGATCCGTCCGTGGCCGGCTGGAACGGAGGCGCCGAACCTTGACATCGACACCTACAGCGGGAGCGCGCGGCTCCTCATCTTCGGCCCCTACCACAAGAAGGGAGGCGTTTCTCCTCGTCCTCAACGCGACGGCCGTGGCAGGTGGCCTCTCCCCAGATCTAGCCAAGGAGATGCCGGATCCATCGGCTCCCTGTCGTCCGGACTCCGGACTCAGGCAACCCGCCCCCTTCTATCACCAGAGCAGGAGCGATGGGTGTGGGCCGGCGGCGCGCCAGCCTGACAAATCAGGGTGCGTCGAGATCAGGGAGGACGACACGCGCCCGATGCGAGAGAGGACAGAAGCATGGGCAGCGGGGGTTGATTTCCCAATTAGTGAGGGCCTGAGGGGCTAAATGCATGCGACGAACGATTGACGATGCGGGACGACGGACCGTCTGACGACGGAACACGTTCGTGTTTTTTAGGTAGTAGAGATGCGTGTTGATGGACTAATGAATCCCGTGGTGCTAGTTTCGGAAGTTTAACAGGCTGTTGGTTAACAAGCCGAAACAAATTGTACTTCATTCACTAAGCAGCCGCCGGCCCGCCGCCCACTAGCGACATAATGAGCGTTTGATATCCTGGCAACGCGTACACTATGCTCGCTATTCACGCTTGCCACATGCCAATGGCCTTGTGCCCGGGGAAGTCCTTGCCACGACGCATATCCGATGTTCGAATTTCGTTGTTTGTGAAGCTTTCGGTTGTTTTCCTTTGTATTCTTCCATGTTTTACTGCTTTTCATCCGGTCACATAACCCGATCGAAACCCCGTCTAGCCATTCTTGCTTACACCTTTTCTGATTGGTTTTTTTTTAGAGATTTTCTGTTCGGTTTTGGAAAGCTCCCGGACGGTTCTTTACTCCTCACTTTTACTCTGTACTTGTTTTTTTTTTGGTTTTCCTATTCTTTTTTCATGTTTTTTTTTTGGTTTTCTTCGATTCTTTATAAGTTCTTGAGCATATTTTGATTTTGTGAACATTTTAAATTTGCGAATATGTTCAAAACTTTCAACTTTTTAACACTTTGCGAACATCTAGATCATGAACATTTATAAATTCACCAAAATTTTCTTCGAATTCGTGAAATTGTTTGAAATCAGCGATTAATTTTTGAAACCATGAAATTTTTCAAAATCATGATATTTTGTAATCCACGTACTTTTTAAAACTTCATGAACATATTTCAAATTCGGGAATATTTTTACACCCACTGACTTTTTTGAAAGTCATGGTTATTTTTTAAAACCATTAACATTTCTAAAATTCGAGAACATTTTACAAATACATGAACATATTTGAAAATTTTCTTATACTTTAAAAATCATGAGCATTATTTCAAAGTCGTGAATATTTTAAAATTCGCGAAGCATTTTTCAATTCCGAGCACATTTTTTAAAATTCCCTTAATGTTATTACATTCTAAAATCCTTGAACATTTTTAAAAATTACCTTCACATTTTAAAATTTTCCTATTGTTTACTTGTTCATTCGTTTTGTAATTTCTTCAACATTGTTAATCATTTTCGTGCTTTCATTTTATTTTTTATTAATAATTTAAATTTTTGCGTTATGAGTTAACAATTTATTTTAAATTTAGAAGAATCATTATTTAGAACTACACAAATATTGTTTCTCTCATATGAATATTTGTTTAATCTCACTAACATTTGTTTTGAACTATAGAATATTTGATGAATCTTGTGTATTTTTTTTCTCGTGAGGAATTTGTTTGAACCATACAAACATCTTTGAATCCACAAACAATATTTCAAACTGTACGAACAATTTTGGAACCTTGCCAATATATTGTTGAATCTCGCGGACAATTTTTTATCATTGCGCAAATAACTTTTGACTCTCGTGAATATGTTTGAGAACCTGGCGGATAATTATTTAAACTCTGCGAACAAGTTTTGAACCACGCCAATAGTTTCTTAAACCTCATGAACCATTTTTAAAACTACCTGAAAAAATTTCAAACCTTGCCAATATTTTATGAACCTCACGAAAAGTATTGAAAAAACTTTGCGAACAAATTCTGAAAGTGGCCAATATTTTCGTAAACCTCACGACCATTTTTTTAACTGTACAAATAATTTTGAAACCTCCCAAATATTTTTTGAACCTCACGAAAGATTTTTTTTAAAATCTACAAGCAAGTTTTGAACCTCACCAATATTTTATCAAACCTTGTGAACCCTTTTTTTTACTGTATGAACAATTTCCAAACCGTTGCCCATATTTTTTGAACCTTGCGAACAATTTTTCTAAAAATTCAGCGTACAAGTTTTGAACCTCGCCAATATTTTCTTAAACCTCACGAAAAAATATTTTGAACATCTAATTTTGAACCTCGTACAATTTTCAAGCCTCACCATTATAGTTTGAACGTCATGAAAAATTATTTTGATTTGTACAAACATTTTTTAAACCTCGCAAAAAATTGTAGTTTCATGAATACTTTTGGTGAGCTATGAATGTTTTGTTAACCTCACGAACATTTTTTTTTGAAATAGATATCTATTTTTTCGTGTCAAAATTTGCTTGACATTGAAAATTGTTAATAAACTGCAAAACATTTCCTCAGATTATCTAAGTTCTCCAATTGCTGTCTATTTTTGTGTTTATCTGTTTTTAAAACTAATGTAATGTATGTAGATAACAAAAATTAGAAGCAAGCACGCAAATATGAAACATTTGGACTTGAATCTATTTTTCTCCAATTGCTATCTATTTTTCTGTTTATCATGTCTGTAAGTGATTGGGCCTATCACGGTTACATACTGAAGTTTTTTTATGGTGTAAATCACTTGATGTAATGAGTTATTGAAGTATGTTTCGGCAATTGTTTGGGTTCGTCGGAGGAGTTTCGGTGAAACATGCCAATGTTGGGGGTGCCAAGTCGATCAATGGCTACATCTGCGAAACTTGCTTTAGGGGCACTCCTCCGCAAGTATTATTATGATACTGTTGACGACAAGTCCGACGCATCAGATATCCAACGTCGCACTGGTCCAACTCCCCTGCCACGGGCACCTAACCATCCTGAAAATCAGTCTTGTGTTTTAACCTAGCTTTCCCCTATTCTATTTCAGCTTGTGTTGATACCTTTATTTATTAGACCAGGTTATAAAGTTCAACTACAATACGTTACCTATCACTAATTAATTATAATTTTAACTGTAACACTATTAACATACAAATATTGGTTGCAGTGCTAAGGGACAGAGATCGAAATTCTCAACCCTTTAGACTACCCACAATAGAAGTATCATAGGTAGTATCATGTATTTCATGCATGCAAAATGCTGATGTGGCAGTGCAATTAAGGATGAGAGAGAGGATACTAGTATCATAGGTAGATAACGTATCATAACACGTAATACTAGAAAAAATGTCAAGTAAATCTTGTACATATATTTGCATTAAGATTCTACAAATCAATTAATATAAAAAGACTATGATACTAGTATATGATAGCATGCATTATGAAAATAGTAACATGTAGTAGTATCATATGTATGATACTTCTATACATTATGACTAGTCTTAGGTTGCACCGGTACCCAAAACATACCTTCCTACTAACAGGTCGGAAACACGAAGCATTGTACTGAAGTGCATTTTTTATGAGCTGATGCCATAAGCGTCCAATCCAACAGAGTATAAAGTAGCGTCACGAAAACAGTGATGAACCGGTTGCGGTTGGGATAAGCATCTGCGCTTTGTCACCCCCCTGATAATGAATATCACACCTGATCAGATATGAGGCGACTGAGATAAGACACATATACCATCTGGATCAAGAAAATGAGCCATACAAACAGTGGGCTAACAAGCTACTCCCACAGGCTAGCAAGCTATATATGCCGTCAACTCAGTCAGGTGTGCAGATATAAAATTACCTGCCGGAGCTACAGAGCTGGCGATCTTCAGAGATGACGACTCGATCGGAGCTGATATCTGAACCCATCTATCCCAATATTTATTTAGCTTGTCAAACCCTAGCTAGGCTAGGCTAGGCTTATCAGGGAGGGCATTGCAGTTACCGCGCTTAATTAGACAACGAGACCGGTAAGATACATGTGTCGCAAAAGCGGCCGGCAGAGACAGATGTGAAGGTCAAATCCCGATATTGTATCATCCCAGTCAACGGAGCGATCTTTTGGCCAAACTCGCTGAAATACCGGCTCGATGGATCAAAATGCGACATCCAATGTGGGCAAATAGTAGCACTATCAGGTTGAAATGATGTTATTAGCCAACCATTGACCGGGCATTCTAGGAAAGACGAGGTTATGTAGCTAGCTAAATCTACTCCTAGGTACTATGATCAGTGGGAAACTGCCCTCGCTGACCCTCTGTGGTGTGGGTACTGTTTTGAAAGTTGCGTAACAGCTACAGACTACAGAGTTTTAGGATCTGATGACACTGTGACTTGTGTCCACTGAAAATCAAGATCAAGGGGTCATTGCCAACGTCTTTTCCCGCGTTTCAAGAGCACCCAGAACCAAAAGGAGCAGTGTAGATTTTGGCCGTCGGACTCACTCCCGTGTCCAGACGAAATGTAGCTAGGGGAATGATGGAAGCGCAGCGGTTGCTAGCCAACGACTTCCAGAGCGACTGCTAGCTAGCTAGCCGCAATCTCTGCGGCGAGCGATCTTCTCTTTTCCTTGCTTCTCGTATAGCATGTAGTAGGCTGTAGCTGCGCCTGCTAGCGGCCGCGCGTACTACGGAAGGCGCAGCGCGTGTTACATGTTGCCGCTGACGCCGCCGTGCCGATCTAGCGTGGAAGCGCCAACAGTCGAGGCCATCGTCTCGTCCTCTTGGCTTGTCTCTCGGCTACAGTAACTGTTGTCTACAAGGGACCAGAGGAGAAAAGCTTGACCATAGCTGGTGATGAAGCCGCAGATTTTAAAGCAGAGATCTCGAAAGAGACACGATCGAGAGACTCAATCAGCAAAGTTAAGGTGGTGATCACCGTATATGGACTCTGTCGCCGACCGGCACATTCTGCACCGGCCGCTGCACGGGTATGGGGATGACGCGGCGTCAAGATGGCAATGGCATGCAACCAAATGAAGCTGTAAGTCAGATGACATGCGCCGTTCTCGTACGTGCACGAATGAACCCATAGGTCGGCAACAGCAAGTCTTGGGTCAGCGGCAGATGCGGGAATTTCTCCAGGAACGGACCAACGAAGAGCCCGCATGCATGTTGCGGGGCCTTTGTTATCTGGCGGCTTGACTCGCATCAGCCTATCAATTTTCGGTCCGTTTGGTTGTGTGACTTTATTCACATTATTGCACGAACCGGATATTAAAACACCCTCGAGCTAGGCTCGATCGGCCGTTTCCAGCGAGCCAACCAAATCTCGCACGAAACCGATGCAAAAAAGGAATTTTCAACGCACGCGCGGAGACGGGGAGGGAGATGGCGGGAGCTACGGCGCACATCGGCGAAAAGTGAAAACGGGGACGGGAAGGATTCCATCACCTCCCGCAGCGCCCCATCGCCTATTTCTACCCACTCCTCCACTCTCCCCTCAAATTTCAAGCTCATCCTCATGTCAGCAAGCAGGAAAGAGGCGCACAGATCTCCGATCGGCGACGGTGGCAGCGGTGGCGACTGCATCTGGGTGACTTCATCTTCCTCCTGGTGCAGCGCTTCTTCACCTCCGGCAATGACTGTAAGGATTCCCTCACCCCGGCACCTCGGTTATGTTTAGATCTAGGTTAGGAGATGTCAGATCTTGGCTAGGGTTTGATCTTGTTGCAGGGGTTAGTCCCCAATGTGCTAAGTTATCATGATCTTGCTAGGGTGCGACATTTCACATTCCTTGTTTGTCCCAAATGTGCTGAGTTATCATGATCTTCCTAGGGTTTGTGATGTCCACAGTTGCAATGTATTGCTTGTCTGATTTAGGATGATGTTGGTATGGTTTGTGTTGTCCACTTTAACCATGTCTTTGTTCCCAAGTAGATTCACATTATATGTACTACGATGTGTGTAGGACTCCTTCTGTGATGACTTTAGCCAAGCGCTTGTCTGCGTTGGGCACTCTCAGATCCCTTCGCGAGTTGCCTATTCAAAGCCCCTCTACGAGTCTAAGGTGGCGATCACCCCTGTGCGGGCCGTCAATGGGCATGTGGCTGACCTGGTGGCTCAGGTAGCGACGGAGGTGGTGGCGAGGTTGGCATCCACAAAGAAGAGAAAGAACCACAATGACGCGGCAAAGGCCTTGAAGGGCTCACAGAAGGCGAACGCGATCATGAAATGGCTTCCCTTCATGTCCAGTGTCGTGTGGTTGCAGAAGATGTGCGCCTTGATCAAGAGCGGGGTGAGAACTGGCAAAGGATTCAAGGAAGTCCATCTGACTTCTGTGGCGAAGGCCCTATTTGAAAACTGTGGTGTAGATGTTAGCTCCACTCAGATGTACAACCACCCGAGGAAGTGGCGGCAGAGGTAGCTCACCGTTAGCAGGCTCCACGATCTAAGCGGTGCTCAGTGGTGCAACGGTACCAAATGCATCATCCTTGAGGCCGAGCACTACCGCGGGCGCGTCGCGCTGAGCATGCTTTGTCCACCTCACTAACTCTTTTCATCGCCGACGTGCACAATTAACATCATTGTCCCTTCATATCGTAGGATCATCCAAAGGATGCGGAGTACCTGAATATGCCCATTGCGAACTACGATGAGATGCATGCCATCTTCTCCTTCGGCCTCGCCACCGACAAGTACGCGATGAGATCTAGTGAGCCCTTGGTCACGGCTACAGCTACGCCTTCACCTGAGGATGCTGAAACTCATGATTCCGACACGGTCATCCTCGATTGGCCACCTGAAAAGGCTACCGACGCGCTTGATAATTAGACCTCTGGCAAGAGGAAGAGAGGTGCATTTGCTGACGACGAGTTGGTGGCCTTCACCAACATGACTGTTGCTGTGAAGGATGTCACACAGGCCATCCGGGACAACAAGCCCACAGACATGCACCCTGACATGTACAATGCGGTCATGGACAAGATTGGCTTCGCCGAGGAGGATCTCATGGCGGCGCTGAGCCACCTCGTCGACCACAAGGCCCAGGGTTGCAGCTTTGTGGGCATGATCGAGCCACACCGCGTCCTCTGGCTAAGGAACTACCTTGTAAAGTACCACTACAAGCTGTAAATGGTGCCCTTAAGGGCTTGGTTTAGGGGATTGATGGCTGTGAAATACGTCATTTTTTCTCGCGTTTAAACCATTAGCTAAGTCAAGAAATTGACTAAGTTTACCTCTCAACTTGCCACTAATGAGTAATGACTAATTAATGCAAAGATTTGCGATCTCTTCTAATTTTGGATGATGTGCAGTGATAACTGCAAGAACACTGATCAGTTGTAACTAGATTCAAAATAAGAGAATCGAACCGCGAGGAGATACTGGTTAGGGTCTTAATACCCCTTGCTACATTCTACTAACGATTACTTAATAATTGTTTTCTAATATAAAAATGCTTAAAGGAGGTGTTGTAAATGGTTGCAAATAAAGTAAGTAAAGCAGTAAAAACGTTATAAGAAATGGGTTGAAACATAATGAGACAAAGTGTTCTCAAGGATTATTGGATGCACGTCTAGGACTAGGATTCATGTTAATTAAGATAAAAATATGCTTTTTAGCATCTTGTGTGCGGGAGAGCTCTGTAGTAAGATGCGCCCAGAAAGCCATCGGTCATCGCATCTCTAAATAACCACAAGAGCTAGCCTTCTGCAAGCCACATATTGACTATTGCTATTAAGGGGGTTTACCCCGCGGTTATCGATATGAGCTTTGTGAATCCCTCTTATCCCCTTATTCATGTGTCAAAGCACCAATACAGTAATGTCACTTCCCACCGTTCACTTTACCACACTTAAAAGCGTAGTTCCCTCTCAGGACCATAAGGCATATATTACATGATGCGCAACACGTAATATCAAGATAGTAAACTAACACACATTAATATTTAAAACCATAGATCATCTTATATTCATCTCATATTCATGCTAGGGTTTCTCCATGTCCCCAAGAACTAAGACTAATCACATATGGAGACAATCAAGAACATCATCATAATCTTGTGGAAGGAATTAAAGGATTGGAACAAATTCGAGTACAAATCCATAATAGCAATCAAGATTACAACTATGGTTGGAGGATGATGAAAGTGGAAGTGCAGCGGTTGATTATGATGAAGGGGATGATGCCTTGTCCTACGAGGATCCACGTAGGATCCCGAATCTTGTCTTCTCAAAATTCCCTTCTTGAGATCTGATATGGGGCGGTGTTTCTCAGTTTTGCGGAGCTGTGTGTGTCTGATCTCTGATCCGTCTGCGGGAGGTGAAAATATTTGACGAGGCAGTGCTTCTGGAGGGTGGTACAGGCAGATGGTACAGGCGGGCCTTTCTCGTACCGATGCCCGTTTAAGCTCCTAGAAGCTGTTCTCGCATTGTCCTTTCGCGTAGGTGCATCATTAAGTGCAATAATGATTTCTATCACGTCAAAATGCCAGAAAATGATAGTTTTCATTGATATTTCATCATTGACTTATTTTGAGATCATGTGTAGACAAGCATAAAAGAGCGCGGTAGCGCGGTGAAATACAAAAATCCTACCACTAATCAATGATATCTTGATAAAATAATGATGCAAAAACCCTAAAAATGGACTCATCATGCAGGAAATCACGTCATAATGACAAATTGACCTGCAATTACTGAAGGAAGTTGCGTCAAGAGCAGGCAAAGTTGACTACGCTCGAAGAGGCGGTTAACGGGCATTGGTACGGGGAAGCCCCGCCTATACCATTCGCCGCAGCCTTCATGAGGTCAAACCCTATAAGTTTCGTGAAGGGACCGACGCCAAAAAGAGAGCCATTGATCGCCTAACAGAGCCACCATCCGTTAGATCCATTTGCACCATATCGATGGAGATCCACCACCATAGTTCACCCATCCCATCTCCAATCTCCTCTATAGCCATAGCCATCACCATTGTAATAGAGATCTCCTTGAGAATTGGCCACCATTGTAAGAATATTGTGATTTCAATTTAAGTATTTTGCACAATGATTTGTATCTTTGTTATTGATCTTTATATTATGTGTGAGTAGTCCTTACGGGCTGTGGGTTGGGGTGAATCCTCGCAGCGTTTATGTGCAGCTAATCTTATTATATGTGTAAGGATTGAATATGAGTTTTGCAATCTTCTATCCTTGTCTCTTTTCCTCGTTTCGATGATCTGCAGGTACCCATATCATTCGGATCGATCAAGGGAAGAGGTGGGATGAGTGGAGAACGGCGTGCTACCGTGAAACCTCAGTGACAGAAAGGGAAAAGTAACGGTACATGTTTAGTGATTCATTCGGGATCATAGCACATTCATCTAGCTTAATGTGTTGGTCTATATTCATATACTTAATAACTATTGTTGCTTGCGGCTATGAGAACGATGGTTGGACCAAGAAGCTCTTGTCACCTCTGGCTTTAGGGCAAGAGTTTTACAGATGTGCTACTCACAAATCTCTTATCCCTATTTTATTTTTTCCACATATGTTCTTCAATTATATATGTATGCATAGCTGCAGGAGAAACCTTAACCCTGACTGATGACCCACAAGTATAGGGGATCACACCAGTCTTCAAGGGAAGTAAAAGCCAAATTTATTGATTTGACACAAGGGGAGGTAAAGAATACTTATAAGCCTTAACAACGGAGTTGTCAATTCAGCTGCACCTAGTAGGAAAAACAGCAGTATAGAGCAATGGCAATAGTAACACATCAGCAGTAGCAGTAACACAGAGGAGATGGCACTAGAAAGTATTCCAGTGCGTAGTTGACTGTAGAGCAATGATGATAGAAGGACCAGGGTTCTGAACTATCTACACTAGTGGTAGCTCTCCAAATAACATGTGTTAGGTGAACAAATTACAGTTGGGCAATTGATAATTGTGAGGGCATGACAATGCATGCAATGATAACATAATATATAGACCGTAATCCAACTGCGTCTATGACTAATAGTCCGAACCCCTTCCAGTATTAAGTTGCAAGCAACAGATTATTGCATTAAGAAATGTGTGTAAAGTAAACAATAGAATTATCCTTAGACAAAACATTGTTGTTTTCTCCCTAGTAGCAACAACACATCTACAATCTTAGAAGTTATTGTCACTCTTCCATAAAACTAGAGGCATGAACCCACTATCGAGCATAAATACTCCCTCTTGGAGATACATGCAACTACTTGATCAAGATA
The DNA here is from genome assembly GCA_030979885.1 of Lolium multiflorum. Lineage (NCBI taxonomy): Eukaryota > Viridiplantae > Streptophyta > Magnoliopsida > Poales > Poaceae > Lolium > Lolium multiflorum. The sequence goes on from CM061750.1 coordinate 298,991,837, forward strand.
ACTACAAGTACCGGAGAGCATGCAAGATCTTAAATAACAGTAGTATGATAATATGATGAACAATCTGATCACAATTCCACAATTTATCGGATCCCAACAAACACAACACCGATTACATCATATGGATCTCAATCATGTAAGGAAGCTCATGAGATCATTGTATTGAAGTACATGGGAGAGAGTACCAACTAGCTCTCTTGATAGCACCACATCTCTTGCTTCATCAATTGCATCAACATCATCCTCAAGTGCCTTTTGCGAGGTCTTTTCATCATATTCCACAACTCTAGGAGAATTATGTTCTATTTCTATTGGGAGTACTGCTTCAGCACCGTGGACTAGGAAGAATCGAGTTTCTTGAGTTGCTACATTTGGTGTTGTTCGTAAGCTCCATAACACGGAGGGTAATTCGTCGACCCAAGCGTTTCTTGCTTTTTCGAGTGGTGCCAGCAAATGTTTCTTGGTGCCATTGCATATGAGGCTGTTTGATTTTTTGACTTGGCCGTTGGTTTGTGGATGTGCGACAGATGCAAACTGCAGCTTGATGCCTACACCCTCACAATAATCCTTGAATTCTCGGGAGGTGAAGTTGCAGCCGTTATCCGTGACGATGCTGTTAGGAACTCCGAACCGAAAATCTATCCCTTTGATGAAGTTTACTATTGATGTTGCATCTGCCGAGGTTACTGGTGCTGCTTCAATCCACCTGGTGAATCTTTCGACTGCTACAAGCAGATAGACCTTTCCTCCTGGCCAAGACTTATGCAATTTTCCCACCATATCTAATCCCCATTGAGCAAAAGGCCATGCCAAAGGTATTGGCATTAACTCTATTGCTGAAGAGTGAGGTTTAGATGCGAATCTTTGGCAGGCTTCACAAGTGGGCACGATTTCCTTCGCGTCCTCTATGGCTGATTACCAGTAAAATCCAGCTCGAAAGGCTTTGGATGCAATTTCTCGACTGCTTGCGTGATGGCCCCATATCCTTTCATGTATGTCCTTTAATATGACTCGTCCTTCTTCTATTGTAACACACCTCTGCAGTACACCCGATATGCTTCGTTTGTATAGTTCTCCCTTAACCACTGTAAACGCCTTAGATCGTAGAATAACTCTTCGTGCTTCCACTGGATCTTCAGGTATTTATTTCTTCATTATATATGCCAAGTAAGTTTGCATCCAAGGGATTTGTATCATCATGGCCTCCTCTGACCTTCCTCTTCATCCAAAATATGTGGTTCTGGGGCTGCTGCAGCCCCCGAGGCTTTCTTGGGTTTATCCTTTTTCTTCGGCTGCTTCGGCGCTGTCGTTTTCTTCGACTTGGTTGATCTTTCGCTTATTTCCTCCCAAAAAACTCCAGGTGTTATTGTAATATCCCAGGTTTAGAGATGATCGAGGGGTAGAATTTAGGAAGGGATGTGCATTGCATCGTAAAATCTGGGGAAATTTCGCGCTTTATTGAAAAATTTGCATCTTAGGGGGACAAGTTTCTCTCTCGACACCACATAGGATTAGGGTTTCGAGAGTGCGATAAACTTGAACCTATCTCATCATCACTTAGGGTTTTTTAGAAGAGAGGGGGAACAATTCCCTTTTCAAATTAAGTTGCATGATTGAATTCAAACAAGTTATGTTTGAATTTCAAATTCAAACATCAATTAAGTATTTTATAATTCAAATATGGATAATCCAATAAACAATTGAATTAATCAAGACTATAAAGACATATATTCAAAGCTCATTAAAGAAACCTTGACCTTTATTGATTAACACACATAATACATTGTCATTTACAATATCCAAATTGAATTATAAATATTACAACATATTACATAAAGGAATAACTGAAAAAGGAAAATTACAAGTAAATACAAACTTCTAAACTAAACAAGTTAATCTTCAAGTAGTTCTTGATCAACTCTTGATGAAGAGCTTCTTGATCATCTACTTGAACCCTGCATAGAGAAACAACACAGACAAAAACACAAGTTTATGCCAAGTGGCAATGCCACTTGGCAGATTAGTCAAAGAAATAGAAATTCTGGTGGATAATACCAAGGCTCAGCCGAGCTGATCCAACAGCAGCTCAAGTTCCAACCAGGGAACTAACAAGCAGCTCACCAGGCTTGCTGCATGCCTAACATCACACATAGGCCAGGGGAGGGTCACCAAAGTGATAGGAAGTGCTGTCGACCAAGGAAGCAAGGAGAGGGACAGTATAAAACCTTTTCACCAGCAAACCCTAGTCATTCCATCGACAGCAGCTCCAAAGGGTAAGAACACAAGAACATCAAGAACACACAGCCAGCCAAACTATCCAGGACAGTTCCACTAAGGACTGTTTGTTGTAGAACAAGGATTTGATGGAATAGACCATCACAAGCTAGCCAGGAGGAGCAGGGCAAGCTTACACCATCAACCAGAAGCAAAACCCCTACATCAACACATAATCTAGGATCTGGAGTAAGGTATACTCAAGAATCATGAGCAAGCATGGTTTTGCTCATACTAATCCAGCATATGCATAAACCACCCAAGCCAGAGGGTTGAGATACCCTGTTTGTATCATAATTTGGCATCCAGCCATATGGTGCAAGCAAAATAAGGGAGAAGCCATTAGGAATTCATCCAAGGGAACACTGATTAAGTAAACATAAATATAAGTGACATAACCGAGGAAATCCAGCATGGATTTGATCCCTATCTAGCACCCAGACTCACCTAGCACCTACAGCTAGCTAAACCATCAGAATCTGGACAAATATATGTCCATTTTCATTTCAACATCAATTATACTGGAAGCCCATAAATGACTGCCAGTAATATTGCACAGAAGCCTACAGAAAAGGATAGGAGCAACCATAACTAGCAGGCCAAGCACTGCTAGGGTCACAACAACTACCCAGCCACACACAAAATCCAACCAGAGAAGCCTATCATCATTCCGGGGAGTTCAAGCATCACAGGAGGTGCCAACACATGTTGGTTTCCATCCATAAATTGCACAAGATGCACAAAAATCACCACTGCATCAGAAGATCATGTCTGTCTGTCAGAAATAGGTAGCAAAGCTTCACTGACAAAGCACAGGTAATTGATTTAGCTCACACAGATGCCACCAGGTGCATCAAATAAATCAAATAGCCAACAATATTGATGCCACAAGCAAGAGCAACCACCAGTACTTGGTGAGGAGTTGGATACACAAGCAACATCAACATATAAGGTGAATACATACAAGTGTATAAGCCAACAGGAAGCCATGATGATCATAGGATCATTCTAAGCCACAGGGATAAGCAGTAATCACTGCAAGCCATAACAGATAATACACATATATATTATTCACCATTTATAATTGTATCCAGCAGCACACTATCAAGGAATGGATACATTTAGCCAGCAACGAAGCTCAGTAGAGCTTTACCATGAACTAGAGCTCAATGAGCAACACACCAGTGGCACTAGCTCTTGCATAAAGCAAGGATTACTCACAGTAATCAAGCCAGGGGCAGAAACTATGAATACACATGACAACCTAGTAGCAGCAGCAGAGGCTGGAGCAACATGGCAAGCCATGTGCATCATAACATGCTCATGAGCATTTGCATATGAGCCACAACAGCAGTAATAGCATGAACACAAGTATAGACTAGAGAGAGGGGAGCAACAGTACAAGAATGGCACAGAGAGGAGCATAGGTACATCAGTAGCAGCTAGAACAACATAGCATGTAGGAGTATGGAAACACTGCAGCAGCAGCAATCACAAGAGCCTAGGCTAGCCATGAGCACCACACAGCAGCAGAGGAGCAAGTGCTGGTGTACTGGCAAGGCCAGCACACCAAGGAGATGGATGCCAGGGCATCCAGGTGAAGGGAGGAGGAAGATCAGGCAAGGAAGAGAAGGAGGCGAACATACCTGGGAGGCGAAGCTTGTCGACGCAGCCATGGCGACCACGGCGGCACACGCCAATCCAGGCCAGGCCACGACAATGCCGCAGCACCCAGCACCACCTCGGCGGAGCTCACGACGGCGCCATAGCGCCAGGAACGCCTGCGAGCAGCGAGATCACCGTGGATCCCGTAACCCTAGCCATAGAGAAGGGGACGGGGACGAGTGGGAGCGACGCCAGCTCCAGATCGACGCGAAGGAGATTGACCGGCGTCGTGGGGCGGTTCGATTGCGCCCCACGGCGAAGGCCAGCACCGCCAGAGTCAGCCGGAATCGGCCGGCGATGGCAAGGGCGACGCGAACGTCGCAGGAGCGAGTGGGGAATTAGGGTTTGGACGAAGGAGGCGACGCGCGAGCGACTGGGTCGGTTGGACTGAGCCCAACGGGCTGGTCCAACCTAACCAGCTCGGGCCACCTGACAGGTGGGGCCCGAGGGCATTTTGGTCATTTCATAAATGACCATTTAATTAAGTCTTTCAAAGAATTTTATAAAATAAATATAGCTCTAAAAAATAAATAAAATATGTAAACCACTCAGAATAAAATTCTCTATCATAATAAAATATGAAATGAAATTTTTGAGGCAAATGAAATTGAGTCATAATTAAATGCAAAGAATAAATATTATAATAATCATTAAAAATAACACCTCATATTTTTAATGATAAAGATAATCCATAAATTCCTTTTGGACTTAAAAACACCCTGGCAATATTCCAAGGTAGTATTTTACTCATAAGGAGTATCCCTAAATTGTTCTTAGTAATCACCTCCGACATGAAATAATAAAACACCGGGAAGGGGGAACTAAACCCTAAAAGCTGAAAGCATGCATATTTGATTCTTTAACCATTGCCCTTATCGGACAATGATGCTATCTTTCAGAAACAGAGGTCAAGGGTCAGTCCACACCTTCCAACTGCAATACTTTGTAGTCTTCAGGCAAGTTCATCGCTTGCTCATGTCATTTGAGTATTTTTACCAAATTACTTGCAAAGTACTATACGTATCACTCTTGCATGAAAAGTAAAATTACTATCTTCATAAATATGAATATGACTAAGTGGTGGGAAATGGAACCATGGTATGAGTATGGTGGAGGTTCCATTGCAAGGGTTTATATCCATCTAGGATTAAACAACAAATGTCGTCCAGTGATTCTTGTGTCGTAATACCCGTGTTAACCATAAGATCTGGAGTGGGACGGAGTAGTAAAGTGTGTTCTCTCCTCTCGTTCATCAACGGATGCGCTTACCGTAGTCACTTGATCCAGTTAAGGACAAGCGGAGTGGTTGAGCAGCCCTAAGTCCCCACGGTAATGCGGTCTATGATGGGTTGCAACCACCGGCGAAGGAATTAAGGGAGAGTCCTGAATTGTCGTCGAGGTCGGAAGGTATCCATAGGGGTACGCTCACCGGCGTGGACCCAGGGTCGGAGTTGCAACAAAGGGTGGGTGTGCGAGGTCGCGGGAGAATGCATTATTGACTAAGACCTTATACCGGGCCTCACACCATGGAAGTGTGGACAGGAAAGCTGCCCGGTCGGCACCAAGGTTAAGATCTCTTATGGGTAAAGCAACACACCTCTGTAGAGTGTAATGAATCGTGACCTGTCACTCCCTGTTCCGGGTTTTGGAACTGTGAACGCTGCCGGAAAGGAACTCCATGAAGTTCTAGTAAACTGGTGAAGGCTGACGGACATACTTCTTCTCAATAAAAGCAACCTTTTGAAGAAATGATTATGAAAACCTGCATTGGAATTAGACTTAGACTTTCTGGTCTAATATCGTAGCTAGTGCATTAAACACCTCTTTCCTATAATGAACTTGTTGAGTACGCTAGTACTCATACCTCTTATAATCTCCTGCTTAGACTATCTGAATCACCTCGAGGAAGCCAATGACGGACCAGACGGAGCAGATGGGATCTGCTACGAGGAGCCAGATCTCTCAGGAGGGATAGAAGGAGTCGACTACCTTATCGTCTATGGAACCGGGGAGGGTTCTGAAGGAGAACAAGTTTAGACTACCATAGTAGTAGTAGTAACCGAGCAGTGCGAACACTATAGTACTTAGCTGCTCGAGGAGAATAAATGTATAACCTGCTAAAACTCTTATATTGTAAGTTAAGTTGGGTTTACCTCGAACCCAGGAGTAAACCTCTTTGGACCGAGGAGGAGCTCCGAGATGATGTATATATATGGTTTGTAATAATGTATGAATGAGTTATGGACCAGCTATATATGTTCTTTTGTACTACTCTGAGGGATGTAATATTTGCTGATTGGTACTTCACGAATGTTATGTCAACGACTGGCATACTACAACATGCAGTGGTATGAAGGGTCACCACAGGTATGGGCAGACATTGTGACCTGATGTTTGCAAAAATGTTGGCTTCGTCATTACTGAGTCTGCTCACATGATTCACTTCACAACCATCAAAGGTTTTCTCGAGTTCATTGTACACATCTTTGTATGCTATCATGTTGTCGTTGACTACATCACACTTATTCATCACCTGTTATACGACCAACTAAGAATCTCCAAAGATTTTGAGGCATGTAGAGCCACATGCCTTTGCCATCTTCATCCCAAGGATAAGAGCTTCATATTCTGCTTCATTGTTTGATGCGTTGGCGAATGTCATCCCCGGTATATACTTCATCTTGTCGCCTAGCGGAGAAACATGTATCACGCCTACTCCAGCTCCTTCTACTCTTTTGGACCCGTCGAAGTTCATATGCCAAGTACTCAACAAATCTGGAGGTCCTGTGTTTTGGTGTTCCATCCACTCTGCGACAAAGTCCGACAGAATTTGCGACTTGATTGCTTTTATTTTTTCATATGTGATGTCCCGAGGGGAAAGTTCGATTCCCCAAAGGGAGAAAATTCATGTAGCTTTTGGATTGTTCAAAACGTTCGAGAGGGGCGCCTCATTTTCCACTATTATAGGATGTGCCGAAAAATAATTCCTTAGCTTTCTTGTTGACATGAAATATCCATACGCCAGCTTCTGATAATGCGGGTAGCGCTGCTTGGATGGTGATAAGACTTCGCTAAGGAAATATACTGGTCGCTGGACTCCATGAATCTTTCCTTCTTCTTCCCTCTCTACCAAGAGAACTGTGCTGACTACCTGAGGTGTGGCCGCAATGTACAGCAGCATTTTCTCGTGGTGCCACCAGTACTGGTGATGTTGAAATTGTACACTTCAAATGCTCAAAAGCCTTGGCTGCTTCCTCGCTCCACTTGAACTTTTATCCTTGCTTTATAAGCACGTAAAAGGGCAACACTTTTTCTCCCAACCTTACGATGAATCTACTTAAAGTTGCGACTCCCCCAGTTAGCTGTTGTGTCTCCTTAAGGTTGGTTGATTTTCTCATCGTCGGAATAGCTTGTATTTTCTCTGGATTGGCCTAGATTCCTCTAGCTGACACCAAGTATCCGAGGAGTTCTCCCGCAGAAACGCCAAAGGAACATTTTGTCGGGTTCAACTTAAGATGGAATTTGTCAAGATTATTGTCAAAGGTTTCCCAAAGATCGTCGATGAGGGGATGACCCTTGTTTTGTTGTGATGACAACATCATCAATGTATACTTGGACCTTTTTGCTGATTTGCGTGGTGAGGCACTTCTGCATCATCCTCTGATACGTAGCTCCTGCATTTTTTTAACCCGAAGGGCATTGTTCTGTAGCAAAACATGCCATAAGGGGTTATAAAAGTTGTCGTGACTTCATCTTCTTCTTTTAGGCGGATCTGATTTTTTAGAGAGAAACTGTGAAGCATAGCCTCACAGCAATTTATTTAAAACCAAAGAAGACAAAGTATCCACCAAATACATATGTACAAAACAGAAAAGAAAAGAAAGGAAGCTATGAGACTAAGGCAAAGAATCAATCCAAGTCTGCAGCTGGGAAACATGCTTTTGTTTAACCCTATGCTTATGTAGATAAACATCATGAATAAAATCTCTTCTCCAAGCTCTAAAAGATGGCCGTGTGTGCTGAAAGATCAGTCCATTCCTTTGCTTCCAAATGTGCCAAAGTGCTAAAATAACAACCTCAGTGAAAAAAGGCTTCCCAAACTCCTTTCTTGCATGTATGAATTTGTCCTCAATTGTATCCCCAACTGACCAATCAATCTGCAAATAGTTCCAAATCCTGATGCTGAAAACACACTCAAAGAACAAATGTATTCTGTCTTCATAAGTATGTGAAGAACAAAGAATACAATGATACTCATCAGTAACATTCCAATGCCGCCTCTTAAGCATGTCCTTTGTATTGAGCCTGTCACTGATCAACAACCAGGCAAAAACTTTTATTTTCAACACACACTTACTGTTCCATATCCAACCATAAACCTTACTGCAAGTAAAACCCCTGAAACTATGTCGATAAAAACGTTGAGCTGAATAAGTCCCATCCTTCCATATGGTTTTCCATTCATCGTTGCCCTCTGGTTGTAACACCACAGTTTGGATCAATCCCTGCAATTCAACAAGCTCCATGGCTGCCTGCTGTGACGAAGGCCTCTCAAACAGATCAACAATGTCAGGCATGAGCAATGCCTCCTTAACAGATAAGGTCTGATTCACTGTATAAGAATAAAGTCTTGGAAATCTTTCTTGAGGACAAACACCATTCCATATGTCTGCCCAAAACAGAGTTGTAATGCCATCCTTTATATTCACCGACGTCACAGACCTGTATAGCTCTGATAACTTCATCACATCCCTCCACCAAAAGGATCCACATAGCTTGGAAGCATGTGGCACCCCTTCTGGATAATAATTCCAAACCAAATTGACCCAGGGCAAATCCTCACGATTAAAGAACTTATGCAAATGCTTCAAAAGAAGTGCCTCATTCTGCAATTTAAAATCCAAAACCCCTAAACCTCCATTTGCTTTGGGTTTACAGATCATATCCCAGGAAGCCAAGGACTGACTAGTAGTGCATTCACCCTTCTTCTTTCTCCACAAACACTGACGAATAATCCTGTTTAATTGCTTAATGATGCCCACTGGAATATTTAGTGTACATAAGAAGAATATTGGCATGGAGCTAAGACAAGATTGGATCAACTGCAGCCTACCACCATAAGCTAGCAGAGAAGAACTAGCAGATAACCTTCTCTCCATTCTATCCACCATAGGCAAAAGATCTTGCATAGCTGGTCTGGTGGTGCCCAAGGGTAACCCCAAATAAGTGAAAGGCATAACACCAACCTTACAACCAAAATCACTTGCAAGAACCGCCACTTCTTCCTCAGATAAATTTATAGGCAACATACAAGATTTATGAAAATTCACTTTCAAACCTGTGGAGGAACTAAAGTCCTGCAGAGCTACCTTGAGCACAGATAATTGAGCACTATCAGCAGGGACAATCAACAATGTATCATCTGCATACTGTATAATTGGGAAGTCAGGGTCACCAGTTTGAATAGGCAAGGATATAAGACCCCTCTGCAACAAATCATTTACCACTGACTGTAACAAATCTGCTCCAAGAACAAATAACAGTGGAGAAAGTGGGTCCCCCTGCCTAACCCCCCTTTTGCATTTAAACTGCTTGCCTGGAACTCCATTGATGAGAACTGAAGAAATACCAGATTCCAAAATCATCTTGACCCAAGCAATCCACTCCTTACTGAAACCTTTCTTCCTTAAAATCTCATAAATGACCTCATGCTCAATAGTGTCAAAAGCCTTCTCAAAATCAAGTTTCAATATGACCACTGGTCTCTTTGAGGCCTTACACTGCTGTATATACTCAAATGTCCAGGCAAGACAATCATGAATGGTTCTACTTTTGATAAAGCCATATTGATTTTTATGTATGCACTGCATAATAACCTTCTGAAACCTATCCGCAGCCATTTTAGTGAGAAAATTCAAGCAACAATTTGTCAAAGAAATGGGTCTGTAATCATTCACACTCTCAGCTGACTGCTTCTTAGGAACTAAAGAAATATAGGAAGTATTAATATGCTCCAGATTTAAACTGCCTTGTGCAAACTCAGCAGCCAGATTATAAAAATCATGCTTGATAATATGCCAGCACTTTTTCATAAACAATCCATTAAAACCATCAGGCCCAGGGGCCTTGTCTACTGGCATTCTTTTAACCACCAAATCCATTTCCTCATGAGTAAAAGGAGCTGCTAGATTTTCAAGCCCATCCACCTTGCTCAAAAGAATATTTAAATCAAATTTCATATCAATTCCCATAGAGGACCCCATTCTATCCTTATAACAATTCCATACCATACCAGCCATTTCATCATGATTACTGACCTGCCTTCCATCCTCTGAAATCAAAGAAGCAATACTATTCCTTCTGTATCTCTCTGTTGCCATAGCATGAAAGAACTTTGTATTTTCCTCCCCTTGTTTCATCCATCTAATGGTACATCTCTTCTTCCAGTACCTATACTGTGCATGCAAAAGTCGTTCTTGATGTAACTTTACCAATTTTCTGAAATTTGCCTCAGGTGTGTAGAGATTCCTATACTCTTCTAAGTTATCAAAGAAAAGTATAACCATGTTGCATCTAGCAATTAGATCTTTTAACTTAGACAAACTCATTTTCCACTTCTTAAGGCCTGCCCTAAGCCCCTTAAGTTTCTTGACAAGCAAAGCTGCAGCATTGGTTGCTCTATAATCCTGCTGCCAAGCAGTAGCAACACACTCTAAAAACCCAGGCTGCTCTGGCCAAAAATTCTCAAAACGGAATAAATGCACTTTTGGAATAGAGGTTTGTATGGATACATTGCATGGAACATGATCCGAGGTGGTTTTAGCAAGAGGATGTACCATGGTATTAGGGTAAGAATCTGTCCAATTAACTGACGTGAAAAACCAGTCAAGTTGTTCCAAAAGTGGCTCATTTTGCATGTTTGACCAAGTGAACGATCGCCCTTTAAGAGGTAGCTCAATTAAACCCAAATGACTGATAATCTCATTAAATAGGAAAATGTCATTGAGGTCCCCACCAGGCCTATTTCTGTTATCTTGCGAGCGAATAAAATTGAAATCAACCATGAACAACCAGTCCTCATCACCAGGAACATTCAAGTTATAAAGCCATTGCACAAAATTATCTCTTTCCTCTCCATGACAAGGACCATATATATTAACCAGAGTCCATTCACTAGTAGGAAAAGCCTCATCAGTGGCGCACGAAAATTTGATTCTGTGGCGCATGGAGGGTGCGCCACAGAAACGTCGCCACAAAAATAAGCTTTCGTGGCGCATCCGGCCGTGCGCCACGTAATTAAGGTTTGTGGCGCACTTGGGCCGGTGCGCCACGAAATAAGTAGTTCTGTGGCGCATGTGATATAGCTGCGCCACAGAAATAGGTGCGCCAGAATTATTTTTTGGTGCGCCACAGAACTATCTACAGGTATACTCGATTTTGTGCTCCCTGGTGTATTATACAGGTTTTATACTGGTTTTATACACAGTATACAGGTTATATACTGATATAATATAGACAGATATAATATGGACATATATAATCATCACATCATCATCACATTACTTAGAGCCCGATCGAGTTATACATATAGCTCCATACAACTCATAATCCATGCAAATTAAGAAAGTTCTCATCATCTCTAGATACAAACGAAGTGACACCGGCCGCCGCCTACACTAGGATGAAATAGAGTACCGCCGCGACGATGGTGAGCAAGAGCGAGAGCACAAGGAAGGCCTTCATCTTGCTCTTGTTCGCTTGGTGCGCCCTCCACTTGGCAACCGCCTCGTGTCTAGTCGGGTACCCTTTGTAGCAGTTGCCGCTGAACTTGTGCACCTGTTTCTTGCACTCCTCCCACTCCTCGTACACTCCTGGAACCCGCCCCTCGAACACGACGTAGTACGTCATCTCTATGGACACAAGGCATATTAGTATATAACGCAATGGAAAGAGTTAGAGGGTTCACATGCATACATATTCACAAGAATTAAAGCAAGGAAATAATAATAAACCTAAAAGAAATATAGCATCGGTATCACATAAGTAATATGGTTCAACGATAACGACTACAATAGAAATTGAAGTCCAACAACGACGACCACCGTTTCGAGCAAATTAAGCAAGTTTAGTTTACAACACGGTACAAATTGTCTATCGATTCAAAGTAATGCTAGGCACACCGGCCTCGGTCAACGAGACGTCTTCTTGAGCGGCTCCGGGAACGGCTTGTACAAGTCCTTCGTCGTCCACGTCCTTCCATCACCCTGCCTATGTAGGCGTTCTTCGATATCCCTCTTAGGCAACGCTCTGGCTGCGTGTAAGAGCCCCGATCCGTTGGATACATCTTGTAAGATAATTTCCGAGAGCTTTACTTGGATGCGATGGAAGTCTTCTCTAAGATCATCATCACTGATTTCCCCCGACATTTTAATGGGGTCTCGCTTACTAGGTGGCAGAGACATCATCTCTGCATCCTCGACAAACCCTTTAAGGTGATGGAGGACATAGAAGGCCTCCTTAATGCTGCCAGCTGGCTGCTTGATACAAGGGAAGTTGATCACGTGCTTGAACCCGATCTTTTTAGTGTTCGGCCTGATATATTGCCCATTCTTGTCAAAGGTGCCTCCACTTTTGGAGTAGCCAAGGATAGCCTCATCGAGAACACCCCTTATTCTCGTGTAGTCTTTCTTCGTCGTCGTACTCGACGAGTCGAAATACTGGGCTAGTGACCACTTTGGATCTAGGATGATGAGTGTGCAGTATTTGTCCCTGCTCAACACATGCAATTGAAATGGAATGTTGGAAATGATCGGCAATGGAAGAAATATATAAGAAAGCATAAGTTACGACGGCCGTGAGCGGATGTGTACTTACTCGGGAAAGACAGGCAGAAGAATGGTGTTGCTCTCTTTGTGCATGAGCATGAAGTTCTGGAGGTACCGCCTTGGTCCGTGTCCTTGAGCCGTCCGGAGCTGGCTATCGCGCATGTAGTAGGGATCCGCTACCGCGATGTGGCGGGGTCTCTCTCTGTTGATCTTCATCTGAAGATTGATCGCGTATAGGCGCACCAAGTTATAGTCGAGCCGTTTCGAGTGAAATAGATTGAAGACGTCCTCGAACGCTATGAAGAAGATATCCGCGGGGTCTTCATTGACGAAGTTCTGGTCGGACGACACCTTGACCGAGAACACCGGGTAATTTGGATCCTTTTCTTTAAGAAGGACGCTCTCTTGATAATGAATAGAGTGCTGCAAAGGGAGCATTTGTCCACTTGCGAGGTGTTCCATGTCCGGAGGCAGTATAGGTTTACCAGCTTCATGACACGGGGGCAAGCCATCCGGGGTAGGTGGTACCATGTCGTCGGCCCGGATCCTCTTAGGAGCAGGCTGGCTCGAAGATGCGCCCTTCTTGGCTCCTCTCTTCCTTCCCTTCTTCACCTGACCTACTGGGGGTGTGGTGCGATGGTGGTGCTTCGGGTGCTGGTGGTGCTTCGAGGTTGCTGGGGTTGATTTGGGTGGCTCCCCGATGATCGTCTTACGCAGCGTGTTAGGGCTGAAAACGGTAGCAGGCTTGACTTGAGCTGGATTGCCAGCCTCCGGAGGAGTGTCTTGAGAAAGACCCGTGAAGACCAGGCGCTGCTTCGTGACTGTAGGGGGACGAGTAAGTTGATCGCCGTGTGTGCGGAAGGCTTGTTCATCCATAGGAGGCATGTACATATCTTGGCTGCAGGCGCCAGTGTTGATGTAGGCATCGATGTCATCATCATCATCTACATCGTTGCCATCAAGTGGCGCCATGTCCTGGACCTTAGGTGGTGGCGGTTGCGATGCCGCCGCTTGGCGTACCGTGTGTCTAGTAGACGGTCGTTGCGGTAGCACTCCCAACAACTGTTTGTGGCGTCTGGTGGTGACGGCGATCGTCGGTTCCTTCCGGGTGGCGGCGGCGACCGCCGGTTCCTTGAGGGTAGTGGGGCGGCGACCGCCGTTTCCTTAAGGGTGTCGTCGGCGCTGGCGATCTTGGGCCGGATGATAGGGGAGGTGGCGCCGGTGCTTTTCTTACCACTCGGAAGACCCCCCCAGACGAATCTGGTTCTTCGGCCATGTCATAAGCCATGAGGTGCAATCCCCAAGGGGCAAAACGTCGCCTTCGTCTGTGCCCGGAGGTTGAAAGGGGGGATGGCGTAGTGGTACTCCGGCACTACCATTACCAACTTGACCTTCGCCACGTCTTTCGCCAATGTAGTGCCGTGCATAACGCGGGAAGCCATGACATAGCCGCTAGCAACTTCCACCAACTTGCCGCCGGGCTCCACCGTTTGCAGAAGTATGCATTGTTCATCCTGAGTCAGGGGTGCCATGTTGGGCATCGTGAGATGGCAGTCACGAAAGGCATATATAGTTAAAGAAGATGACGCGAAGGAGTAACTAATGAGTTTACCTCCTTGATGGCGTCGATCTCGGCTACCGTCGATACAAGGGCGGCGGTTGGGGGCGTCGATGCGACCAGTTGGAGCTGCGGCGTCGGGTGGAGCCCCGACGCCGGCGTCGGGTGGAGCGGCAACGTCGGCAACACGTGGAAGCTTGAGTTGCTGCCGCTAATGCTGGGCACATGTATCGGCCCCACTTGACCTCCCGCATTCCAAGCAGCTAACCCCTCCATCAACCCAGGGGGATGATCTGCCGGATCTTCTCGTCCAATAACTTGTTCATCATCTCCGTGTTCTCCAGAGGCTTTTCGGCCACCAGCTTCTCTAGTGACTCCACCTTCTTCTTCAGCTCCTGAACCTCGGATTTATCCTTTGCCGATGACCTCCTCTCCAGCTTTCTCGTCTTGGCATCCGATCCGTAGTACTTGGATAGCTTCATACTTGTGCCAAAGCCGGACACACGGCCACCCGACGTCGGTGGCTTGTCTAGCTCCCTCTCCTTGTATTTGTTCATCGCCCTGTTGAAAGGCGTGTCCCACGGTTCCGTCGACCCCTGGGACGATGGGCCAGCCTTCGTCAACTCTTCATCCTTCAGACAAAGGAACTTAAGGTTAGCCCATTTGGCTTCATTGCCTAATAAGATGAGCGAAATAATATAGAACTATCCTTACCAGGTACTTCTCAAAATCCTTCACGTCTTCGTGATCCGTAATAAATTCCCCCGTCTTCCAGTCTAAGTAGTAGCGGGACCGGACAAAGTTCCTAGCCTGTTCATCCTGGATTTTGTGCCAGGGGTTTTCTTTCCCAGACGTACCATCTCGGCATCCTCCTTGTCCCAAGTGGGCTGTTTTCCTCGGTAACCGCCGCTTCCGCAATGGTGGGTCCCTAAGTTCAAATCCCGCATTTTCTTCCCCCAGGCGGTCCATTTTTTAACATCGTCACTCTCTAAGTAAGACTTGAATGCATTAAAGTCTTCTAAGGAGAGCGACGGTTCTTTGCTACTTATCCTCTCCCAGCTTTCACCGGCGTCGATCTTTTTCTTCAGCCGGTTCTTCCAGCTGCTCAAGGCGGTGCTCATCTTCATGAGAGCTAAAGAGTCCACCTTCTTATTGAACGGCTCCGGGAACGTGTATTGTTGGTGAAGCTTCTGGAGGAGGGATTGGACGATAGCCTCGTTCTCCTTGCTTCTGAGGTCATGAGTTAGGATCGGCACGGTTTCACGGACGATGCACCCTAGTTGCATGCCGTACCCTTTGGCAACCCACGAAGGCTCCATCGGTAGGCCACTTTGGGAGACTACCGTGACAACATCGGTGACGTTGGCGAGCACTTGCGGCCTCCGATCCCTCCTTGGCCTCCTCGCCGTCCTCTTCTTCTTACCCTCCCGAGGGTTGCCGCCGCTATCACCTTCCGTGCGGTTGGCCGCGTTCTCTTCACCGGTCGTCTCTTCACCGGTCTGGGCGGCGTCGTCCCAGGTATCGTCATCGTCGCCGGTGTCGGCGGCGGCCCCCCGGCCCTCTCCCTCGGAGGCAGTGTCCCGGCCCTCTTCCTCATCGTCGGCGACTCGGCGGCGGCCTTCCGGGGCTGCTCGTAGCCCTCCCAGAAGTCCTTGTTGGCCTCTCTCGCTTCTTCGTTCTGGCTCCTGGGCTTAGAAGTGTTGCCCGACATGTTTATTTTTGCACTTCATTAAAAAGAGGCAACAAGTTAGTACAAAAGTCAACCAAAAAATTCGGCATGACCTTTGCTATTTTTTCTACGTAGGAGTGCCCATTTCTCAACCGAAACGGAAGTTAATCAACGCTTCGGGAGAAGTGGGCAACTCAATGAAATCCCTGCAAAACCTGGAGCCCACATTCATCACCATATTCATAGATTCTAACCATGTTCATCATCATACAAAATTGTATCCAAATACTACTACATCAAAACCTGGAGCTACAACTACATCAAAACCAGGAGCATCAAAAACCTGAAGCATCAAAACCTAGAGCATCTACAACAAAACCTGGAGCATCAAAAACCTGAAGCATCAAACCCTGGAGCTACAACTACATCAAAATCTGAAGCATCAAAACCTGAAGCATACAACTACATCAAAACCTGGAGCATCAAAACCTGGAGCATTACACTTATACTTACAGTAGCACTAACCACTTATACTTACAGTAGCACTAACCAAAGTAGCATCATTAGCTTGAACCAAGAATTGCTAACAAATCCTAGCTAGCAGTAGCTAGCAATAAAGAACATCAACATATAAAATTCCAGAGATAATTAAATAGCAGAAGCTTGAGCATCATATGGAAATGCTAGTGACTTACAGTAGCATTTCATGTACTAATAGCATTATTATCTTGAAACCCCAAGCAGTAATTCAAAATCAACAAATCCTAGGCAGTAGCATTTCATTTTATTAACCCAAGCATTTTCATTTTCTAAACCTAAATTTTCTACTGCCAACAAATCCTAGCATCAATTCAAAATCAACTAGGCAGTAGCATTTCATTTTATTAAAAAACCTACTGCATTGTATTGAAAAACCTACTGCATTGTTCATTTTATTGAACCATTAGCTCTACTGCAAGCAATGAATTTAAAAAAACAGCAAGCAATGAATTAAAAAAATAGCAAGAACTTTATTAGCTCTAGTGCAAGCAATGAATTAAAAAAACAGCAACCAATGAATTACAAAAATAGCAAGAACTTTATTAGCTCTAGTGCAAGCAATGAATTAAAAAAACAGCAACCAATGAATTAAAAAAATAGCAAGCAATAAATTAAATAGCATTTGACTGCATCATTTGCATTTACATTTAAACCAGTAGCATCATTTGCATGAACAAGAGAACCTAAATCAATTTCTAGCTTGTACATTTCATCATTTCATCATAGCATCATAGCATCATTTCATCATTTCCATTTAAACCAGTAGCATCATTAGCTTTCACCAAGAATTTCTAACAAATCCTAGCAGTAGCATTGGAGTCATTATTCTATTTCATGAATGCTTGTTCAATGGAGATGTAGTGTCTGGCCTACATGATACACTACTAAGTATTATTGGCCTACACACGTTGGTACCATTATGTGTTCTCATTGTAGCTTGAACTTGGTTTCTGCCATTTTGGATGTAATGTGCCTGGTCTGATTTTGCTGAATGCAACCATTTGCCATTGATTTTGGCTACCTCCTTGAATTTGTAAAGTTAATATATTTATATTTGTAACATGCTAGTTTTTCTGGTGCTTTCATGATTTGGGGTGCAATTGTAGTTTAACTAAGTTTCATTATTCACACGTAGTGGATCTAACCCGAGGGACCTGTCTCATTGTAGTTGCACTTCATTCAGTGCTATATTTTTTCTCCTATTCATAATACATTATGTCAAGGGTGTTGTTTCATTTGATTTGTAAAAAACCATGATGCATTACTATGTAACTTGCAATTTTGCAAAATAATAGAAAGAATATAATGCCATAACCAAGAAATTAGCTACTGTTAGGATCATGGCAATTCTTTGATGGCTTGGATGGCTTGGATCATGGCAATGCAAACAACAAGAACATGAGAGGGGGACAAGGGAGTGGGGAGGCCGGGGGAGAGGGAGGGGAGGGGGAGGGGATCTCCACCGAACGGCGGTGGCAGGGCGCGGTGGTGATGGCGGGGCGCGGTGGTCCTCCTCCTCGATCTGCGGGGCGGCTCGGGCTTGAGCGTCCTGCTCGGCGGTGGCGTGGCGGTCCTCCTCCTCCTCCTCTGCGGCGGCGGCTCGGGCTCGCGCCCGTCCTCCTCCTCGATATGCGGTGGCGGCTCGGGCTTGGGCGTCCTGCTCGGCGGTGGCGTGGCCGTCCTCCTCCTCCTCCTCCTCGGCGGCAGCAGCGCTAGGTGGCGGCGCTTGGCGGTGGTGGTGGTTGCAGTGGCGCTAGGGTTGTCGGGGAAGAAACTGCTGTTGTGAGTGGGGAAGAAAGGGTCGATCGAGTTATTTCACCAAGTGTCTAAATTCTGTGGCGCACCCCTCCATGTGCGCCACAGAATTAAGCATTCTGTGGCGCATCAGCTCGACATGCGCCACAGAATTAATTCTGTGGCGCACCTAAAGGGGCGTGCGCCACAGAATTTAGACACTTAGCAAAACAAAATGGTTTACTGCTGTGTACTGACAGTTACTTAGCACTAGCCCAGTGGTTAAGGTCAATGTTAGCCCATTAGTAGCCAGGTTCAAACCCTGGCTGCCACACAATTTTTCTTCCTTTTTTTCATATTTTAGTTACATTTCAATAAATAACACAACATTATTTAGTAATTAGTAGAGTATTATAAATTAATTGTCTCATACAAACATGTACGTTCTTGTTTCTCTCACACACACATGGATGTACTTGTCTAACACACACTCACACACATGTGATAGACCAAAAAAAGATCTTCTTCGTCCCGGCTTTGAGCTCTAGCTAGCGTCTCTTCGCAATCTTCTTGCCCTTTCGGTTGTTGGTGGTTGAATACTTTATGCCGGCCACCTTGAGATTTCTTCGCGTGAACGGACAACCTTTAGAGGGTAGGGAGGTCCTCCTTCTTACTTTACTAGTAGTAGGGATGTCGAAGTGCCTGTCGAATTCCTCCTCAATCTTCGGGTCACCGTTCTTGTCCAAGTCTTCCTCGTTGGCGTCTCCTTGCATTCCTATGATGCTCCTCTTGCCTCCTCCCGACGACAACACTAGGCCTCGACGGATCGGTGATGAAGAAGCATTGGTCAACTTGGCTACCGAGTACCCATGGCTCATTTTTCGCGGATGCGTTCTTCGATTTTGCATCGGGTATAACCATGGTTGTGAAATATCGGCCTTCTTTTTCGACCTTCTTGGCCCATCTCACACGAAACATTGGCACCGTCTCTCCACAGTAATTGAGCTCCCATATCTCCTCGATCCTTCCAAAAATCTTTCCTTGACATTAGTCTCGTCATCGGCGTATGACAGCATAGTTACTCCTGAGTTTTGATTTTCACTATTTCTGTCCTTTTCCTCGGTGTAGAATCTGTAACCGTTGATGTCGTACCCCTGATAGGTCCTTACGTTATGCCCGGGTCCCTGTGATAAGGTGTATATGAGTTTTTCATCTTCGGTAGAAGGCCTTTTTCTCTGTGCTTCAAGCAGTTGAGTTTGCTTGAACCAACGCGTGAAGCTGGAGTTGTGCTTTTTGGTTACGTCTCCCATCTTCCTCGGCCGGCCCATATCGATGTAATTCTGCTCGACCATGCTTTTGTGCTCTTGCACGAAAGGTTCGATCAGTTTTAAGTGTTGTAGCGCGACCCGGTGAGCCCTGTCAAAGTCGTCGCGTCTATTGTCAATGCCGACATGGACTGAGCGGTAGCCCTCGCGGTGACCGACTCCAGCGAGCCTCCCGAGGTGTGTCCTGGGGGTAGACCAACATGATCCTCGTCGTCCTCGGTGCTTAGATAATTCTGGCAGAAGGATATGCACTCGTAGGTTAGAAACCCCTTGGCCATGCTTGCGTCTGGACGGGCCCTATTGCGAACGTATCCTTTCATGACACCGTTCTGCCTTTCGAAAGGCATCATGTTGTGGAGGAACGTTGGGCCGAGCTGCTTGATGTCTTCAACGACATGGAGAAGGAGATGGACGCATATATCACAGAATGCATGCGGAAGTAAATCTCGAGCTCACATAGTATCACCACGATCTCATCATGTAGCATCTTGAGCTGCCTCACGCCGATCGACTTCCTGGTGATAACGTCAAAAAAGTTGCATAGGCCAAACAGCGTATCACGGACGTGCTCGTCCATTATGCCTCGGATCGCAACGGGAAGTATCTGCGTCATTAGCACGTGGCAATCGTGAGACTTCATCCCGGTGAACCTCTTCTTCGCTACGTCCAGATATCTGCTTATATTCCCCGAGTAACCGTGAGGAACTTTCACTCCTAGGAGGCACCTGAAAAACTGCTCGAGCTCCTCCGGACTCGTTGTGAAGCAGGCAGCGGGAAGCTGCACCGCGTTCTTCTTAGCCCTTTTACGGAGACGTTGAGTCCCTTCCGTCTGATCATCATCATCATCATCATCATCGTCAGTATCGGGGGCTTGAAGATCTTTCCTGATGCCAAAATGTTTAAGATCGTATCTTGCTTTCGGTCCATCCTTGGACTTTTCTGAGTTGCAAAGAGTGCCAAGCAGACTCTCGGTAACGTTCTTCGTAATGTGCATGACATCGAGGCTGTGGGGCGTGTGGAGGACCTTCCAGTACTCCAAGTCATGGAAAACAGACCTCGCTTTCCATACACCGAGCAGCGGCTCTGGCTTCGGTCGCTTCTTTCCCGGCGCTGGGCACTCCTTCCAATTTTTCGAAGATCATCGATTTCTGCGCCGCTCCTGGGCGTGGGGTCCATCGGGCTCATCTTTACCATTGAACAGATCACCGCGTTTTCTCCACGGGTGATCCAAGCGAAGCCACCTTCGAGCACCTGGGTAGACGGTTTTCGAGGACCCGGGATCCCTTGGTAGTTGTAGATGCGGGGTATCGTCCATGCACTTCACACAGCCGTTGAATCCGTGGCCCACCTGGGCAGATACATATGCGTAACCAGGATAGTCCGTGACCGTCGTGATCAACGCGGCTCTCATATCGAAATAAGTTCTAGTGTAGGCGTCCCACGTACGGGGTGGCGTCTTCCACAACGTGTCTAACTCCTCTTTCAGCAGCCCGAGATACAAATGCATGTCGACACCTGGTTGTTTCGGCCCCTGAATGAGAATACTCAGTGTATGTACCTTTGCTTGGTGCACAGCCACGGGGATAGGTTGTAAGGCCATACAAACACAGGCCAGGTGCTATGCGTGCTACTCTGGTTGCCGAACGGATTGAGTCCATCGGTGCTCATACCCAGCCGATGTTCCTTGCGTCGCCCCGAACCTAGGGAAGGCGATGTCCAATGCTTGCCACTGTCCAGCGTCTGAAGGGTGTGTCAGCATATAGCCCATCTCCGGATCTTCTTCGGGCTTCTGCCTTTCCGCGTGCCATTGCATGAGCTTTGCTTCCTTAGGGTCCACGAAATACCGCTGCAGACGGGGAGTGATAGGAAAGTACCATACCACCTTTCGAGGTACCTTCTTGTTCCCAACCTTGTACCGTCCGTGGCCACACACCGGACATGTGGTTCTGTCCTTGTACTCGCACCTATAAATCACACAATCATTAATGCAGGCGTGGTATTTTTCGTGCGGTAGGTCAAGGGGACACACGACTTTCTTGGCCTCCTCGGTACTACTTGGCAATGTGTTCCCCTCCGGGAGACGATCGTGCCAGAATTTTAAGTTCTTGCTGAAGCTGGAATCGGTCCACTTGTTCTGCGTCTTCATCTGCAGGTAATCAAGCGTTACATGCAAGCGCGTATCCTGCGGACGACACCCAGGAAAGATCGGAGTCATCCCGTCTTTCTCCATTTGCGACAGCTTGGCTCTCTCTCTAGCTGCAACTCTATCGTTGCTCGTCTCCTGGAGGAGAAGATCTTGAACATGAGAGTCCCGCAAGGCCGAAATTAGCGGGGTCGCGCCGGAATCTTCTTCTTCATCATGATGATGTTCTCCGCCGGCATCTTCTTCTTCATGATGATCTTCTCCGCGACTTCTTCTTCATGATGATAGTCCCCGTCGGCATGATGATAGTCTTCTTCATGATGATAGTCATCTCGCTCGACATGGTCTTCATGCGCACCATTTGATGGGGCCGGCCGCGCCTGGTTGTCTTGCATGAAACCGCGCCTCAGCAGGTGCTCCTCCAGTTGTCCGGAATCAGGGTTGATCCAGCGCTCGAGTTTGCATGATCGACACGGACATCTTATCTGGCGCCTATTGTTCCGAATCATGTCCTCCTTCGCGTCTATCTTGTATCTAGAGATTCGAGCGGAACTCATCGAGAGGACCATGCTTGCCTGCAAATGGTATACATAGAACAGGAAATTAGAACCGCACCAAATGCACACACATGCATGGGCCGTACCTCTCCTCAAGGTATTACATGGAGCGGAAAAATTCGGCATGACCTCTCCTCAAAGTAGGACATATGGGTAGTGCAAAACTTGCCGAAACGGAAATGAATCAACATTTCGGCAAACATCCATGCACCACACCGACACACACAAGCGCTTCACCTGCAACAAGCATCCATACACACGACGGCCACACAAGATCTACAAGCATATGCATGTCTCCTCCAAGCATATGTATGTCTCCTCCAACTACTCACCTTCTAGATTCGATACCGAGACGAGACCGCGATCGATGAGTTCGAGAGGAGGAGAGAGTATGGAGAGCCTTCTCCTCAACTCCAATTAAGTATCAACCAAAGTAAGTGCAATAAATACCCAAGCAAGTGAAAAGTAGAGTCAAAATGGTATGAGAGAGAAGGGGGGGACGAGCTAGATGGAGGAAGAAGAATGACTTGTGTAGTGTGGTAGGTGGGAGGTTGGCTCACTTTTCTATATCTGGTTCGCTAATTCTGTGGCGCACCTGAACAAATGCGCCAAGAATACCTTATTTCGTGACGCACGAGCCAAGCTGCGCCACGTAATAGCTTATTTTTGTGGCGCACCGTGGCCGTGCGCCATGAATAGCTTATTTTTATGGCACCGCTGCCGTGCGCCACGAATAACTTATTTTTTGTGGCGCACTGTGGTACGTGCGCCATAGAAATAATAAAACCATTTGGGGTGTTTTTTGTGGCCCATGAACTTTGGTCGCCACACAAAATTAAGTTATAAAGCCATTGCACAAAATTATCTCTTTCCTTTTTCTGGTACAGACCATATATATTTTCCTACTAGTGATTGCTGATTGGAGTGAGTGGATGTAAATTTTATAATTATTCCAAATTTCTGCAAATCAATTAGAACCCCCGTAAACACTGCCGAATTCCAAACAACCAACATACCCCCCGACGAACCCACCGAAGGAGAGCAGACAAAATTATCAAAACGCCGTGGACAAAACCCTCTTATGAATTTACGATCAAAAGCTTCTTTTTTGTCTCTTGCAAACATAGAATAGCACAATTACTTTCTTCCATTTTCTCTCTAACTTTTAGCTGCTTAGCTTCTGCATTGATCCCCCTAATATTCCACCCCAACACTGACCAAAAGCGACAATCCATTATCCAACCCATGAAATGTACCAACAGAATGAGCTAGCGTAGCCAACCCATATTACAAAAATAACCCTGGGAACCGTACTAACACTGAAATTGCAAGAGCCACAGTAACCATAATAGACAGGTAACAAGACACCAAAATATAGGGCACAGTGCCCCTGTAGATGCATGGGAACACTAATCATCAAGATCAGCTTGCTTGGCGCCCTCATCACTTGGCTCTGCTGTAAGCTTCGCCACCGTCAAATCTTCAGGGTCCATCTGCAGCAGATCACCAATGCGCTGCATAACAGGGATAGACACCATTGCTGCTGACTCAGAGCTAGAGCACCCCGCCTCCTGTTCAGCTGCACTTGATGCCACAGGCGACCGTCTCATCAACTCCCTCACAGCAGAAGAGGGTTCCACCTTCCTAGATCGCTTCTTAGGTTGAGGCTGCAAATCCTTCAGAGGAGCTGCCCTAAAACCCTTGTTCGCTGACACACTTCGAGTGACACGCTGGAGCGAAGGATCCAAATGCACTGTCTGCTTCTTTCGACGGGCAGTAACTTTGACAGCAGGCATGGAAGGCACTGAATCTTGCACAGAAGCAGAGGACACTTGCAAAGAATCCTCAACAGCTTGAACCATATCACCGCAATCATTCGACTGACAAACATCAGCAGCAGTACATCTAGCAGCATCCACTGGAGCAATGTTAAGAGCAGTGAAACAGAAATTCTCATCAACCACCCTTGGCTTGACTGCCACCACAATTCTCTTATCTGTTGCCTTTCCATATATGTAGGAGCTCTGGAATTCAAAAGCAACATCCCAGTTTCGCTTCAGATAACTGAACGGGGAAGATCTCATGGAGATGGGGATGGACTTCGAAAGCAGTTCTGGGAGGAAACTGTGCATCAGTCTAGCCCACATCAATGGAGGCGGTAAAATTGGACCAATCTCTACACGCCCCACCTGAATAACATCAAAAACACCAGGCCCATGTGCATCCTCACCCATGTTCACTGAATCACTAGAATTATCAGACAAATGTAACACCATAGATTGCTGATTGTCCATGCCCTGGTCCTCCATCTCATTCATATTATCCTGCATGGGTTGCTGCACAGGTTCATCAAAAGGCTCCTAAACCGCATCCCAACCTATCTCCGGATACTGCGGCTGCACAAAGAGGTTCAGGTTCGGCTGCAGATTTCCTGGCATTGGATGCGGATTGCCATCAGGCAGCATCTGATCTTCATCAGCAGGCAGCTGTTCAGCAAATTCTGCGGATAATATGAAAACAGGCGCAGTCCACATCTCCTTAACCCCTCCAACTGTCGAGAACTTGCCGAAAACAACATCCCGAGGCACCAGAGCAGGGGAACTAAAGGATGCATACACAAGAATCCTTTCCTTGATAGGATCATCACGATTCCAGAAGTGAAATTTCCCAAAGGTGGACACCGCAGAGGAGATATCAAAATCATTCCTATAGTCAGGTGGCGTACCCAAGAACATGAGCCATCCCTTACGAAAACCTAGAGCCGCCCTATGATTCTGCGGCGCATCATCAGCTCTGACAAAACGGACAAAGCGATTGAGCAACTGATAGTGGCCATGCTGGACCAACGCATTGACCGCATTGGGGCTACTAAGCTGGAAGAGACCAGCACCAAAGAGACTCGGCTGATTGTCCAGGACATTGCGATTCAGTGGGCCAAGGAGGAGATTAAGCACCTGACCTCTCCAGAAGACTTCATCGGCTGGCGGCGGCGTTGGCTCGACAATGGCAATGCAGAAATCATGGTGGTAAGGGAGCGGATCTTGAGCAGGAGAGTAGAAGGTTGATGTCTACATTCCCCCTCCTTTCCTGTAGACAGTGTTGGGCCTCCAAGAGCAGAGGTTTGTAGAACAGCAGCAAGTTTTCCCTTAAGTGGATCACCCAAGGTTTATCGAACTCAGGGAGGAAGAGGTCAAAGATATCCCTCTCATGCAACCCCGCAACCACAAAGCAAGAAGTCTCTTGTGTCCCCAACACACCCAATAGGTGCACTAGTTCGGCGAAGAGATAGTGAAATACAGTGGTATGAATATATATGAGCAAGAGTAACGGGAAAATAGCTTGCGGCGTGTAGTTGATGGTGGTAGTATTGCAGCAGTAGTAACACAGTGAAACAAAGAAAGCAGTAACACAACAGCATTTAGGAACAAGGCCTAGGGATTACACTTTCACTAGTGGACACTCTCAACATTGATCACATAACAGAATAGATAAATGCATACTCTACACTCTTGTTGGATGATGAACACATTGTGTAGGATTACACGAACCCTCAATGCCGGAGTTAACAAGCTCCACAATTAATGTTCATATTTTAGTAACCTTATAGTGTAAGATAGATCAAAAGACTAAACCAAGTACTAACATAGCATGCACACCGTCACCTTCATGCATATGTAGGAGGAATAGATCACATCAATACTATCATAGCAATAGTTAACTTCATAATCTACAAGAGATCATGATCATAGCATAAACCAAGTACTAACACGATGCACACACTGTCACCATTACATCGTGCAGGAGGAATAGAACTACTTTAATAACATTGCTAGAGTAGCACATAGATAAATTGTGATACAAATACATTGCAATCATAAAGAGATATAAATAAGCACCTCACTATGCCATTCAATAGTGAATAAGTATTCTGTGAAATATAGCCTAAGAGACCCACACGGTGCACACACTGTCACCTTTACACACGTGGGACAAGGAGTCTCCGGAGATCACATAAGTAAAACTCACTTGACTAGCATAATGACATCTAGATTACAAGCATCATCATATGAATCTCAATCATGTAAAGCAGCTCATGAGATTATCATATTGAAGCACATATGAGAGAGATGAACCACATAGCTACCGGTACAGCCCCGAGCCTCGATGGAGAACTACTCCTCCTCATGGGAGCAGCAGCGGTGATGAAGATGGCGGTGGAGATGGCAGCGGTGTCGATGGAGAAGCCTTCCGGGGCACTTCCCGCTCCGGCAGCGTGCCGAACAGAGACTGTCCCCATCTTGGCTTCGCGATGGCGGCGGCTCTGGAAGGTTTGTGGGTTTCGTCGAACGCATCAGGGTTTTCGCGACGGAGGCTTTAAATAGGCGAAGAGGCGGCGCAGAGGGCAAAGGGGTGGCCACACCATATGGCGGCGTGGGTGGCCCGGGCCGCGCCGGCCTATGGTCTGGGGGCCCAGTGCCCCCCCCTCTGGTCCTTCTCGTGTGTTCTGGATGCTTCCGGTGAAAATAGGAACCGGTGCATAAAACATGTAGATAACATCAATAATGTGGCATGGAACATAAGAAATTATCGATACGTCGGAGACGTATCAAAGGTTCTCGGCAATCTTGTCGGCCCGCCATCGATCACTTGATGACCCCAGGGCAACCACGGCGTAGGGTCCACTTCAAACACCGCCATCGAGGACGACGAATCTAGGTTTGGAGTAGTACAAGGTGGCGGCAGGTTGGGAGTAGAACTATCCGACGGCAAAACGACATCTTCGAGGGGAAGAAGCGAATTTATCCTGTCGGACGAAGCCGAAACGGTAGTAGTAGCCCCAGACAATTCCTCTTTTGGTAATGGGCCTGACTTCTTGGGCACCCATTTTTGGGCCTTGGCCTGTACTAAAAACTTGAAACAGTTCTTTTTAATATGCCCATAACTATAACAGGCCCGACACCTAATATCATTTGTGCAATCCTTCTGAAAGTGAGTCATGCTTAAACATCTACCACACTTCCAGACCTTAAAAGTCATATCATCAATCATCTGTTCAAATGCCTCATCTTGTAACTTCTCAACTTGTGCAAAAGGCAGATTATCAGTTTGCCCTAAAGTTGTAGGAACAGAAACCCGACTGTCAGGGGTAGAAACCTGTGTGACACGCACATCACATACTTCCTGTTCAGAAACACCCTTAGCCAACGGGCCATCAGTAAAGCGAGCAGCATTCACATTCAAAGGTGCACTACAACTAGAAGCAGGCTTTTGATAACCCTTGCAAGCAGAATAAGAAATCTCCTCAGCAAACGCCAACATCCTCTTAGGGCCTAAAAACCCCATAGGCTTGTGAATCGATTTTGGTGCTGAGTTTTTCATAGCAGAGAGACCAAGCTGCATTGCTCGCTTTGAGGGACTGACAAGTATCCATTCAGTTTGACACTCTTGCTGCCAAAGCGAAAATTCTCTCCTCCAGTTAGGACCACCTCGACTCCAAAGATGGAAGAAACATTTAAACTGCTGGCATCTATATTGTTTGAGCTTCAGTATATGAAAAGCAACTTCTTTTGAAGCAACAGCAAAAGAGAACACCCTGTCCTTAAGAGAGGACACAAGAAATTCCCCCCAGAAACCACCAAGGCAAGCCTCCAAGGCTAAAGCAACCAAATCCTCCTCCATGCGAAAAGTGGCCCTTCCAAATGACACGACCATTGAGAAATGACCCGAACTGTCAGAAGGGTGCACAGCTGTATGAAATTTATTTCTGACATCCTTTGAGAAGTTTCTGCCATGTGAGAAATCAAGACCCAGTCTTAAAGAATCAAAAACCGCTGAGGAAACCCCACTGTTATCCATCCTTGTCCCCTCATTCTGTGAGCTTGTACTTTGTTTATCAGATTTCAACAAAACAGGGTGAGAAGGCAAAACAGCAGGTGACACGGGCTGCAAAGACACAACTGGCGACACTGTTTTAGAAGCCAAAACCTCCCGAGGAGCTGCGGTCAGATCTTCCACAGAAGGGGTAGATGCATTATCCCTCATTAAGACAGGTGGCAAGACTACATGATCCATGCAAACACGTCGAGAAGACACTGATGCAGCCGGCATACCAATACGAACAACATGAATGGGAAAGAACAACTTAGCCCCAATGCTGAAATGGTCACCTTTCTGCAAGGAACGACAGCCAATCTGTACTCCACGCGCATCCTTCAGACGCAACCATTGATCCTTCTCAGACACTTCCAACATGCCATCGTAAGATTTCATGCGGCCACGATCTAAATCCTTAATCGTGGAATAAGTAATTTTCCAGAACTTAGACAAAGAATCATTAGCTACATTCTCTTTCGCAATCGGAGCATTCACTACTAGATTGGCCCTAGATTTGGCTTCGAAACTCACAGGATCTACGACCCCAGCATATTTCTCGGAAGAAACAGTAGATCTACATGAGGCATCACATACCTTTGCCTTTGTGAGGGGAGATTTATCATAAACCTTGATCACTTGATGAGGAAAGGTAATATAGGAGTTCTTCTGAATCACCTCCCCTTCATATAAATACCGAGATGCCACAGATGCGCCAGATGAATCCACAAGAGCCAACAAGACACGCGAATGAGAACCCGAGACAAGAAGTTCATCTTCCTTTGGATGGAAGTTCGCCAGATCCAGATCTTGCACATTGCGGAATGAGACAGTCCAAGACTCCATGGGAGAGGATCCCATCGAAAAAACCAACCCAGCTAGAGGGAAAACACCAGAGGAAGAGATGCCGGAAGAAAAGTGGAGGGAGAGGACCAGAGATCACCGGCCAAGGCGTCTAGGGTTTAGTCGCTGGAGGTGGAGGTGAAGTCGCCATTTAGGCGGATCTGATTGTAACCAGAATACGCGTCGAGGAAGGAAAGACATTCACAACCTGCCGTGGAGTCGATAATTTGATCGATCCTTGGGAGGGGAAAGTAATCCTTTGGACAATGTTTGTTGAGAAACGTGAAATCGACGCACATGCGAAGGACTTCAGTGTTTTTCTTCGGGACCAACACTGGGTTAGCGACCAAAGTGGCCTCAGTTTTTAGTTCTTTGATGAAACTAGCTTCTTTGAGTCAACGGATTTTAGATAACATAGCTTTGCGGTTTGGCTCGGAGAAACACCGCAAAGGTTGTCGAATTGGTCTGGCTCTTGGATCTAGATTAAGTGTGTGCTCGGCAAGTTCCCTGGGTACTCCTGGCATGTCAGCTGGGCACCATGCAAAGATTTCCCAGCACTCACGGAGGAACTCAACGAGCGCGCTTTCCTATGCACTATCCAAGTTGGTTGAGATGGACGTCGTCTTTTTAGGATCTGTCGAGTGGATCTGCACTTGTTTGGAGTCCTTCGAGGTATCGAAATCTTGCTCCTGCAGGGATCTACCTACGTCTGGTAACACGTCGTAATTGGTGGTCAACTTAGATGCTTCATATTCAGCTTGCATTCTAAATGACTCGGAGAGTTTATGAAAATCCCTGTCGCACTTGTCAGACAGAGCAAAGTTTCCCTTAACCGTTATTGGGCCCTTAGGTCCAGGGATCCTCTGGAGCAGATATGTATAGTGCAGCACTACCATAAATCTGGCATATGCGGGTTGTCCTAGGAGTGCATGGTACTGTGACGGCCAATCTATCACCTCAAAATAGAGTTTTTTTCTTCCTGAAGTTTTCTTTGGTTCCGAACTGCACGTCGAGTGCTATTTTTCCCAACGTATAGGTTGGTTTTTCGGGTGTGATGCCATGAAAGCGTGTGTCTGTTGGTGCTAGGTTAGCCAATGAGATGTTCATCTTCCTTAATGTATCTGCGTAGATGAGGTTTATGTTGCTTCCTCCATCTGAATATGCAAGAAACATCGTATCCTTCGATGACTGCTGGCAACACCATTGCTGAGTTCCCTGGCCGTGGTACTTGTGGTGGATGATCCTCGATGGAGAATCCTATTTGTTTACCCGACCAGTTTAGATACTCGATGGTTGGTGGTGGTGCCAACACTACCATGTTTACTTGCCGTGAAATTAGCTGCTGCGACCTATTCGACGATCTGCCCTTCTGGATCATCGACACTGCTCCTTTTGTGGGGGTGAAATCATCATTGGCATTTGGGGGACCCACAATCTGTATCTGATGCTGGTTTGCGTTGGTAACTGCGGGTGGTGGTGGCAATGGTACATGCACCTCACTCCTTAGCCCTTGTGTGTATCTTCTCTTGATTGCCTCAGATTTGCATTCTCTTTGTCGCCCTTCGCAAAGCTTGGAAAGTTTGGTAGTCCTTCTGGAGATGCCATGATTGTCTTCTTCCATCAGAGTCGACCTAGAAGTGCATTTGGCACGGCCCATTCAGAAGTTCCTAGGGTGACACGTTGTATGGCCTTGGAAACCTAGGTCGATTATTTTGTCTGCTGGAACTTGGTGCATCTCTATGATCACTTAGTTGCTCATTGCTCCTGCGATAATCATCATGATGATTTCCACCATTGTTTCCTCGGAAGCCAGCCGATACTTGGCCGGGACCGTCGTATTCCGCTAAGTTGCGAAAACGTCGCCTGTGCTGATTGCTATTCCTATTGCGATCTTCTTCGGGTGATCTCTACCATTTGTTGTGAACAACATCCTCACCGTCGGCCCACCGATTTGCTTTTTCCATGAGTTCTGCTACTATTCTTAGGTTAGATCTCCCCAATTCTTCGATAAGGTCACTTCTACGTATGCCTGCTACGAACGTGTCGATTGCTCTTTCATCAGACACATGCTCATCCAAATTTTTGATGATACTCCACCGCTGGATATGTGCTCATCGATTCATCTGGTTTCTGCTTGCAGGTCCTTAGCTGCTCTATTGACACTGGTTTTTTGCAAGTAGACCAAAAATTCTTTATGAACAGGTCCTCGAAGGTTTCCCAGCTATTTATGGATCCCTCTGGCAACTTCCTCATCCAGGATCTGGCGGCTCCACTGAGGTGGACCTGGATACTTTGCATAGCAGTTGCTCTTGTGCCGTCCATCAAATTTACTATCTCCAGATAGTCGACTAACCAATCCTCTGGATCTTGGAGTCTGTCAAACTTTTTATAGTTGTAGGGTAACTTGAAACTAGTGGGTACTCGAGTTTTGCAAACCCTTCGGGTAAAGCAAGGGAGTCCGCACAAGTCCTCATCACTATCTTCCGATGTATGAGGAATTTCGCGGGTTCTTTTTTCTCGACCTCTTTCCCCGCGTGCTCTGTCAACTCGAGCTTGAGCTACCGTGTTCCTCGCTTTTGCTTCTCTTGGAGCGTCTCGCGTTTCCGCCAAAGTACGCCGAGGACTATTTTGCCCTGGGTTGTTCCGACGTGGAGCAATTTCGGGTTGTGGTGCTATTTCTCTTCCTGCTATCACCGCATCCATAACACCGACTCCTGCCATAGCCATCTGGTACAATGATGATCGAGGATCTCCTTGAGGTGGCCTGGATGCCATCAAATATGTGTGTGTTGCCATGTATCCTGCCTTTGGCATTTTCGGGATTATGTGCTGTGGTGACCCAGCGTACCACTGCATGGTGTAGTACACAAGTCGTTGACATAACACAAGTGAAACACCGTTCCACTCATATTACATCCCTCAGAGTGGTACAACAGAAATATATGCGAGTCCAAGGCATGTCTATAGAAGGATACACAAACTGTTTACAGAAGATCAACACAGCCTCCTACTTTACAAGGTAAAAAATAAAGTTCCAGAAGAACGACTCGTAGACTAACTTATTGCTAACTCAAGCTAAAGAGCTACTTGGCTTGCTATAGACAACCAGCTACTTAGGTGCTAGGATTAGGGAAATGTTCCCTTCTATTACTAGTCTAAATTTCCACTCTAGCTGATGCAGAAGTTGACTCCATTTAATTCTTTGATTGCTTCTTCATCGATCTTGTTGCAGTTGAATCCTTTGTCTTCGAGTTCCACGGTAGTTTCTCCTACGGTGCCTCCATAGCTAAGCCGGGGATTTAAGAGTGGGATGAGTACGAGCGTACTCAACAAGTTCATATTAGGAAATAGGTGTATCATGCACTAGCTACAGCCACAGACCAGAAAGTCATAGGCGAATGCAAGTTTTCATAAACATTTCTTCAAAAGGTTTATTTTATTCTGAAAACTATGCCCGTCAGTCTTCACAGGTTGACTAGAACTTCATGGAGTTCCTTTCCTGCCGCGTCGCAGCCCTTCCCGAACAAGGAGTGACAGCACAATTTGATACACTCTGCAGAGGTGTGTTACTTTTCCCATAAGAGATCTCATCCTTTTTGCCATCCGCAGGGACTTGCCCCCGTTCACACTTCCTTGGTGTCAGGCCAGGAAAGAAGATCCAAGCCCACACCGCCTTCTCCGCGACCCGGCAAACCCACCCTTTTGTCCATCCGTACACCCCCGGTAGATATCTCCCGATCATACGGCTTTACCCCTGTACTATGGACAATCCTTCATAGACGGTAGAGCCTCTCATCCACACGGATGGGGATTTTAAAGGATTTCCCAACCTACGGCAGTGTTCTCCCAACACCCCGCCAGGTTCTATCAAGTTCGTTGGTGGAGAAAAGATACAGCTGGCTTCCCCAGAGCCATTATAGATCTTATGGTTAACGCGATATGTACGGCGCTAGAATCACTGGACGGCATTGGTACTTAGTCCTAGATGAATAGTACCCGTGCAATGGAACCTCCACCAATCAACACATACCATGGTTCCATTGCCCACCACATAGTCATATTCATAATTGTAAAATAATATTTGCTTTTCAATGCAAGAGTGATAAGTATAATACTTTGCATATAATTTGATAAAAATAATCAAACGACATGAGCAAGCGATGAACTTGCCTTTCTTGACTGCAAGATTATGCAGGCAAAAGCTTCGATACGTGAGAACTCCAAATGCTGATATACCATCATCGTCCGGTAAGGACAATGTTTAAAGAACTGGCAAAGATGCTATAATGCATAGTATGAGATGAAATCATCCCGAGCGTAACCTAATCTTGATGATTTAGGATGTATGGATTGTAAAGATTTCTTTAGGGTGTTTTGCACTTTTAGGATGGTTCTCAAACAAGGTTCTTATTAGGGTTGATGACATTATAGTATAAACAAGTGATATAATGCATCATAACAATCATACACACAAAGAATAGTTGTGGAATAATATGTGAAGAACAGTTGTCAATTTTAAGTTCTACAGGACATGGTTGACGATTACTTATATTATACTTCAAAAGAATAACTTTTGAAGAACATGTTAATTAAGAAATAGTAAGTATTTCACATAAGAACTATAGCTTCTATGGTTTGATTGAAATTTGTACTTCAAAAGAATAACTTTTGAAGAAAAGGTTATACAAGAACAAGAACTACTATATATAGGAGCTATGTGCTTCTAGAGTTTACTATTGGTTTCATTTAGTTCATTATTAGGGATTAGTTGGTTCTTAAGTTGGATGGGTCTATATGTAGCAAGTATTAACAGGTTTGTTACTATGGTTTCCCATAAGCATCAAATCAAAAGATGGTTCAAGGTGATGTTATGAGTTAGGTTTTACTATAGCTTCACATTGGCTTTACTAAGTAACACTAATGGCTTCTAAACTAGATGGTTTATTACTTCATAAATAGGATTTAGTTGGATAGGAGTATGTGTTGTGAATTGCTACACAAGATTGGTATTAAGGTTTATCACTATGGTTCTACTAGGATTTTATGGTTGAGGTAGATTTCAATGGTCTGGTATGGTGATCAATGGTGCTAACATAATAACAAGCTAGGGTTTATACCTAGGTGACATTAGTGGATCATATAGGTTTAATCAAAAATAAAGACATGAAATGATAATCTTATAGTAATTGGTTTTATTTTAGTGGATCATGAGCATGCATATATTTGTTGCCTAGCAAGGTGCTATAAGTAAAGTGAAGTTTATATGATCATATGGCTAAATAATATTAGTTGTTGGTATTTTCTTGCTTTATTATTATTTAAAGAAATAGTAAATGGTAATTTGCAAATTAGGGTTTATGAATTACCACTAATATTTCAATTGATGAAAATATGATCAAGAAAATTAATCTTAACATTTTATTTACTTACTGAATAGATAATATTTAATTTTGAAACTTTACTAATTATTGAATTTAAATTGGATTTAAAACAAATGAAAAGGCATAATTAATAAAGTTAAAAATAAGTGAATTATTATTTTGACACACATTTTTATTTTATATTTTATTTGAATAGAGTTTATTTTTGTGAGCATTTTGATATATTATTTATATTTTTCTGAGCTAAAATTAATTTTATATAATTTTGCAAAGTTTAAGCTATTTACTGGTTTCAAAGTAAAGATAGAAATACTAAAGCTACCCAACCTAGTGCTACCTCAGGTCACTAGCAGGTGGGGTCAAGGCCACGCTGGCACCAGACACGTCACCCTCGCCGGCGGCTTGACGCCGACGACCAGGTGATGACGGTTCTGGCGTTCTAGGGCTCCCGAACACGGCCTACTTGTTGCTTTAGAACGAGAAGGCGATGGCGAATCTAACGGTGGCAGCGCCCCCTCGAAATGGTCACCGGAGCTAGCTCCGGCAACGAGGTCTGCGGCGGCGCCGGCCGGCCAAATCTTGAAATCGAGCTACGGTCGATGCTAGGAAGGATTGGAGGGGTCCAGAGATGCGCAAGAGTCACCTGAATATGTTGGTGGGCTCGGTGAGGCTTGAGGTGGCCGGAGACGAGCTCACCGTCGCGGATCCCGGCGACCACCTGCGGTACAAATCGCTCAAATTGAGCCATCAGAGGAAGCTCCTGCTCGATTCCTCGCACCCAGAGGATCAGTGAACCCTTGCGGTTCACCACGGCTACACCACGGACCTCGGGATGGTCTCCAACGATGGCGTCATGATGAACACCAGCGAACTCTGGTGGGTCACTGAGAGAGATGGAGAGATAGAGAAGACTTGAAGAGTGGAGGCTAGGGTTCAGAAGCCTTCGGAGATCATCCTGGTGCCTTTATAGGGCACGACAAGGTCTGGAGGGACAAGGCAACAACGGTGACCGGAAAAGATACGTCGGCAGCGATGAACTCATTCTGAGCGTGAATCTTGGTGAATCGAGATGTTTTCGGATAGAGCGGACGTGGACGAGCTTGGAGGTACCTCTGAGATTATCTCTGGCGTCCGGGAGCATCTCTATCCGCAGCGAGGACGTGGCCGGCTCCTCCTCTACGCTGTCGATGTCGGGGAAGAAGATGAGGCCCTTTTTCTTCTTCGCTGAAACGGTATGATGGTGGTGGGCTGGTTGTTCGTGGGCTGGGCTGGTGTCATGGGCTGTGTTGGCCTGCTACGGTCTGGCTAGGTAAGCCCCTCTCTCTTTTCTATTTTCTATTTTTATTTCTGTTTTCTATTTTGTTGTTTGAATTCAATTTTGAATTCAATTTTTGTTCTACAGGTTTTACCAATTTTGAATCTCAATAGAATTTAATAGAAATGCATACTGCATAGTTGTTTTGTTCAAACAAATATTTAACCTTTGATTAAATTTGTGTTGAGAGGTATTCTATATTTCAAGTAGATATGGTTTAAGTGTTTGTCTCAATTACTTTTATTTAAAAACCAAATATATTCAAATGGTTTGAAAATTAATAACATGTGCAGGTGAACACATTATTAGGTTTAACATTACTTGTTCACATATATATATACACTTATAAATAGAGTTTAAGATGAATGGTAATGAGGATGGAATTGAATCATGGCTTTATGTGAATGATGATTTCTTAGGGTTTAAGAAAATAGTTTGATAAACCCCATAATGACTAGTCTCATTAACCAACTTTAACTTGAATCACTTAGGGTAATTCCCAAGCTCACCATTGGTTTCATCTGCTTATATAGTGATTCTATTTTATAGAACACTACTTTATTTGGTTAACTAACCAAAGTACTTGGATAGCAACAAATAGAAATGGGATATTGGTTTAACTCTTCCCAACAAATGGCATTTAGGCCTAACTATAAAGGCTTGGTTTTACACTTGTGATCCATGATACACAAGTTAGGGTTCAGGCATAAGCTTTAATAAATTAAAATACAAATAGGCATGAGGTATGGCAGGCTTCTATTTTTGATCCAAAGTGATACTGGAATTGGTATTCAAATATGGTTTAGGTTTTTAGTAGTGATCACCAATGTGATACACCACTAGGTTTAGGATGTGAGCAATAGTTAGGTTATGTTTAATTGACTAGTATTATTCCTCCTCACTTAGGTATAAGTCTTGTATCAAGGCAATGCTAGGGTTGTTTCAAGTGTTTGGATAAGCAATGTTTGAATACCACAACAATACTCCTCTACACAAGGCATGAGGATTGGCCTGGATTTAATTGTTAGG
Source organism: Lolium multiflorum (assembly GCA_030979885.1). Classification (NCBI taxonomy): domain Eukaryota; kingdom Viridiplantae; phylum Streptophyta; class Magnoliopsida; order Poales; family Poaceae; genus Lolium; species Lolium multiflorum. Next base: position 299,028,566 of record CM061750.1, read on the forward strand.
GATCTATCAATTTATGTGGTGGATGATCTCTGATTATCTCACAAGTTCATCTTATCATCTAAATCTACAAAGCATGGTCATGCATTAGACATGATCAACTTATTCCTCACTAATCTCTCTTCTATTATTCCTCTCATCACACTCACCTAGATTCTTAGGGTTTATGATCATCACCCAATTTGTAATGATCAAAGTATTGGCCTCATAATAATTCGTTAGTGAATCATGGTTCTCTTCTCCAAGATCAAGTATTGGTCCATATACCTGAGTATACACATGTAGCTTGAGCTCTCTGGAATAAATAGGGTTTTCTCTAGGGTTTATGATCATCACCAAGTTGTAATGATCATAACACTTGCCTTTCTTGGATCACTAGTTAAATAGGTACTTACTTACCATTAAGTGTTATCTAGATCAAGTAAGGTTTAGTACTTGACTTGTACCCCTTATAGCATTAATTAATATCAATGGCTTACCTCACTTAAACAGGGTTTGAATATTAACACGTGGCTCTACTCAATGAATGGTATAAACATAATAAAATGATCCTCTCCTTTCTCTGAGGTTTAATAGGAATGAGTTGAGAAACAAGGTTGGAATGATCAAAAGTTAATGAAGAATGAATATGAATGTTCTTGACTTGGTTCAAGTATTGTAGTTGAAAAGATATACCATGTGACTCATGGTAGGAACATTTATTTAGTAGAAGACATGGATAAGATAAGTTTAGAATAGTGTCTTAATTAATTGTGTTCTTTGATTTAGGATTGAATAATTATTCATGTGTTGTTGTAAGGAATGGCATGTTTAGATCCTTTATAAGATCTTGTAGTTGATCCTTACTTAAGGTGTTGTTTGTTGTAAATCTACTTCTATTTGATCTAGGCCATAGATCAAATCATCTCTACCCAAAACAGGGTTTTAGCAAAGATCACAGTGAAGTTTATAGCGCTTAACTTGATGATCTACTTCATTTCCAGCAAGTCAAGTGAAAGTTCAGTTACTGTGGTAAGTTTTATTTGAAAGCGCAAAAATTCCCCGGATTTTCTATGCATGGATGCAATGCACACTTTGGTGTTCTCTCATTTTGTAACCTCTAAACCTGGGATATTACAGCCTCTCCCCCTTAAACTGAACTTCGTCCCGAAGTTCGAACGCTCTCACGTTTCGGAATGTGGAACTGACTTGAACAGATCACGATCCTTTCAAACTCCATGGTGATCTCAGTAGATATAATTGTATATATCCCTTGTCCAAATCCTTACGAGAGTTTTCTGATGTCTGGCACTGATACTTTCTTCAATTCCATGATTTCTTCCAACACTCTAAACTTATAGTCTTACTCTCCAAAGATTCTTGGATTAGGACATCCTATGATGCTAATGGACTTTACTAATGGTTGTGGTGATAGCTTCCTATCGGGGTACCCAAAACTTGATTCTACCAGCTACGGTGTAATATGGCACTACGGTGTACCAGCTGCGGTGCCCAAACCTTAATTCTAAAATATTTGTTTAAGGTAGGGTATTGTTTTCCCTTACTACCATAACGAAGTAATGGTACTTAGTAAGGTATTTACAATAGGCATGGTCCTGGTGGTTTAGTCCTACGAATGGATTAGACTCATTTAGTCCATCCAATCATGGCTTCTAGTTTATGCTAGTTATCCTCCTTTTGGTTTCTTTAGGTTCCATGAATGGAATCTTGCTAATAAACATTAGTTTTGGTTTGGTCAAACCCTTCGGTCTTTGAGCTTCTAAAGCTTTAATTGTCCTCCGACATCTTCTTCATCCAACTTTATTATCTTAGACTTACTCGAGCTCTTTTATTTCTGAGTAATTATCAATTACCCACTCCAGTTAGGGTCTAACCCTTACTTCTTCAAGATATAAACCTCGGCTTCTAGTCTGACATCCTCCTGAGAGTACTTTGATATGGATACTTCCCAACAACCTTATAAAAATAAGATTGAACTTCCTCTCAGTTCAGACCTTCTTCTTCGTCATTCATACTCCAAATCATGTCTTAATACTTCTCCTTCAGCCTTCCTCTCCCCCTTGGAGTTTACTAATGATCTTTAAACTTCTTTTCTTCTAATCAGTAAACTCCAAGGTTAGAAGATTGGTCTTGGTCTGGCTTTTAGCTTGTACTATTCTAGAGTCTCACGAAGAATTCTTTGCGGTGTATCCACATAGTTGTGGGTATCCGATGTGAATCCTCCGACGAAATGTTTACCACCTACGGGATACCAGATACGGAATACCAGCTGCGGAATCCCTCTTTCTTTTAGAGTGAAAGAATGATCAAGCTGCAAACTATTTGATGCTAGCTGCAAGCTATCTAGCACCAAATGTTGCTGATTGGATACCAGCTGTGGCTATGTTATGGTTCTAGTCAACATCTACCTACCAAATGCGGATACTTTTATAGTTTTAGTTAAAATCTACCTTACTTCAAATGCTTCCTCTTCATGTTTATTCTATATCAGTTGTGGTCTTATTATGTCAGCTGCGACTTTACTTGTCCATTCTCCTTCTTATAGGGTTTGTTTTGCAAGAAAACCACTTGTTGACACTATGAAAATAGTATCTTAAGTGACTTCACTTGCATTCCCTTCTTCCATAATGAATATGGCTCCACTTCTACTGCTCCATATTCACTATTTTTCTCACTTTCATAGTACTTCCATGGTGAAGTACTCCTAATTAAGGATAAAAGTGAGTTTTGATTGGTCCTTCCTTCAGATTGTTGTGCTTGCTTCTCACAACTTTACTTCCTTCTGCTAGTGAACCTTCATCTTGTCTTCAAAATCTTCAGAATTTCGTCACTTCCTCACACGAATACCTTTACCCTCTAGACCTATAACATCAAGTAAGAGCTTGATATTGCAACATACATTTGCATATCAAAGTCAAACTTCATGTATGGATCTAGTCAAAGAATGAAAATCCAATAAAATCCAAGAAGATTCAGCTTTGTGCTAATAGTACACATCCTTATATGCCTGAATATAATAGTTGGGTAAGACATCCCTAAACATCAGGCTCGGATGTGTAGTATATAACACCACATAAGATAGGTTTAGGTTGTGATACTTAGCACATATATGGATTTCTACTATTTTTCTCAATATTTACCTCGATTGCTCACTTGCAATCAAATAAATTTGAGCAAATTGGTCTGAATGGATTATGGTTGACCTAATTTTCTTGGGAAGTGCTAACTTAACTTCCATTCAATTGAAAACTAACCTCACATGATCTCTTGAGACCATAACATGGCTACTCTAACACATGATTGTTAAAATATTCCACCTATGGTTCCAAGATTTCTCTATGTGATATGCTCTAAATAAGCCTTCTTTAAACTAAGGACTATGGTTCTAGCATATTTGACATAGTTAACATGATTTTAAGGCCTAAGTTTTCGAACTATTCCTTAAATCCTACTCCTTATCATACTTCTGTTATCGTACTTATGATGTTCTACTCCATCACATCATGACTCTCAAATGGATCATATATGATTACCAACTCTACCATAAAAAGTAGACTTATATGACTCCTATCACTCTTCCTTACCTCCTATGATTGACTCATCATAGGTATATACTACCTCATATGACTTATCTCCTTTACTTAATAACAATCTTTTGGTATTTCAAATGACTCTTACTAAACCGTAACTTGCATTGGTATACTTCTTCCAATAGGATATATTCCTTATGGTTGTATCCTCTCTTTGGACTACCATGTATTGTATACCAACTGTGGTCTACTACCACCAATTATCTTAAGCTCCAATGGTGTTCTAGTTATTTGGAATGAAGCAAGATAACTAACTAACTTTACTTAAGAAAATTAGATAAGAAAGATTGACTCAAGTGTGTCAGGATTATTCTCAAGTGAATACCCATCTCAAGTCAAAAGAATAATGGGTTTGGCATAGTTGACTTAGCTAAGACACTTTCTATAGACACTACCAAACCTATAGGTCTCCTTTAAAGGGTTTTAATCCTAGGGTCAAAGCATTTGATACCACTGTGGTGACCCAGCGTACCACCGCATGGTGTAGTACACAAGTCGTTGACATAACACAAGTGAAACACCGTTCCACTCATATTACATCCCTCAGAGTGGTACAACAGAAACATATGCGAGTCCAAGGCATGTCTATAGAAGGATACACAAACTGTTTACAGAAGATCAACACAGCCTCCTACTTTACAGTGAGGTAAAACTTCAAATAAAGTTCCAGAAGAACGACTCGTAGACTAACTTATTGCTAACTCAAGCTAAAGAGCTACTTGGCTTGCTATAGACAACTAGCTACTTAGGTGCTAGGATTAGGGAAATGTTCCCTTCTATTACTAGTCTAAATTTCCACTCTAGCTGATGCAGAAGTTGACTCCATTGACTTCTTTGATTGCTTCTTCATCTTGTTGCAGTTGACTCCTTTGTCATTGAGTTCCACGGTAGTTTCTCCTTCGGTGCCTCCATAGCTAAGCAGGGGATTTAAGAGTGGGATGAGTACGAGCGTACTCAACAAGTTCATATTAGGAAATAGGTGTATCATGCACTAGCTACAGCCACAGACCAAAGTCATAGGCGAATGCAAGTTTTCATAAACATTTCTTCAAAAGGTTTATTTTATTCTGAAAACTATGCCCGTCAGTCACAGGTTGACTAGAACTTCATGGAGTTCCTTTCCGCCGCGTTCGCAGTTCCCTTCCAACAAGGAGTGACACCACAATTTGATACACTCGCAGAGTGCGTACTTTTCCCATAAGAGATCTCATCCTTTTTGCCATCCGCAGGGACTTGCCCCCGTTCACACTTCCTTGGTGTGGGGCCAGGAAAGAAGATCCAAGGCCACACCGCCTTCTCCGCGACCCTGCAAACCCACCCTTTTGTCCATCCGTACACCCCGGGTAGACATCTTCCGATCATACGGCTTTACCCCCGGTGTACTATGGACAATCCTTCATAGACGGTAGAGCCTCTCATCCACACGGATGGGGATTTTAAAGGATTTCCCAACCTACGGCAGTGTTCTCCCAACACCCCGCCAGGCTCTATCAAGTCCGTTGGCGTGCAGGAGGGAAAAGATTGGCTTCCCTAGAGCCATTATAGATCTTATGGTTAACGCGATATGTACGGCGCTAGAATCACTGGACGACATTGGTACTTAGTCCTAGATGAATAGTACCCGTGCAATGGAACCTCCACCAATCAACACATACCATGGTTCCATTGCCCACCACATAGTCATATTCATAATTGTAAAATAATATTTGCTTTTCAATGCAAGAGTGATAAGTATAATACTTTGCATATAATTTGATAAAAATAATCAAATGACATGAGCAAGTGATGAACTTGCCTTTCTTGACTGCAAGATTATGCAGGCAAAAGCTTCGATACGTGAGAACTCCAAATGCTGAAATACCATCATCGTCCGGTAAGGACAATGTTTAAAGAACTGGCAAAGATGCTATAATGCATAGTATGAGATGAAATCGTCCCGAGCGTAACCTAATCTTGATGATTTAGGATGTGTGGGTTGTAAAAATTTCTTTAGGGTGTTTTGCACTTTTAGGATGGTTCTCAAACAAGGTTCTTATTAGGGTTGATGACATTATAGTATAAACAAGTGATATAATGCATCATAACAATCATACACACAAAGAATAGTAGTGGAATAATATGTGAAGAAAAGTTGTCAATTTTAAGTTCTACAGGACATGGTTGATGATTACTTATATTATACTTCAAAAGAATAACTTTTGAAGAACATGTTAATTAAGAAATAGTAAGTATTTCACATAAGAACTATAGCCTCTATGGTTTGATTGACATTTGTACTTCAAATAACTTTTGAAGAAAAGGTTATACAAGAACAAGAACTACTATATATAGGAGCTATGTGCTTCTAGAGTTTACTATTGGTTTCATTTAGTTCATTATTAGGGATCAGTTGGTTCTTAAGTTGGATGGGTCTATATGTAGCAAGTATTAACAGGTTTGTTACTATGGTTTCTCATAAGCATCAAATCAAAAGATGGTTCAAGGTGATGTTATGAGTTAGGGTTTACTATAGCTTCACATTGGCTTTACTAAGTAACACTAATGGCTTCTAAACTAGATGGTTTATTACTTCATAAATAGGATTTAGTTGGATAGGAGTATGTGTTGTGAATTGCTACACAAGATTGGTATTAAGGTTTATCACTATGGTTCTACTAGGATTTTATGGTTGAGGTTGATTTCAATGGTCTGGTATGGTGATCAATGGTGCTAACATAATAACAAGCTAGGGTTTATACCTAGGTGACATTAGTGGATCATATAGGTTTAATCAAAAATAAAGACATGAAATGATAATCTTATAGTAATTGGTTTTATTTTAGTGGATCATGAGCATGCATATACTTGTTGCCTAGCAAGGTGCTATAAGTAAAGTGAAGTTTATATGATCATATGGCTAAACCTCTAGGGTTTTAGAATTGAAACTAATGTGGAATGATCACATAAAATAATAAGATCAAAGTTTTATTTATATTAGAACTAGGGTTTCAAATTATGATACAATCCTTAAAGTAATAATTAGTACTAGAATTAATGTGATTAAGTACTTTGCACAAAATTAATAATAGCCTTATCATTTAATTATTTTAAAAGGTTTAAGAATTAAGACAAATTTTAGTTAGGGTTTAATTTCCAGAATTAGGGTTTTATAATTATCATTAGATTTTAAAATAATAACTTGTTAATTAAAGAATGTTTAAGTTACAAGTTTTGATTTATCAAAATAATATTAGTTGTTGGTATTTTCTTGATTTATTATTATTTAAAGAAATAGTAAATGGCAATTTGCAAATTAGGGTTTATGAATTACCACTAATATTTCAATTGATGAAAATATGATCAAGAAAATTAATCTTAACATTTTATTTACTTACTGAATAGATAATATTTAATTTTGAAACTTTACTAATTATTGAATTTAAATTGGATTTAAAACAAATGAAAAGGCATAATTAATAAAGTTAAAAATAAGTGAATTATTATTTTGACACACATTTTTATTTTATATTTTATTTGAATAGAGTTTATTTTTGTGAGCATTTTGTTATATTAGTTATATTTTTCTGAGCTAAAATTAATTTTATATAATTTTGCAAAGTTTAAGCTATTTACTGGTTTCAAATTAAAGACAGAAATACTAAAGCTACCCAATCTAGTGTTACCTCAGGTCACTGGCAGGTGGGGTCAAGGCCACGCTGGCAGCCACGTTGGCGTGGACCAAGTCAAAACACCAACGAACCCCACCAGACACGTCACCCTCGCCGGCGGCTTGACGCCGGCGACCAGGTGATGACGGTTCTGGCGTTCTAGGGCTCCCCGGCATGGCCTACTTGTTGATTTAGAATGAGAAGGCGATGGCGAATCTAACGGTGGCAGCGCCCCCTCGAAATGGTCACCGGAGCTAGCTCCGGCAATGAGGTCTGCGTCGGCGCCGGCCGGCCAAATCTTGAAATCGAGCTACGGTCGATGCTAGGAAGGATTGGAGGGGTCCAGAGATGCGCAAGAGTCACCTGAATATGTTGGTGGGCTCGGTGAGGCTTGAGGTGGCCGGAGACGAGCTCACCGTCGCGATCCCGGCGACCATCGGGTACAAATTGCTCAAATTGAGCCATCAGGGGAAGCTCCTGCTCGATTCCTCGCACCCAGAGGATCAGTGAACCCTTGCGGTTCACCACGGCTACACCACGGACCTCGGGATGGTCTCCAACGATGGCGTCATGATGAACACCGGCGAACTCTGGTGGGTCACTGAGAGAGATGGAGAGACAGAGAAGACTCGAAGAGTGGAGGCTAGGGTTCAGAAGCCTTCGGAGATCATCCTGGTGCCTTTATAGGGCACGCCAAGGTCTGTAGGGACAAGGCAACAACGGTGACCGGAGATGATACGTCAGCAGCGATGAACTCGTTCTGAGCGTGAATCTTAGCGAATCGAGACGTTTTCGGATAGAGCGGACGTGGACGAGCTTGGAGGTACCTCTGAGATGATCTCTGGCGTCCGGGAGCATCTCTATCCGCAGCGAGGACGTGGCCGGCTCCTCCTCTGCGCTGTCGACGCCGGGGAAGAAGACGAGGCCCTTTTTCTTCTTCGCTGAAACGGTACGATGGTGGTGGGCTGGTTGTTCGTGGGCTGGGCTGGTGTCATGGGCTGTGTTGGCCTGCTACGGTCTGGCAAGGTAAGCCCCTCTCTCTTTTCTATTTTCTGTTTTTATTTCTGTTTTCTATTTTGTTGTTTGAATTCAATTTTGAATTCAATTTTTGTTCTGCAGGTTTTACCAATTTTGAATCTCAATAGAATTTAATAGAAATGCATACTGCATAGTTGTTTTGTTCAAACAAATATTTAACCTTTGATTAAATTTGTGTTGAGAGGTATTCTATATTTCAAGTAGATATGGTTTAAGTGTTTGTCTCAATTACTTTTATTTAGAAACCAAATATATTCAAACGGTTTGAAAATTAATAACATGTGCAGGTGAACACATTATTAGGTTTAACATTACTTGTTCACACATATATATACTTATAAATAGAGTTTAAGATGAATGGTAATGAGGATGGAATTGAATCATGGCTTTATGTGAATGATGATTTCTTAGGGTTTAAGAAAATAGTTTGATAAACCCCATAATGACTAGTCTCATTAACCAACTTTAACTTGAATCACTTAGGGTAATTCCCAAGCTCACCATTGGTTTCATCTGCTTATATAGTGATTCTATTTTATAGAACACTACTTTATTTGGTTAACTAACCAAAGTACTTGGATAGCAACAAATAGAAATGGGATATTGGTTTAACTCTTCCCAACAAATGGCATTTAGGCCTAACTATAAAGGCTTGGTTTTACACTTGTGATCCATGATACACAAGTTAGGGTTCAGGCATAAGCTTTAATAAATTAAAATACAAATAGGCATGAGGTATGGCAGGGTTCTATTTTTGATCCAAAGTGATACTGGAATTGGTATTCAAATATGGTTTAGGGTTTTAGTAGTGATCACCAATGTGATACACCACTAGGTTTAGGATGTGAGCAATAGTTAGGTTATGTTTAATTGACTAGGATTATTCCTCCTCACTTAGGTATAAGTCTTGTATCAAGGCAATGCTAGGGTTGTTTCAAGTGTTTGGATAAGCAATGTTTGAATACCACAACAATACTCCTCTACACAAGGCATGAGGATTGGCCTGGATTTAATTGTTAGGGATCTATCAATTTATGTGGTGGATGATCTCTGATTATCTCACAAGTTCATCTTATCATCTAAATCTACAAAGCATGGTCATGCATTAGACATGATCAACTTATTCCTCACTAATCTCTCTTCTATTATTCCTCTCATCACACTCACCTAGATTCTTAGGGTTTATGATCATCACCCAATTTGTAATGATCAAAGTATTGGCCTCATAATAATTCGTTAGTGAATCATGGTTCTCTTCTCCAAGATCAAGTATTGGTCCATATACCTGAGTATACACATGTAGCTTGAGCTCTCTGGAATAAATAGGGTTTTCTCTAGGGTTTATGATCATCACCAAGTTGTAATGATCATAACACTTGCCTCTCTTGGATCACTAGTTAAATAGGTACTTACTTACCATTAAGTGTTATCTAGATCAAGTAAGGTTTAGTACTTGACTTGTACCCCTTATAGCATTAATTAATATCAATGGCTTACCTCACTTAAACAGGGTTTGAATATTAACACGTGGCTCTACTCAATGAATGGTATAAACATAATAAAATGATCCTCTCCTTTCTCTGAGGTTTAATAGGAATGAGTTGAGAAACAAGGTTGGAATGATCAAAAGTTAATGAAGAATGAATATGAGTGTTCTTGACTTGGTTCAAGTATTGTAGTTGAAAAGATATACCATGTGACTCATGGTAGGAACATTTATTTAGTAGAAGACATGGATAAGATAAGTTTAGAATAGTGTCTTAATTAATTGTGTTCTTTGATTTAGGATTGAATAATTATTCATGTGTTGTTGTAAGGAATGGCATGTTGAGATCCTTTATAAGATCTTGTAGTTGATCCTTACTTAAGGTGTTGTTTGTTGTAAATCTACTTCTATTTGATCTAGCCCATAGATCAAATCATCTCTACCCAAAACAGGGTTTTAGCAAAGATCACAGTGAAGTTTATAGCGCTTGACTTGATGATCTACTTCATTTCCAGCAAGTCAAGTGAAACTTCAGTTACTGTGGTAAGTTTTATTTGAAAGCGCGAAAATTCCCCAGATTTTCTATGCATGGATGCAATGCACACTTTGGTGTTCTCTCATTTTGTAACCTCTAAACCTGGGATATTACATGTGCCCTCTCGTGTCTATTGACATGAAGGACATGTCGAGGTTTTGGATCAGGTTATCCCGTTCTCCTTCGGGTATTCCTGCCAGCCGAGATCTTGCTCTTCCACAACTATCCGCTGAATTTCTCGAGTGTTGACTCAAGTTGTTTCTTTGCTCGCTAGAAGCATCTGCGGCAGCCCTTGTTTCGTCGAGTTTTTGCTATAGTTTTTCCAACTCACGTCTGGAACGACTAAGTTTATATTGATATGCTTGTAGTGCTACTTCTGAAACTTGTGTAGTCATCGGCTCCATGCTGTTCATGGCTCTTGTAGCTCTGGCCATGCATGCTTCCTACGACAGTTGCACTTTTTCTCGTGGCTCAGCTCCGATGTACTTGCTTCTTGTTCCACGCGTGAGATCCGCGGGATCGACGTAAGGGTTACCCAAATCATCGAAAGCCTCAGACTCTTCATCAACTTCATGGCCTGCTCCCGTGATTACACAGATCTGGTGATATGTTGCAGTTGTGTTTATGTTGGATTCAGGATAGGTGACACCGGCGTATAGATCGGTGACGACCTCCCTACTAGCAGTAGAGTTGTTGGTGTTGGTGAAGTCGAAGTTGGTGAAGCTTTCCGAGTAACTATCTTGAGATAGATCGGTTTTGGTGAAAGACCCGAAAGTCATATCACCGAACAGATCGGTGAGTGCCATGCCGTCATCGGGCTTGGTGAAGCATGGCGGCGAAACTTCTTCGTTGTCTGACTCGACAGATGATGTTGACGATCACGAGTAATCGGGCTCGACCGCCAACGGTCCCAAAAAAATCGGTGCCACAAGACGGTGCGATCCTTCTTTATCGATGAGGAAGCGGAAGCTTCCAAAAGTCATCTCCGTCGAATTATCCAAATCGGCATATGCATGCAAATGGGTGGGAGGGTGAGGAACACAATCGGCGAGATCAGGTTGGACTCGTTTACCTCCTTCCATCGTGTTTATTGCCGTTGATGATGATGTTGACGATGCCATCGAGATCAGAACCTTGCAGCCTCCAATTCCCACAGACGGCGCAAATTGACGAGGGATTAACTCGTCAATGCCTACGTAATGTAGACTTAGGGTTTCGTAAGAAGTAGAGGGAAAGTAGATCTCGAAGGTTCAGCCGAACAAAGGTGCTCAACTCAATATTACGGTGTCTAGGTTACAATGATTTCGATCCCTTCTTTCTCCCTCGGCTTCCCCTTTATAGGAGGCGAAGCCAAGGCTTTTCCGTGTCATACAAGTTACAAACTGTCGAGCCGCATTGGGCTTTTCGTATATTGATACAAGTTTCCTATAGTAACTCTACTTTCCTAATCCAAAAGCTTCCAACCTTCTGGGCCTCCAAAGCTTCGAGTCCATGGGATTCCTGTTTTCCTGCGGCCCTAGGGTACTTATTTGACATGCCCGATAGGCATACCTATGTCACACTTCATTGCACTTTTATACATTTTCCAGCACTAACCTATTGACAAGATGCCACAGTGCTAGTTCCATGTTTTCTGCTGTTTTGTATTTCAGAAAAGTTGTACAGGAAATATTCTCGGAATTGGACGAAACAAAAGGCGAAGATCTTATTTTACCGTAACGAAGACGAAGTCCGGAGGAGAGACGAAGAGGCGTCACAGGGCGGCCAGACCATGCCTTGGTGCGGCCCAAGCCCTAGCAGCGCCAAGGGGTTGTGTGCCCCCCAGGCGTCCACTGACCTTGCCCTTCTGCCGATTTATTCATGATCTCGGGAAAAACCTAAATACCCGAGCATCCATCCACGAAAAGTTCCGTCGCGGCAGCCATCACCGAACCTAGCTCGGGAGGGTTCTGAAGCTCTTCCAGGCACCCTGCCGGAGGGGGAGATCATCACCGGAGGCCTCTACATCGCCATGCCCACCTCTGAAGTGATGCGTGAGTAGTTCATCCATGGACTACGGGTCCATAGCAGTAGCTAAATGGCTGTCTTCTCCAATTTGTGCCTCATGTTTAGATCTTGTGAGTTGTCTATCATGATCAAGATCATCTTTATGTAATGCTACATGTTGTGTTTGCTGTGATCCGATGAATATGGAATACTATGTTGAGATTGATTATATACTTGTCATATGTTATTTGTGATCTTGCATGCTCTCAGTTGCTAGTGGATACTCTGGCCAAGTAAATGCTTGTGACTCCAAGAGGGAGTATTTATGCTCGATAGTGGGTTCATGCCTCTAGTTTTATGGAAGAGTGACAATAACTTCTAAGATTGTATATGTGTTGTTTCTACTAGGGAAAATACAACAATGCTTTATCTAAAGGTAATTCTATTGTTTACATTACACACATTGCTTAATGCGATAATCTGTTGCTTGCAACTTAATACTGGAAGGGGTTCGGACGATAAACTGAAGGTGGATTATTAGTCATAGACGCAGTTGGATTACGGTCTATGTATTATGTTGTAATTCCCAAACGAATCTCATCGTAATCATCTTGTCATGTATGGTTTTTATTCTGTCAGTTGCCCAACTATAATTTGTTCACCCAACATGTTATTTATCTTTATGGAGAGACACCTCTAGTGAACTGTGGACCTTGGTCCTTTCTTTTACACTGATAAAATCATCTTATTCTGTTTACTTACTGCAAACACTATTCTCTTTTAATTCCACTACAAACAAACTTCATCTTTCCACACTATACGGTTAATCCTTTGTTTTCAGCAAAACCGGTGAGATTGACAACCTCACTGTAAGTTGGGGCAAAGTATTTTAGTTGTGTTCTGTGCAGGTTCCATGTTGGTGCTGACGCCGGTAGTGTGCCCTGCCACAAGTAAACTAGAAACACCTTTAGAAGTCACGCCTTTCTCCTACTGGTCGATTAAACCTTGGTTTCGTATTGAGGGAAAACTTGCTACTGTGCTCATCATACCTTCCTCTTGGGGTTCCCCAACGGTGTGCAATCTGCGCTCATCAAGCTCTTTTTCTGACGCTGTTGTTGGGGAGAAAGAGGATTTCTGCAAGGGGAGTGTCTCATCTCCAATCTCTTTACTTTGTTATAGTTTTGCTTAGTTTATTTGATTTTGTCTTGTTTACTTCATTAGATCAAAAACACAAAAATAGTTTCTTTTATAGTTTTTATTTTGTTGCTTATTTTTAGCTCATTATGTTGATCCCTAAGTATGATCTGAAAGACCTATCATTAGGTAGTGGTTCTATAATTGGGAAAAATAACGTTGAAGAATTCTTTAATCATGTTAGTAAGCATAAAGATATTGAGGATAAATCCCTCGTAGAACTTGCTCCTAATTATGAAACCGTTGCAGCTTATTTAGCTCAAATGTTAGAGGCTAGGTTTGTTAGCCTTAACCCCATAATGCAGTAAATGTTTCTTAAACTTCATGAAATTGAGGATGATGAAAAGAGAGATTTTATTCTGGAAACTTTGCTTAAAGAATTTAGAGATGTTGTTATAGAAGCTAGGAAAGTCTTTGATCGATTTAAGATGCTTGGATCATGTGTAGATGTTATTGGTACACTTGAAAAGATAGACAAAACGAAACCTGAAAAAAGGGAGGATGTCAAAATACCAATACCTTTCAAACTCGTAGGAATGCGTGAAGCTTTGGAAAAGAATTTTGATTGGATTGTTCCTGAAAACCCATTTGATGAAAGTAGTGAACCTAAAAGTGTTGAGAGAGGGTCTTCTAAAACCTATATTGATGAAATACAAATCCTTGTTGAAAAGACTGCTTGAATTAATCTTGATGCTTCTTGACTTGAAAATACTTGATGCTAGCCCTTTTTCCGCGCCAAGCTGAAAGGCGTTAAAGAAAAGCACTCTTGGGAGATAACCCATGTTCTATTTCTGTATTTTTTCTTTTGTTGAGTCTTGGAAGTTATTACCTCTGTAATTACCTCTCCTTATCTTTTTTATTTCGTTTTTGTGCCAAAAATAGCCTCTAATAGGAAGAAAGTAAGATTTGGGGAAGTTGATGTCCTGAAACAGATTCTGTGCTGTCACCATAAAAATTTGTATTCCCAGACATAACATAATTTTGAGCTGCCAATTTTTGAGCAAATGCCCCGGGTTATTACCTAACTTTCATTAGTTGAGAAACAGAAGATTTTCAAAAAAAATCGATCTTTACCTGCTGTTCTATTTTGACAGATTTATGCCACTATTTGCATTTGCCTTTTAATCTCTTTGTTTTTTAGTTCTTTTGAGGGAAAGCAATTTTTGATGAAGTTGCTACAATAGCTAATGTTTTAATGGATGTTTGATATATATTAGAACTGAACCCAAGTGATTTTGTTATTTTGATTGCACTAATGCTACTAATGAGAATTGTGTGAAGTTTTGTATGAAGCAAGTTTTCAAGTGTAGGGAGAGAAGAATGATGTAACGTGATGAAGAATGGAAAAAATGCTCAATCTTGGGGATACCCATGTCACCCCAATAAATATCGAAGAGGTACAAGCGTCTAAGTTTGGGGATTCCAAAGGCATCCCCTCTTCATCAACAAAGCATCGGGTCATCTTTCCACACGCTATATTTTTATTGCTTCATATGCTATGTGTTGTTCTTGGAGCGTCATTATTTTTGTTTTTTGTTTTCTTTTGTTTCGTTTGCCGTAGCATATGGTTGGATCCCAGCATATTTTGTTTTAGATAATGATACACTCCATTTTAATTGCATAGAACACTCTTGTTTTCGCTCTTATTGTTCTGCGAGTGTTCTAGTTTGCTAGTACTGCGTTTAGCTCTTGGTTTTTCACTCTTATTTTGTTCAGAGCTTGTTAGTTTTCTTTATTTATATATGATTATCTCTCTGGTCCTTATTGATTACTATATATGAGAGTTGTTTCAAATAAGTTGATTGGTGTTGGAGACGAGTCAAATGTTTCATGTTTATAGTGATGCAAAAGAAAGCTTGTCTAGACTGTGGCATAGACTTTGGCATGTCAGGTTGGATGTTATTTTTACCTTATGCTTAGTAGTTATTGTTGTAGCATGAATTGTCTCAAATAGCTGAGAGTGCATAATGTGGCATTGAAAGAATCATGTGTTGTTTCCATCATACAAAGCATAATATTGTGGTATTCTCCTTTGATGTTTCATTGGGTTGACTTGGCACATGTTTACACCATGTTATGACTACAAACCATTCAACTAAAGCCTCTATGATCATTTAGTTTTTGACTTGTAATATCACTTTATGCTTTGATTAATAATGTTTTGTCGCTATGCATGATTATAGCCATTATTGCTCTCTTAGTTGGTGGCTCCTAGTCTTTTGCTAGCCTTCGCCTGTACTGAGTATGAGCTCTACTCGTGCATCCAACCACCAAAAACCAAATTTGCCAATTGTGTCCACCATACATACCTATATGTGGTATTTCACCGCCACTCCAAAGTGAATTGCTTGTGTGCTACCTTTAAACCTTCAAACATTATTACTTGTTTTGTGTTTTGTTCTTAGCTCATGAGGAAGTATTGAATGATATATTGTCTTTTCATGACTTCATTTTGTGACTAGCATGAATAATTTTCTAGTCCTTAATATTGCAAAAGAGCAAGGAAACTGGGTGCCCATCCCAAATAAAATATATAAGAAACAAATAAACAAATAATGCTCTGCACATTATGTACTAGAGAGATCCTAAATAATAGTGTGCATTGGAGAACTACATGGGAGCCGCTCTTGAGGTCACTATATGAAAGGATGATAGATATTTGATGCCATTCTTTGACATAGACATGCATACATCTCAAAATATATATTTTCAACACTCATATTGAATTCCAAATAAAAAGCTCTAGCACATGAGTAATCTTGCTTCCTTCTGCGCAGGGCCTTTCTTTTACTTTTATGTTGAGTCTTCATCTTCTTCCTTTAGGCACCAATTAAGGGAGCATAGTTTTCATTCTGAGTATAATGTGCATAGTCCCAAAATTTATTATTGATTGATTCATGATTATGCTATTGCTTGTTCTCAAATTACTTGTATGTAGTCACCCTTTGAACTTTAAAGGTGTCCTGGCATTTATGTTTTGCTACTTCATAAAGGACAAGCTGAGTACCACTTTGCTATGTTTTCTCTATGCTCATAAACAAACAGTTGCTTTCAATGCACAATTATTCATGATACTTTGTTTGAGTTACTTCTCATGTTATAACATAGTTGCTAAGTTCTAGTGTTAGAATTATATCTATCATGCCTATGTTTAGAGTATTTTGATTTCAGCTCACAATGCTTTACAATAACTTAATCAAGATTGTGTTGGCTTCATGTCACCTCAAAAATTATTTCACTTACCTACTCGAGGACGAGCAGGAGTTAAGCTTGTGGATGCTGATACATTGCAAACGTATCTATAATTTTTGATGCTCCATGCTTGTTTTACACCAATTTATATATAATTTGCTTACACTTCATTGAACTTTTATAGATTTTCTGGCACTAACCTATTGACAAGATGCCATAGTGCCAGTTCCCTCTTTCCTGATGTTTTGTATTTTAGACAAGTTGTATAGGAAATATTCTCGGAATTGGACAAAACAAAAGCCGAAGATCTTATTTTACCGCAACGAAGAAGAAGTCCGGAGGAGATACGAAGAGGCGCCACACGGCAACCAGACCATGCCTTGGAGCGGCCCAAGCCCTGGCCGTGGCAAGGGGTAGTGTGCCCCCCAGACATCCACCGACATCGACCTCCCGCCTATTTATTCACGATCTCAGGAAAAATCTAAATACCCGAGCCTCCATCCACAAAAAGTTCCATCACGGCCGCCATCACCAAACCTAGCTCGAGAGGGTTCTGAAGCTCTTCCTGGCACCCTACCGGAGGGGGAGATCATCATCGGAGGCCTCTACATCGCCATGCCCGCCTCCAAAGTGATGTGTGAGTAGTTCATCCCTGGACTACGGGTCCATAGCAGTAGCTAGATGGTTGCCTTCTCCAATTTGTGCCCCATGTTTAGATCTTGTGAGATGCCTATCATGATCAAGATCATCTTTATGTAATGCTACATGTTGTGTTTGCTCAAATCTGATGAATATGGAATACTATGTTGAGATCGATTATATACTTGTCATATGTTATTTGTGATCTTGCATGCTCTCCGTTGCTAGCAGATACTCTGTCCAAGTAAATGCTTGTGACTCCAAGAGGGAGTATTTATGCTCGATAGTGGGTTCATGCCTCTAGTTTTCTGGAAGAGTGGCAATAACTTCTAAGATTGTAGATGTGCTGTTGCTACTAGGGAGAAAACAACAATGCTTTATCTAAGGGGTAATTCTATTGTTTACTTTACACACATTGCTGGATGCGATAATCTGTTGCTTGCAACTTAATACTGCAAGGGGTTGAGACGATAACTTGAAGGTGGACTATTAGTCATAGACGCAGTTGGATTACGGTCTATGTATTATGTTGTAATGCCTAAACGAATCTCATAGTAATCATCTTGTCATGTATGGTGTTTATTCTGTCAATTGCCCAATTGTAATTTGTTCACCCAGCATGTTATTTATCTTTGTGGAGAGACACCTCTAGTGAACTGTGGATCCCGATCCTTTCTTTTACACTGATAAAATCATCCTGGTATGTTTACTTACTTCAAACAATGTTCTCTTTTAATTCCACTGCAAACAAACATCATTTTTTGACACTATACGTTTTATCCTTTGTTTTCAGCAAAACCGGTGAGATTGACAACCTCACTGTAAGTTGGGTTAAAGTATTTTGGTTGTGTTGTGTGGAGGTTCCACGTTGTTGCTGACGCCGGTAGTGTGCCCTGCCACAAGTCAGCTAGCAACACCTTCAAAAGTCACGCCTTTCTCCTACTGGTCGATTAAACCTTGGTTTCTTACTAAGGGAAAAAACTTTCTACTGTGATCATCATACCTTCCTCTTGGGGTTCCCCATTGACATAGGCATCCCCAATGGGCCTGCCGAAGATGGTACCCAGGGTTTACTGAAGGCCCATGACTCGAAGAATAGGAAGAATCGGAAGCCCAAGATGCTTGTAAGGAAAGCTAGAGTTGTATTAGGAAATATAGAGACTTGTAATTTTACGGGATGGGTTAGAAACCCTCCCGGACTCTGTAACTTGTGTATTACGAAACCCTCGACTCCACCTCCTATATAAGCGGGAGTCGAGGGATGAAGAGAGGATCGAATCTATTGTCAACACAACCCTAGTTTCATAATCGTCGAGTACTTTTCGGCTGAAACCTTCGAGATCTACTTGCCCTCTACGTCCAACGAAACCCTAGTCTACAATACGTAGGCATTGACAAGTTAATACCTTGTCAATTGGCGCCGTCTGTGGGATCTAGAGGTGACAAGGAGCTGATCTCGATGGCACGTTCAAGATCGTCGACTTCGTCGGTAGCAAGCAACGCGATGGATCGAGGTAAACAGATCGAAACTGGTCTAGTCGATTTTATTCCTCACCCGCCCTCCCGTTTGGATGCATATGAGTATCTGGAGGAGCCCATGGAGATGACGGTCGGAAAATTCCGATTCTGCGTCAAGAAAGAAGGGTCGTATCGTCTCGAAGTTCCGATTTCGTCGGGATTGTCAGCGGTCGACTCCGATTTTTCATCAGGCGAAGAGGAGATTTCGTCGCCACGCCTCATCAGCTCCATGGCAAGCGAAAAGCTCGCCAAGATCTTCAGCGACATGTCCTTCGAGTCGTCTGCGGACTCTGATATAAGCAGCGACTCAGACAGCGTCGATAGCTTCAACTTCATCGACAGATCTGTTGCTCTTGGAAAGGTCTTCGCCAATCTATATGATGGTGTCACCAATCCTGACAAAAGTCAAAATTCAAAATATCATCAGATCTACGCAATTGAAGAAACAAACCGAGCAGAGCCGGAGACGTCAGAGGCTTTCGACAATGTGGGAAACCCACATGTTGATCCCGCTGACCTTAGGCGAGGTTTAGGCACTAAATATGTCGAGCCTACACCACGTCTAAGAGTTCAACTCCCGCAAGAAGCATGGGATAGAGCCGCAAGAGCCATGGATGGTACAGAACCAATGACCACAACTGCTACAGCAGAAGAATTACAAGCTTATCAATATAGACTCGCTCGTGTTAGCGGAGAGTTAGAAAAACAGACAACTGCATTAAATAGAAGACAAGAGGCAGCCTCCGCGTCAAGCAGGCGAAGAGCAGATCTAAGTCGACAATCAGGAAATTCGGGAGATAGTCACAGAGAAGCTCGAAGGAGAGCAAGATCTCGGCTGCAAAATATACCTGAAGCAGAGAGGGAGAATTTAGTTCAAAACCTCAACATGTCTTTTATGTCAATCGACACGAGGGGAATATTATCCCTAAAACACCGGAAGCTGGGTACATGGCAACGCAAGCTTTCATCCTCGCGTCCAGACCACCTCCTGGGGATCCGAGAGAAGCGTTGTATAACATGGCAATGGCAGGAGTTGGAGCCATGGGAACAGCGTTCGCAGCTACACCTCCCGAAGGAACGGCAAGGCAAAATAGTCCACGACCTACTGCAGCGGTACAGGATCCACCAAGAGCAAGCGGAGCAAGAGATTCAGCGACTCAGGCAAGGGTAGACAGAGCCCGACAGGACAGGAGAGAACATCCGCGTTCGCCAGAAGTAGATGAGGAAGACATGTGTGGACTTCCGTGTTTCACGAGGCGAGTTCGAAAAACTCGAGTCCCGTCAGGGTTCAAGTTACCTGAAAATTTCAAAAAATTTGATGGCCTACAAGATCCCAAGGATTGGCTCGTTGATTACCTCGAGATGGTGAAGCTGATAGGCGGAACCAGGGCAACAGCCATGCAGAGCATCCAAGTGCATTTGAGTGGAGCAGCACGATCATGGATAAAGAAGTTACCTTCGGGGTCCATCGACAGTTGGGATAGTTTCGAGGAAGTTTTTGTGAAGAATTTCAAATCAACATGCAAAAAACCAGCGTCACTCGAAGAGTTGAGGTCGTGTCGACAAAAACACGATGAGTCAATGAGAAAATATATACAGAGATGGAACATCATTAAAAACTCGGCAGAGAACATATCTGACGAGAGAGCAATAGACGCATTCGTGGCAGGAATTCGACGAGGAGATTTCGTCGAAGACTTGGGGAGAATCAACCCAAAGACAGTGTCAGCATTGATGGAAATAGCAAACAAGTGGGAAGATGGAGAAGATGCTATACACAACAAGCGACATAGATCGCCAGAGGAGGACCGTAGTCGAAATTTCCAAAATAGACGACGATTCTCTCGACAGTTCGCAAGTTATGACGCTCCTGGCCAAATATCAGCCGGGTTCCGAGGAAACACTGGAGGAAACAGTCGAGATGATTATCAATGAAGTAGTGAGCAGCAAGGCGACAATAGAGGTGATCCCCGTAATAATAGACAAAATAGTGGACCAAGGTTCCAGAGACCATATGTGTCTCCCGAGGATATGATGAATGGACCATGCCAGATGCATTTTTATCTTGATAACAATGGGAAGAGACAGTCAGGGCATCTGCAGAAGGACTGTCGAAATTTTCAAGCAATGTTGAGATTTGCAGGGCACGCTAATGTCCAAGTAGCAAATAGAAACCCCCAGGGGCCAAGGAGTGAGATCCACCTACCACCTCCTCCCGCAATTACATACGAAAATCGGCACCAGCTCAGAATAGCGGCAGCACCACACCCACCTCCATATGTTGACCCTAACTCCAATGGCGCGGTCTCGATGATTCAGAAAGCTAGGCCGTCTAATAGGGCTCAGAAAGTAATCTCGCGACAAGTGTTCATGGCAGAGAAGATGCCTCCACCAACGATTGAGTACCTAAATTGGTCGGGACAGGACATTGGCTTCACAATTGCGGATCATCCACAACAAGTTCCTCGACTAGGGCAGTCTGCACTTATCTTGCCAGCGGTGATCGCAGGATTCGACGTATCTCGAGTATTCATAGATGGAGGCAGCAGTTTAAACCTTATGTATGCAGATACACTAAGGAAGATGAACATATCCCTGGCAAATCTAAAACCAACCGACACACGTTTCCATGGAATCACGCCAGAGAAGCCGAGTTATCCGTTGGGAAAGATTAATCTCGACGTTCAGTTTGGGACCCGAGAAAACTAGGATAGAAAGACTGGAGTTTGAAGTTGTGGACTTCCCGTCGCAATATCACGCCTTGTTGGGACGACCAGCATATGCCAGGTTTATGGCGGTACCACACTACACGTACATGTTATGGAGGCTACCTGGACCTAAGGGACCAATTACAGTCAAAGAAAGCTTCGTGTTAGCTGATAAATGTGACAAGGATTTTCATCGACTGTCAGAAACTTTCGGGATGCAAGCAGAATATATGGCGTCAAGGCTCACAACTGATTATGATGTGTTGCCAGATGCAGGAAGATCACCCAGGGAGCCAACCTTCAACACTGCTAAGGATTCCAAGGAGGTGCAGATTCACCCGACAGACCCAAAGAAAACGACGTCCATTGCAATAAACATGGACCTCGCATAGGAAAGCGCGCTCGTCGAGTTCCTCCGTGAGCACTGGAAAATCTTCGCATGGTGTCCAGCTGACATGCCAGGAGTACCCAGGGAAATTGCCGAGCACCACCTAAACTTGGATCCAATAGCGAGACCAATCAAACAACCTTTGCGGCGTTTTTCGGAACCAAACCGCAAAGCTATGCTGTCAGAGATTGATCGACTCAGAGAAGCTGGTTTTATTAAGGAGATACATACATAAGCCACGTGGGTAGCTAACCCAGTGCTGGTCCCGAAGAAAAACACAAAAGTCCTTCGCATGTGTGTCGACTTTACGTGTCTCAATAAACATTGTCCAAAGGATCACTTTCCCCTCCCAAGGATCGATCAAATCATCGACTCCACGGCAGGATGCGAACGTCTTTCCTTCCTGGACGCATATTCTGGTTATAACCAGATCAGATTAAAAGAAGATGATGAAGTCAAGACAGCGTTCATAACACCTTATGGCGTGTTTTGTTACCGAACAATGCCTTTTGGTTTGAAAAACGCGGGAGCAACATATCAGCGGATGATGCAGAAGTGCTTGGCAACACAGATTGGAAAAAACGTACAAGTGTACATTGACGATGTCGTCATAACATCAAAAAAGGGGACAACATTGATCGAGGATTTGAAGGAAACTTTCGACAACCTTGACAAGTTCTGCCTGCTGAACCCGACGAAGTGTTCTTTCGGCCCCCTGAGAACTTCTCGGGTTCCTAGTATCAGCAAGAGGGATCGAGGCTAATCCTGAGAAAATCCAAGCCATCGTAACGATGCGGAAGCCGACAAAGTTGAAAGAAATACAACAGTTGACTGGGTGAGTCGCAGCATTAAGCAGATTCGTCGCCAGGCTAGGAGAGAAGGCATTGCCGTTCTACGCTTTGATTAAGCAAGGAGAGAAATTTCAGTGGAACGAAGAAGCGGACAAAGCCTTCGAAGATCTCAAGCGCACAATCTCGACACCACCAATCTTTGTGGCACCTAAAGAAAAGGAACCACTTCTTCTCTACATTGCAGCGACACCTCAGGTGGTCAGCACAGCTCTCGTAGTCGAAAGGGAAGAAGAAGGAAAACTCCATGGGGTACAGAGGCCAGTATATTTCATCAGTGAAGTATTATCGCCTTCAAAACAGCGGTACCCGCATAGAAGCTCGCATATGGAGTGTTTACAACAGCAAGAAAGTTGCGACACTATTTTTCGGCGCATCCGATAATAGTGGTCAATGAGGCTCCTTTATCAAATATATTAAACAATCCAGAAGCTACGGGTCGTGTCTCCCTTTGGGGAATAGAGCTTTCCCTCGGGACATCACGTACGAAAAAAGAAAAGCAATAAAGTCGCAAATTTTACCAGACTTCATCGCAGAGTGGATGGAGCTGCAAAATACGGGACCACCAGATCTATCGAGAACTTGGACTATGAACTTCGACGGGTCCAAGAGATTAGAAGGAGCAGGAGCAGGCGTGATACTAATATCACCTGAAGGCGACAAATTAAAGTATATCTTACGGATGACGTTTCCAAACGCATCTAACAATGAGGCAGAGTACGAAGCTCTCATACATGGGATGAAGATGGCGAAAGCTTGTGGTGCAACCCGACTAAAAATCTTTGGCGACTCACAATTGGTGGCTCAGCAGGTCATGAATCAGTGCGATGCAGTCAACGAAAGTATGATAGCATACAAGGAAATGTATAACGAGCTGGAGAAACTGTTTGATGGATGCGAGGTAAATCACATCAGCAGGTTAAGTAATGATGAAGCCGATGTTCTTGCAAACATTGGGTCGCAGTGTCTCGCGATTCCACCAGGCGTGTTCTGGGAGGAGATAACAGAGAGATCTACAAAGCCGAAGAAACCAAAGAAGAAGGAGAAGGATGAGAAACCCTCGGGGGCTACGCAAGAAGCACTAGAAGAAGAAGAGGAACATGATCTAGTAATGATGGTGCAAATCCCATGGATGCAGGCATATCATACATCCTAAGGAAAACAATACCCGACGATCCAGTTGAAGCAAGGCGAGCTATCAGACGTTCCAAAGCTTTCGTGGTCAAAGGGGAGTTGTACAGTTTTCGGGTGTGTTACAAAGGTGCGTCACACCCGAAGAAGGAAGGGTAATTCTGAAGGACATACACGAAGGAATACGTGGTCATCACGCAAGCAGTCGAGCTATTGCGGCCAAGGATTTTAGAGCAGGATTTTACTGGTTGACAGCAATCGAAGACGCAAAGGAAATAGTACGAAGTTGCGACGCGTGCCAGAGATTTGCTGCCAAACCTCACTCTCCGGCAGCAGAGCTGATGCCAATAGCGCTGTCTTGGCCCTTTCCTCAATCGGGTCTCGATATGGTGGGAAAACTACAAAAGGCCTCGTGATACGTCTCAAACGTATCCATAATTTCTTATGTTCCATGCTACTTTTATGATGATACTCACATGTTTATACACACTTTATGTCATTATTATGCATTTTCCGGCACTAACCTATTGACGAGATGCCGAAGAGCCATTGTTTTCTGCTGTTTTTGGTTTCGAAATCCTACAAAGGAAATATTCTCGGAATTGGACGAAATCAACGCCCATGGTCTTATTTTTCCACGAAGCTTCCAGAAGACCGAAGGGATACGAAGTGGGGCCACGAGGTGGCCAGACCATAGGCCGGCGCGGCCAGAAGGGGGCCCGCGCCGCCCTATGGTGTGGGCCCCTCGCGCCGCCTCCAACCCTACCCTTCCGCCTACTTAAAGCCTTCGTCAAGAAACCCCCTGTACCGAGAGCCACGATACGGAAAACCTTCCAGAGACGCAGCCGCCGCCAATCCTATCTCGGGGGATTCAGAGATCGCCTCCGGCACCCTGCCGGAGAGGGGAATCATCTCCCGAGGACTCTTCATCACCATGATCGCCTCCGGATTGATGTGTGAGTAGTTCACCCCTGGACTATGGGTCCATAGCAGTAGCTAGATGGTTGTCTTCTCCTCATTGTGCCATCATGTTAGATCTTGTGAGCTGCCTATCATGATCAAGATCATCTATTTGTAATGCTACATGTTGTGTTTGTTGGGATCCGATGAATATGGAATACTATGTCAAGTTGATTATCAATCTATCATATGTGTTGTTTATGTTCTTGCATGCTATCCGTTGCTAGTAGAGGCTCTGGCCAAGTTGATACTTGTAACTCCAAGAGGGGGTATTTATGCTCGATAGTGGGCTCATGCCTCCATTGAATCTGGGACAGTGACAGAAAGTTCTAAGGTTGTGGATGTGCTGTTGCCACTAGGGATAAAACATCAATGCTTTGTCTAAGGATATTTGTATTGATTACATTACGCACCATACTTAATGCAATTGTCTGTTGTTTGCAACTTAATACTGGAAGGGGTGCGGATGCTAACCCGAAGGTGGACTTTTTAGGCATAGATGCATGCCGGATAGCGGTCTATGTACTTTGTCGTAATGCCCTGATTAAATCTCATAGTAGTCATCGTGATATGTATGTGCATTGTTATGCCCTCTCTATTTGTCAATTGCCCAACTGTAATTTGTTCACCCAACATGCTATTTATCTTATGGGAGAGACACCACTAGTGAACTGTGGACCCCGGTCCATTCTTTTACATCTGAAATACAATCTACTGCAATACTTGTTCTTTACTATTCTTCGCAAACAAACATCATTTTCCACACCATACGGTTAATCCTTTGTTTACAGCAAGCCGGTGAGATTGACAACCCACTGTTTCGTTGGGGCAAAGTACTTTGATTGTGTTGTGCGAGTTGGCGCTAATCTTGGTGTTGCGTGATACGTCTCCAACGTATCTATAATTTCCGATGTTCCATGCTTGTTTTATGACAATACCAACATGTTTTGTTCACACTTTATATCATTTTCATGCATTTTCCGGAACTAACCTATTAACAAGATGCCACAGCAGCTCCTGTTTCTGCTTTTTGGTTCCAGAAAGGCTGTTCGGGCAATATTCTCGGAATTGGACGAAATCAACGCCAAACCTCCTATTTTTCCCGGAAGCGTCCAACACCCGAAGGACCGGAGGGGGCACTGGGCCCCCACCCTAGGCCGGCGCGGCCAGGCCCGGCCGCGCCGCCCTATGGGTCGTCGCCCCTTCGACCCTCCCGCCGCCTCTTCGCCTATATAAAGCCCCCGGATCGAAAACCCCGAGACGTACGACGAAAACCACGAAACCTTCCAGAGCCGCCGCCATCGCGACGCCAAGATCCGGGGGACAGGAGTCTCTGTTCCGCACGCGCCGGAGCGGGAAGTGCCCCAAGGCTTCTCCATCGACACCGCTGCCATCTCCACCGCCATCTTCATCACCGCTGCTGCTCCCATGAGGAGGGAGTAGTTCTCCATCGAGGCTCGGGCTGTACCGGTAGCTATGTGGTTAATCTCTCTCCTATGTACCTCAATACAATGATCTCATGAGCTGCTTTACATGATTGAGATTCATATGAGTTTTGTATCACTACTATCTATGTGCTACTCTAGCAATGTTATTAAAGTAGTTTTATTCCTCCTGCACGTGTGTAAAGGTGACAGTGTGTGCACCGTGTTAGTACTTGGTTTATGCTATGATCATGATCTCTTGTAGATTGCGAAGTTAACTATTGCTATGATAATATTGATGTGATCTATTCCTCCTACATATGCATGAAGGTGACAGTGTGCATGCTATGTTAGTACTTGGTTTAGTCTGTTGATCTATCTTACACTATAAGGTTACTTAAATATGAGCATTACGTTTACTGTTTTACTGCGTTACTACTGCTGCAATACCACCACCATCAACTACACGCCCGCAAGCTATTTTCTGGCACCGTTGCTACTGCTACTATATATTCATACCACCTGTATTTCACTATCTCTTCGCCGAACTAGTGCACCTATTAGGTGTGTTGGGGACACAAGAGACTTCTTGCTTTGTGGTTGCAGGGTTGCATGAGAGGGATATCTTTGACCTCTTCCTCCCCGAGTTCGATAAACCTTGGGTGATCCACTTAAGGGAAAACTTGCTGCTGTTCTACAAACCTCTGCTCTTGGAGGCCCAACACTGTCTACAGGAAAGGAGGGGGAACGTAGACATCAAGCTAATTTTCGGCGCTGTCGGACCGTAGCTACACAACGGGAATTTCCTCCCTCGTCAACCCCGCGCCGTCCCGGACAGCATCAAGTATTTTCCGGCGCCGTTGCCGGGGAGGAAAGGTAAAAGGTACTCACACTCCGGACCTCGGCTACCAAGCTATTTCCCGCGTCGTAAGTACTCGAAGCTATTTCCTTTAGATCCTGCAATTGCAACTTTTTGTTTCTTGTTTACACTAGTTAGGCATAATGGAAAACATCTGTGAGCTCTTTGTACTATTTCCTGAGTCAAGACATGAATGGTTTAATGCGAAAATTAAAAAACCCATGGAACATGTTAGCATGAATACTTTGAACACCATTGTTGCTAATGATATGGAAAATTCTAAGCTTGGGGAAGCTGGTTTTGATGAGCATGATCTTTTTAGTCCACCAAGCATTGAGGAGAAAATTTTCTTTGATGATACTTTGCCTCCTATTTATGATGATTATAATGATAGTAGTCTTTTGGTACCACCTGTTATGGAGGATAAATTTGATTATGATTATAATATGCCTCCTATATTTGATGATGAGAATAATAATGATAGCTACTTTGTTAAATTTGCTCCCACTACAACTAATAAAATTGATTATGCTTATGTGGAGAGTAATAATTTTATGCATGAGACTCATGATAAGAATGTTTCGTTTGATAGTTATATTGTTGAGTTTGCTCATGTTGCTACTGAAAGTTATTATGAGAGAGGAAAATATGGTTGTAGAAATTTTCATGTTACTAAAATACCTCTCTATGTGCTGAAATTTTTCAAGCTATACTTGTTTTATCTTCCTATGCTTGTTACTTTGCTCTTCATGAACTTGTTTATTTACAAGATTCCTATGCATAGGAAGCATGTTAGACTTAAATGTGTTTTGAATTTGCCTCTTGATGCTCTCTTTTGCTTCAAATACTATTTCTTGCGAGTGCATCATTAAAACTGCTGAGCCCATCTTAATGGCTATAAAGAAAAGAACTTCTTGGGAGATAACCCATGTGTTATTTTGCTACAGTACTTTGTTTTTACTTTGTGTCTTGGAAGTTGTTTACTACTGTAGCAACCTCTCCTTATCTTAGTTTTGTGTTTTGTTGTGCCAAGTAAAGTCTTTGATAGAAAAGTAAGTACTAGATTTGGATTACTGCGCAGTTCCAGATTTCTTTGCTGTCACGAATCTGGGTCCACCTCCCTGTAGGTAGCTCAGAAAATTAAGCCAATTTACGTGCATGATCCTCAGATATGTACGCAACTTTCATTCAATTTTAGCATTTTCATTTGAGCAAGTCTGGTGCCATTTTAAAATTCGTCAATACGAACTGTTCTGTTTTGACAGATTCTGCCTTTTATTTCGCATTGCCTCTTTTGCTATGATGGATGAATTTCTTTGATCCACTAATGTCCAGTAGCATTATGCAATGTCCAGAAGTGTTAAGAATGATTGTGTCACCTCTGAATATGTTAATTTTTATTGTGCACTAACCCTCTAATGAGTTGTTTCGAGTTTGGTGTGGAGGAAGTTTTCAAGGATCAAGAGAGGAGTATGATGCAACATGATCAAGGAGAGTGAAAGCTCTAAGCTTGGGGATGCCCCGGTGGTTCACCAAGCGTCTAAGCTTGGGGATGCCCAAGGCATCCCCTTCTTCATCGACAACATTATCAGGTTCCTCCCCTGAAACTATATTTTTATTCCATCACATCTTATGTGCTTTGCTTGGAGCGTCGGTTTGTTTTTGTTTTTGTTTTGTTTGAATAAAATGGATCCTAGCATTCACTTTATGGGAGAGAGACACGCTCCGCTGTAGCATATGGACAAGTATGTCCTTGGTTTCTACTCATAGTATTCATGGCGAAGTTTCTTCTTCGTTAAATTGTTATATGGTTGGAATTGGAAAATGATACATGTAGTAATTGCTATAAATGTCTTGGGTAATGTGATACTTGGCAATTGTTGTGCTCATGTTTAAGCTCTTGCATCATATGCTTTGCACCCATTAATGAAGAAATACATAGAGCTTGCTAAAATTTGGTTTGCATATTTGGTTTCTCTAAGGTCTAGATAATTTCTAGTTTTGAGTTTGAACAACAAGGAAGACGGTGTAGAGTCTTATAATGTTTTCAATATGTCTTTTATGTGAGTTTTGCTGCACCGGTTCATCCTTGTGTTTGTTTCAAATAAGCCTTGCTAGCCTAAACCTTGTATCGAGAGGGAATACTTCTCATGCATCCAAAATACTTGAGCCAACCATTATGCCATTTGTGTCCACCATACCTACCTATACTACATGGTATTTTCCCGCCATTCCAAAGTAAATTGCTTGAGTGCTACCTTTAAAATTCCATCATTCACCTTTGCAATATATAGCTCATGGGACAAATAGCTTAAAAACTATTGTGGTATTGAATATGTAATTATGCACTTTATCTCTTATTAAGTTGCTTGTTGTGCGATAACCATGTTCACTGGGGACGCCATCAACTTTTCATTGTTGAATTTCATGTGAGTTGCTATGCATGTTTGTCTTGTCTGAAGCAAGAGAGATCTACCACCCTATGGTTAAGCATGCATATTGTTAGAGAAGAACATTGGGCCGCTAACTAAAGCCATGATCCATGGTGGAAGTTTCAGTTTTGGACATATATCCTCAATCTCATATGAGAAAATTATTAATTGTTGTTACATGCTTATGCATAAAAGAGGAGTCCATTATCTGTTGTCTATGTTGTCCCGGTATGGATGTCTAAGTTGAGAATAATCAATAGCGAGAAATCCAATGCGAGCTTTCTCCTTAGACCTTTGTACAGGCGGCATAGAGGTACCCCTTTGTGACACTTGGTTAAAACATGTGCATTGTGATGATCCGGTAGTCCAAGCTAATTAGGACAAGGTGCGGGCACTATTAGTATACTATGCATGAGGCTTGCAACTTGTAAGATATAATTTACATGATACATATGCTTTATTACTACCGTTGACAAAATTGTTTCATGTTTTCAAAATAAAAGCTCTAGCACAAATATAGCAATCGATGCTTTCCTCTTTGAAGGACCATTCTTTTACTTTTATTGTTGAGTCAGTTCACCTATCTTTCTCCACCTCAAGAAGCAAACATTTGTGTGAACTGTGCATTGATTCTTATATACTTGCTTATTGCATTTGTTATATTGCTTTGCATTGACAACTATCCATGAGATATACATGTTACAAGTTGAAAGCAACCGCTGAAACTTAATCTTCCATTGTGTTGCTTCAATGTCTCTACTATGAATTTATTGCTTTATGAGTAACTCTTATGCAAGACTTATTGATGCTTGTCTCGAAAGTACTATTCATGAAAAGTCTTTGCTATATGATTCACTTGTTTACTCATTGCATTTACATTGTTTCGAATCGCTGCATTCATCTCATATGCTTTACAATGGTATGATTAAGATTATGTTGGTAGCATGTCACCTCAGAAATTATCTTTTATCGTTTACCTACTCGAGGACGAGTAGGAACTAAGCTTGGGGATGCTGATACGTCTCCAACGTATCTATAATTTCCGATGTTCCATGCTTGTTTTATGACAATACCAACATGTTTTGTTCACACTTTATATCATTTTCATGCATTTTCCGAACTAACCTATTAACAAGATGCCACAGTGCCAGTTTCTGCTGTTTTTGGTTCCAGAAAGGCTGTTCGGGCAATATTCTCGGAATTGGACGAAATCAACGCCAAACCTCCTATTTTTCCCGGAAGCGTCCAGAACACCCGGGAAGGACCAGAGGGGGGGCACTGGGCCCCCAGACCCTAGGCCGGCGCGGCCCAGGCCCTGGCCGCGCCGCCCCATGGTGTCGTCGCCCCTTCGACCCTCCGCGCCGCCTTCACCTATATAAAGCCCCTGGATCGAAAACCCCGAGACGTACGACGAAAACCACGAAACCTTCCAGCGCCGCCATCGCGACGCCAAGATCGGGGGACAGTCTCTGTTCCGCACGCGCCGGAGCGGGGAAGTGCCCCGGAAGGCTTCTCCATCGACACCGCTGCCATCTTCACCGCCATCTTCACCGCCATCGCTGCTTCCATGATGAGGAGGAGTAATCCACCCCCGAGGCTGAGGGCTCCGCCGTAGCTATGTGGTTCATCTCTCTCCCATGTACCTCAATACAATAATCTCATGAGCTGCTTTACATGATTGAGATTCATATGAGTTTTGTATCACTACTATCTATGTGCTACTCTAGCAATGTTATTAAAGTAGTTTTATTCCTCCTGCACGTGTGTAAAGGTGACAGTGTGTGCACCGTGTTAGTACTTGGTTTATGCTATGATCATGATCTCTTGTAGATTGCGAAGTTAACTATTGCTATGATAATATTGATGTGATCTATTCCTCCTACATATGCATGAAGGTGACAGTGTGCATGCTATGCTAGTACTTGGTTTAGTCTTTTGATCTATCTTACACTAAAGGTTACTAAAATATGAGCATTATTGTGGAGCTTGTTAACTCCGGCATTGAGGGTTCGTGTAATCCTACGCAATGTGTTCATCATCCAACAAAAGTGTAGAGTATGCATTTATCTATTCTGTTATGTGATCAATGTTGAGAGTGTCCACTAGTGAAAGTGTAATCCCTAGGCCTTGTTCCTAAATCTGCTATCGCTGCTTGTTTACTGTTTTACGTACTACTGCTGCAATACCACCACCATCAACTACACGCCCGCAAGCTATTTTCTGGCACCGTTACTGCTACTATATATTCATACCACCTGTATTTCACTATCTCTTCGCCGAACTAGTGCACCTATTAGGTGTGTTGGGGACACAAGAGACTTCTTGCTTTGTGGTTGCAGGGTTGCATGAGCGGGATATCTTTGACCTCTTCCTCCCTGAGTTCGATAAACCTTGGGTGATCCACTTAAGGGAAAACTTGCTGCTGTTCTACAAACCTCTGCTCTTGGAGGCCCAACACTGTCTACAGGAAAGGAGGGGGAACGTAGACATCATTGCGCCGCACTACACTCCGTCACCAACAACCTTCACGTGTTCCTTGACTCCTACTGGTTCGATAACCTTGGTTTCATACTGAGGGAAAACTTGCTGTACGCATCACACCTTCCTCTTGGGGTTCCCAACGGACGTGTGTCAACTACACGCATCAAGGATTTTTTTCGGCGCCGTTGCCGGGGAGATCAAGACACGCTGCAAGGGGAGTCTCCCACATCCAATCTCTTTACTTTGTTTTTGTCTTGCTTTACTTTATTTTATTTACTGCTTTGTTTGTTCTCTATATCAAAAATACAAAAAAATTAGTTACTAGTTTTACTTTATTTACTGTCTTGTTGCATTCTCTATATTAAAAAACACAAAAAAATTAGTTACTTGTTTTACTTTACTTAATTTAGTTTGCTTACTTGTCTTTATTACTGTTAAAATGAATACTCCTAAGAACACTAAGTTGTGTGATTTCACTAGTTAGGCTTAATGGAAAACAACAAAAATATTAGAGATCTTTATAGTATTTATCTTGAGTTAGGACATGAGGTGTTTGAAGAGAAAATTAAAAAACCTATGGAACTTTATATGCATGCTAATGGCAATGTTATTAGTATGAATGCTTTGAACACCATTGTTGCTAATGCTATGGAAAATTCTAAGCTTGGGGAAGCTGGTTTTGAGGAGCATGATATTTTTAGTCCCCCAAGCATGGAGGAGAAAATTTACTTTGATGATACTTTACCTCTTATATATGATGATTACAATGATGACTATCATATTTTCAGTCCACCTACTATTGAGAAGAAAATTAATTATGATTACAATATGCCTCCTATATATGATGATTATGGTGATGAGAATAATAATGATAGCTATCTTATTGAATTTGCTCCCACTACAATTAATAGTAATGACTATGCTTATGTGGAGAGTAATAATTTTATGCATGTAGCTCATGATAAGAATGTTTCATGTGATAGTTATATTGTGGATTTCATCAATGATGCTACTGCAAGTTATTATGAGAGAGGGAAATATGGTTATATGCATCTTAATAATATTAAGTTTCCCCTCTTTATGTTAAGAATCTTGAAGTTGCGCTTGTGTTGCCTTTCTATGCTTGTTACTTTGTGCTTTCAGTACTTGTTCCCTTACAAGATTCCTTTTCATAGGAAGTGGGTTAGACTTAAAAGTGTTTCATATTTCTTGCGAGAGCATCATTTAAATTACTGAGCCCATCTTAATGGCTATAAAGAAAGCACTTCTTGGGAGATAACCCATGTATGTTTTTACTACTGTTTTGTTGAGTCTTGGAAGTTGTTACTACTGTAGCAACCTCTCCTTATCTTTATTTTATTGCATTGTTGTGCCAAGTAAAGTCTTTGATAGTAATGTTGATACTAGATTTGGATTACTGCGCAGAAACAGATTTCTTACTGTCACGAAATTTAGCAGCCCCGTCTGTAGGTAACTCAGAAAATTCTGCCAATTTACGTGCGTGATCCTCAGATATGTACGCAACTTTCATTCAATTTGAGCTTTTTCATATGAGCAAGTTAAGTGCCCCAGAAAAATTCGTCTTTACAGACTGTTCTGTTTTGACAGATTCTGCCTTTTATTTCGCATTGCCTATTTTGCTATGTTTGATGGATTTCTTTGTTCCATTAACTTTCAGTAGCTTTGTGCAATGTCCAGAAGTGTTAAGAATGATTATGTCACCTCTGAATATATGAATTTTCAATTATGCACTAACCCTCTAATGAGTTTGTTTCGAGTTTGGTGTGGAGGAAGTTTTCAAGGGTCAAGAGAGGAGGATGATACAATATGATCAAGAAGAGTGAAAAGTCTAAGCTTGGGGATGCCCCGTGGTTCATCCCTGCATATTTCAAGAAGACTCAAGCATCTAAGCTTGGGGATGCCCAAGGCATCCCCTTCTTCATCGACAACTTATCAGGTCACCTCTAGTGAAACTATATTTTTATTCAGCCACATCTTATGTGCTTTACTTGGAGCGTCTGTTTGTTTTTGTTTTTGTTTGAATAAAATTGGATCCTAGCATTCTTTGTGTGGGAGAGAGACACGCTCCGCTGTTGCATATGAACACATGTGTTCTTAGTGCTACTTTTAATGTTCATGGCGAAGGTTGAAGACTGCTTCGTTCATTGTTATATGGTTGAAAACGGAAAATGCTTCATGTGGTAATTGGTATAATATCTTGAATAATTTGATACTTGGCAATTGTTATGCTCATATAGATCATGTTTAAGCTCTTGCATCATGTACTTTGCACCTATTAATGAAGAACTACATAGAGCTTGTTAAAATTTGGTTTGCATGATTGGTCTCTCTAAGTCTAGATATTTTCTGGTTAAGGTGTTTGAACAACAAGGAAGACAGTGTAGAGTCTTATAATGCTTGCAATATGTTCTTATGTAAGTTTTGCTGTACCGGTTTATACTTGAGTTTGCTTCAAACAACCTTGCTAGCCTAAGCCTTGTATTGAGAGGAATTACTTGCATCAAAATCCTTGAGCCAAAAACTATGCCATTTGTGTCCACCATACCTACCTACTACATGGTATTTCTCTGCCATTCCAAAGTACATTACTTGAGTGCTACCTTTAAAATTCTATTCTTTGTCCTCGCAATACATAGCTCATGGGAAAATAGCCTTAAAAACTATTGTGGTATTGAATATGTTGCTATGTATCTTATTTCTTATAAGTTGCTTGTTGAGCGGTAACCATGTTTCTGGGGACGCCATCAACTTTTACACCTTTGTTGAATATCATGTGAGTTGCTATGCATGTTCGTCTTGTCTGAAGTAAGGGCGATTTTCATGATCAAATGGTTTGAGTATGCATATTGTTAGAGAAGAACATTGGGCCGCTAACTAAAGCCATGAATCATGGTGGAAGTTTCAGTTTGGACACAAAACCTCTCTTATGAGAATATTATCTGTTGTTGAATGCTTAAGCATTAAAAGAGGAGTCCATTATATGTTGTCTATGTTGTCCCGGTATGGATGTCTAAGTTGAGAATAATCAAAAGCGAGAAATCCAATGCGAACTTTCTCCTTAGACCTCTGTACAGGCGGCATAGAGGTACCCCTTTGTGACACTTGGTTGAAACATATGTTATGCAATGATAATCCATGTTAATCCAAGCTAATTAGGACAAGGTGCGAGCACTATTGGTATTCTATGCATGAGGCTTGCAACTTATAGGATGTCTTATACATAACACATATGAATTATTACTACCGTTGACAAAATTGTTTCTATTTTTTCAAAATGAAAAGCTCTAGCACAAAAATAGTAATCCATGCTTCCCTCTGTGAAGGGCCATTCTTTTACTTTATGTTGAGTCAGTTTACCTACTTCCTTCTATCTTAGAAGCAAACACTTGTCAACTGTGTGCATTGATTCTTACATATTAACCTATTGCACTTGTTATATTGCTTTATGTTGACAATTATCCATGAGATATACTTGTTTAAGTTGAAAGCAACTGCTGAAACTTATATCTTCCTTTGTGTTGCTTCAAAGCTTTCTACTAAGAATTTATTGCTTTATGAGTTAACTCTTATGCAAGTCTTATTGATGCTTGTCTTGAAAGTACTATTCATGAAAAGTCTTTGCTATATGATTTAGTTGTTTAATCATTGTCTTTACCATTGCTTCGAATCGCTGCATTCATCTCATATGCTTTACAATAGTATTGATCAAGATTATGATAGCATGTCACTTCAGAAATTATCCTTGTTATCGTTTACCTACTCGAGGGCGAGTAGGAACTAAGCTTGGGGATGCTTGATACGTCTCAAACGTATCCATAATTTCTTATGTTCCATGCTACTTTTATGATGATACTCACATGTTTTATACACACTTTATGTCATTATTATGCATTTTCTGGCACTAACCTATTGACGAGATGCCGAAGAGCCGCTGTTTTTGCTGTTTTTGGTTTCAGAAATCCTACAAAGGAAATATTCTCGGAATTGGACGAAATCAACGCCCAGGGTCTTATTTTTCCACGAAGCTTCCAGAAGACCGGAGGGATAGTGGGGCCACGAGGTGGCCAGACCATAGGCCGGCGCGGCCAGAGGGGGCCCGCGCCGCCCTATGGTGTGGGCCCAGCGCCGCCTCCAACCCTACCCTTCCGCCTACTTAAAGCCTTCGTCACGAAACCCCCTACCCGAGAGCCACGATACGGAAAACCTTCCAGAGACGCAGCCGCCGCCAATCCCATCTCAGGGGATTCAGGAGATCGCCTCCGGCACCCTGCCGGAGAGGGGAATCATCTCCCGGAGGACTCTTCATCACCATGATCGCTGATGTCTACGGGTGCTTCTATTCTTGTAGACAGTGTTGGGCCTCCAAGAGCAGAGGTTTGTAGAACAGCAGCAAGTTTTCCTTAAGTGGATCACCCAAGGTTTATCGAACTCAGGGAGGAAGAGGTCAAATATATCCCTCTCATGCAACCCTGCAACCACAAAGCAAGAAGTCTCTTGTGTCCCCAACACACCTAATAGGTGCACTAGTTCAGCGAAGAGATAGTGAAATACATGTGGTATGAATGAATATGAGCAGTAGTACGGCGCCAGAAAAGTGCTTGGCGTGCAGTTGATGGTAGTAATATTGCAGAAGTAAAGATGCAGAAACAAAGAAGCAAGCGATAGTAGTATTTAGGAACAAGGCCTAGGGATCATACTTTCACTAGTGGACACTCTCAACATTGATCACATAACAGAATAAATAAATAGATGCTAGACTCTACACCCTCTTGTTGGATGATGAACACCACTAACTGTGTAGGATTACACGAACCCTCAATGCCGGAGTTAACAAGCTCCACAATATTCAATGTTCATATTTAAATAACCTTAGAGTGCATGACAGATCAACATAACCAAACCAAGTACTAACATAGCATGCACACTGTCACCTTCACACTACGAAAGGAGGAATAGATCACATCAATACTATCATAGAAATAGTTAACTTCATAATCTACAAGAGATCACAATCATAGCCTACGCCAAGTACTACACGATGCACACACTGTCACCATTACACCGTGCAGGAGGAATAAACTACTTTAATAACATCACTAGAGTAGCACACAGATAAATTGTGATACAAAACACATTGCAATCATAAAGAGATATAAATAAGCACTTCACTATGCCATTCAT
This sequence comes from Lolium multiflorum, assembly GCA_030979885.1. Classification (NCBI taxonomy): domain Eukaryota; kingdom Viridiplantae; phylum Streptophyta; class Magnoliopsida; order Poales; family Poaceae; genus Lolium; species Lolium multiflorum. Next base: position 299,065,821 of record CM061750.1, read on the forward strand.
AACAGTGAATAAGTATTCTGTGAAATATAGCCTAAGAGACCCACACGGTGCACACACTGTCACCTTTACACACGTGGGACAAGGAGTCTCCGGAGATCACATAAGTAAAATCCACTTGACTAGCATAATGACATCTAGATTACAAGCATCATCATATGAATCTCAATCATGTAAGGCAGCTCATGAGATTATTGTATTGAAGTACATAGGAGAGAGATGAACCACATAGCTACCGGTACAGCCCCGAGCCTCGATGGAGAACTACTCCCTCCTCATGGGAGATAGCAGCGTTGATGAAGATGGTGGTGGTGTCGATGGAGAAGCCTTCCGGGGGCACTTCCCGTCCCGGCGGCATGCCAGAACAGAGATTCCCTGTCCCCAGATCTTGGCTCGCGATGGCGGCTGGAAGGTTTTCTCCGGTTTCGTCGAACGTAATAGGGTTTTCGCGACGAGGCTTTAAGTAGGCGGAAGGGCAAGGTCGGTGGAGTCACGAGGGACCCACACAACAGGGCGGCGCCCCAGCCTGGGCGCGCCGCCTTAGTGTGGCGCCACCTCGTGGCCCCACTTCGTATCTCCTCCGGTCTTCGGAAGCTTCGTGTGAAAATAGGACCCGGGCGTTGATTTCGTCCATTCCGAGAATATTTCCTTACTAGGATTTCTGAAACCAAAAACAGCAGAAAACAGAACTGGCACTTCGGCATCTCGTCAATAGGTTAGTTCCGGAAAACGCATAATAATGACATATAATGTGTATAAAACATGTAGGTATCATCAATAAAGTAGCATGGAACATAAGAAATTATCGATACGTCGGAGACGTATCAGCATCCCCAAGCTTAGTTCTGCTCGTCCCGAGCAGGTAAACGATAACAAAGATAATTTCTGGAGTGACATGCCATCATAACCTTGATCATACTATTGTAAGCATATGTAATGAATGCAGCGATCAAAACAATGGTAATGACATGAGTAAACAACCGAATCATAAAGCAAAGACTTTTCATGAATAGTACTTCAAGACAAGCATAAATAAGTCTTGCATAAGAGTTAGCTCGTAAAGCAATAATTCAAAGTAGAGGTATTGAAGCAACACAAAGGAAGATTAAGTTTCAGCGGTTGCTTTCAACTTATAACATGTATATCTCATGGATAATTGTCAACATAGAGTAATATAACAAGTGCAATATGCAAGTATGTAGGAATCAATGCACAGTTCACACAAGTGTTTGCTTCTTGAGGTGGAGAGAGATAGGTGAACTGACTCAACATAAAAGTAAAAGAAAGGCCCTTCGCAGAGGGAAGCAGGGATTAAATCATGTGCTAGAGCTTTTAAGTTTTGAAATCATATAGAGAGCATAAAAGTAAAATATTGAGAGGTGTTTGTTGTTGTCAACGAATGGTAGCGGGTACTCTAACTACCTTATCAACCAGACTTTCAAGAGCGGCTCCCATGAAGGACGTTATCTCTACCAACAAGGTAGATCATCCCTCTTCTCTTTTGTTTACACATGTACTTTAGTTTAGTTTTTATCTTTTATTTTTTAGATGACACTCCTCCCAACCTTTTCTTACTCAAACCATGGCTAACCGAATCCTCGGGTGCCTTCCAACAATCTCATACCATGGAGGAGTGTCTATTTGCAAAATTAAGTTGCTTACTGATGAATCAGAGCAAAACATGTGAAGAGAATTATTAATGCAAGTTAATTAATCGGGGCTGGGAACCCCATTGCCAGCTCTTTTTGCAAAATTATTGGATAAGCGGATGAAGCCACTAGTCCATTGTGAAAGTCTGTCAGAAGTAAATGACAAGATCGAAAGATAAAACACCACATACTTCCTCATGAGCTATAAAACATTGACACAAATAAGAGATAATAGCTTTTGAATTGTTTAAAGGTAGCACATGAGCAATTTACTTTGGAATGGCGGAGAAATACCATGTAGTAGGTAGGTATGGTGGACACAAATGGCATAGTGGTTGGCTCAAGGATTTTGGATGCATGAGAAGTATTCCCTCTCGATACAAGGTTTAGGCTAGCAAGGTTATTTGAAACAAACACAAGGATGAACGGTGCAGCAAAACTTACATAAAAGACATATTGTAAACATTATAAGACTCTACACCGTCTTTCTTGTTGTTCAAAACTCAATACTAGAAATTATCTAGACTTTAGAGAGACCAAATATGCAAACCAAATTTTAGCAAGCTCTATGTATTTCTTCATTAATGGGTGCAAAGTATATGATGCAAGAGCTTAAACATGAGCACAACAATTGCCAAGTATCAAATTATTCAAGACATTTTTGAATTACTACATGTAGCATTTCCCGATTCCAACCATATAACAATGAACGAAGCAGTTTCAACCTTCGCCATGAACACTAAAGATAGAACTAAGAACACATGTGTTCATATGCAACAGCGGAGCGTGTCTCTCTCCCACACAAGCATTTATTCAAACAAAAACAAAAACAAAAACAAACGCTCCAAGTAAAGTACATAAGATGTGATGGAATAAAAATATAGTTTCAGGGAGGAACTTGATAATGTTGTCGATGAAGAAGGGGATGCCTTGGGCATCCCAAGCTTAGACGCTTGGGTCTTCTTAAAATATGCAGGGATGAACCACCGGGGCATCCCCAAGCTTAGACTTTTCACTCTTCTTGATCATAGTATATCATCCTCCTCTCTTGACCCTTGAAAACTTCCTCCACACCAAACTTTAAGCAAACTCATTAGAGGGTTAGTGCACAATCAAAAATTCACATGTTCAGAGGTGACACAATCATTCTTAACACTTCGGACATTGCACAAAACTTCTGAAAGCTAATGGAACAAAGAAACTCATTCAACTTAACAAAAGCGGCAATGCGAAATAAAAGGCAATCTGTCAAAACAGAACAGTCCGTAAAGACGAACCTGGAAGGGGCACTTAACTTTGCTCAAACGGAAAAACTCAAAACTAATGAAAGTTGCGTACATATCTGAGGATAACACACGTAAATTTGCAGATTTTTTTGATATTTTTACAGAGACTTCTGCGCGAATTCGTGATGACAGCAATGCTGTTTCTGCGCAGCAATCCAAATCTAGCATCAACTTTACCATAGAGACTTTACTTGGCACAAAAACATGATAAAGAGAGGTGGCTACAGTAGTAAACAACTTCCAAGACTCAAATATAAAACCAAAGGTACTGTAACAAAATAAACACATGGGTTATCTCCCAAGAAGTGCTTTCTTTATAGCCATTAAGATGGGCTCAGCAGTTTTAATGATGCACTCACAAGAAATAGTAGTTGAAGCAAAAGAGAGCATCAAGAGGCAAATTCAAAACAAATTTAAGTCTAACATGCTTCCTATGCATAGGAATCTTGTAAATAAACAAGTTCATGAATAGCAAAGTAACAAGCATAGGAAGATAAAACCAGTGTAACTTCAAAAATTTCAGCATATAGAGAGGTGTTTTAGTAACATGAAAATTTCTACAACCATATTTTCCTCTCTCATAATAATTTTCAGAGGCATCATGAACAAATTCAACGATGTAACTATCACATAAAGCATTCTTGTTCACATGCATAAAAGTATCATTACTCTCCACATAAGCATAATCAATTTTATTAGTTGTAGTGGGAGCAAATTCAACAAAGTAGCTATCATTATTATTCTCATTATCAAATATAGGAGGCATATTGTAATCATAATCAAATTTATCCTCCATAACAGGCGGTACTAAAAGACCAATATCATTATAATCATCATAAATAGGAGGCAAAGTATCATCAAAGTAAATTTTCTCCTCAATGCTTGGGGGACTAAAAATATCATGCTCATCAAAGCCAGCTTCCCCAAGCTTAGAATTTTCCATATCATTAGCAACAATGGTGTTCAAAGCGTTCATACTAATATGTTCCATAGGTTTTTTAATTTTCGCATCAAACCATCCATGTCTTAAATCAGGAAATAGAATAAGAAGCTCATTGTTGTCCATTATGCCTAACTAGTGTAAACAAGAAACAAAAAGATGCAATTGCAGGATCTAAAGGAAATAGCTTCGAGCACACACACAACGGCAACAGAAAAGTACTTAGTTACATGGGACCGGAGTATGAGTGTCTTTTACCTTTCCTCCCCGGCAACGGCGCCAGAAAAGTGCTTAATGTCTACGGGTGCTTCTATTCTTGTAGATAGTGTTGGGCCTCCAAGAGCAAAGGTTTGTAGAACAGCAGCAAGTTTCCCTTAAGTGGATCACCCAAGGTTTATCGAACTCAGGGAGGAAGAGGTCAAAGATATCCCTCTCATGCAACCCTGCAACCACAAAGCAAGAAGTCTCTTGTGTCCCCAACACACCTAATAGGTGCACTAGTTCGGCGAAGAGATAGTGAAGTACAAGTGGTATGAATGAATATAAGCAGTAGTAACGGCGCCAGAAAAGTGCTTGCTGGCGTGCAGTTGATGGTAGTAATATTGCAGTAAGTAAATGCAGTAAAACAAGAAACAAGCAGCGATAGCATTTAGGAACAAGGCCTAGGGATCATACTTTCACTAGTGGACACTCTCAACATTGATCACATAACAGAATAAATAGATAGATGCTAGACTCTACACCCTCTTGTTGGATGATGAACACCACTAACTCGTGTAGGATTACACGAACCCTCAATGCCGGAGTTAACAAGCTCCACAATATTCAATGTTCATATTTAAATAACCTTAGAGTGCATAACAGATCAACATAACCAAACCAAGTACTAACATAGCATGCACACTGTCACCTTCACACTACGAAAGGAGGAATAGATCACATCAATACTATCATAGAAATAGTTAACTTCATAATCTACAAGAGATCACAATCATAGCCTACGCCAAGTACTACACGATGCACACACTGTCACCATTACACCGTGCAGGAGGAATAAACTACTTTAATAACATCACTAGAGTAGCACACAGATAAATTGTGATACAAAACACATTGCAATCATAAAGAGATATAAATAAGCACTTCACTATGCCATTCATAACAGTGAATAAGTTCTGTGAAATATAGCCTAAGAGACCCACACGGTGCACACACTGTCACCTTTACACACGTGGGACAAGGAGTCTCCGGAGATCACATAAGTAAAATCCACTTGACTAGCATAATGACATCTAGATTACAAGCATCATCATATGAATCTCAATCATGTAAGGCAGCTCATGAGATTATTGTATTGAAGTACATAGGAGAGAGATGAACCACATAGCTACCGGTACAGCCCCGAGCCTCGATGGAGAACTACTCCCTCCTCATGGGAGATAGCAGCGTTGATGACATCAATGCTTTGTCTAAGGATATTTGTGTTGATTACATTACGCACCATACTTAATGCAATTGTCTGTTGTTTGCAACTTAATACTGGAAGGGGTGCGGATGCTAACCTGAAGGTGGACTTTTTAGGCATATATGCATGCTGGATAGCGGTCTATGTACTTTGTCGTAATGCCCCGATTAAATCTCATAGTAGTGATATGTATGTGCATTGTTATGCCCTCTCTATTTGTCAATTGCCCAACTGTAATTTGTTCACCCAACATGCTATCACGATGACTACTATGAGATTTAATCAGGGCATTACGACAAAGTACATAGACCGCTATCTAGCATGCATATATGCCTAAAAAGTCCACCTTCGGGTTAGCATCCGCACCCCTTCCAGTATTAAGTTGCAAACAACACGTAATAGGGTTTTCGCGACGGAGGCTTTAAGTAGGCGGAAGGGCAAGGTCGGTGGAGTCACGAGGACCCACACAGTGCGGCGCGGGACCTAGCCTCGCCGCGCCTTAGTGTGGCGCCACCTCGTGGCCCCACTTCGTATCTCCTCCGGTCTTCTGGAAGCTTCGTGTGAAAATAGGACCCCGGGCGTTGATTTCGTCCAATTCCGAGAATATTTCCTTACTAGGATTTCTGAAACCAAAAAGCAGAAAACAGGAACTGGCACTTCGGCATCTCGTCAATAGGTTAGTTCCGAAAAACGCATAATGACATATAATGTGTATAAAACATGTAGGTATCATCAATAAAGTAGCATGGAACATAAGAAATTATCGATACGTCGGAGACGTATCAATCGCCTCCGTATTGATGTGTGAGTAGTTCACCCCTGGACTATGGGTCCATAGCAGTAGCTAGATGGTTGTCTTCTCCTCATTGTGCCATCATGTTAGATCTTGTGAGCTGCCTATCATGATCAAGATCATCTATTTGTAATGCTACATGTTGTGTTTGTTGGGATCCGATGAATATGGAATACTATGTCAAGTTGATTATCAATCTATCATATGTGTTGTTTATGTTCTTGCATGCTCTCGTTGCTAGTAGAGGCTCTGGCCAAGTTGATACTTGTAACTCCAAGAGGGAGTATTTATGCTCGATAGTGGGTTCATGCCTCCATTGAATCTGGGACACAGTGACAAAAGTTCTAAGGTTGTGGATGTGTTGCCACTAGGGATAAAACATCAATGCTTTGTCTAAGGATATTTGTGTTGATTACATTACGCACCATACTTAATGCAATTGTCATTGTTTGCAACTTAATACCGGAAGGGGTGCGGATGCTAACCCGAAGGTGGACTTTTTAGGCATATATGCATGCTTTGGATAGCGGTCTATGTACTTTGTCGTAATGCCCGATTAAATCTCATAGTAGTCATCGTGATATGTATGTGCATTGTTATGCCCTCTATTTGTCAATTGCCCAACTGTAATTTGTTCACCCAACATGCTATTTATCTTATGGGAGAGACACCACTAGAACCTGGTGGACCCCGGTCCATTCTTTACACATCTGAAATACAATCTCCTAATACTTGTTCTTTATTGTTCTTCGCAAACAAACATCATTTTCCACACCATACTTTTAATCCTTTGTTTACAGCAAGCGGTGAGATTGACAACCTCACTTTCGTTGGGGCAAAGTACTTTGATTGTGGTGTGCAGGTTCCACGTTGGCGCCGGAATCCCTGGTGTTGCTCACTACACTCCATCACCAACAACCTTCACGTGTTCTTTGACTCCTCGGTTCGATAACCTTGGCTTGCTACTGAGGAAAACTGCACGCATCACACCTTCCTCTTGGGGTTCCCAACCTGACGTGTGTGTCAACCCACGATCACCCGCCAGAGGATACGAGTATATGCTCGCCGCTGTCGACAAATTCACCAAGTGGATAGAAGCAAAGCCGATAAATTCACCGGACGGGAGCGTCGGCAATCAAGTTTGTGAAAAGCATTGTCTTTCGGTTCGGAGTACCTCATAGCATCGTCACCGGACAATGGCGTAATTTCACATCCAAGGAATTCAAGGCATACTGTGCAGAGGTAGGCATTAAATTGCACTTCGCGTCAGTTGCACCCGTGCATCAAACGGCCAAGTCGAGAAAGCCAATGGTATCATCGTAATGGTATCAAGAAGCGCTTGTTAGGACCATTGGAAAAAGCTCGACATACTTAGCCAGGAGGAGTTGCCGAGTGTGTTATGGAGTATCCCACAACACCAAATACAGCACACAGGAGACTCCGTTTTTCCTGGTCCATGGGGCAGAGGCAGTACGCCGATAGAAATAGAGCATGACTCGCCAAGAGTCACGGAATATGACGAAGAAGCTTCCAGAAGAGCATTGGAAGACGATGTCGACGCACTTGATGAAGCTCGAGACGAAGTGTATCACGGGTCGCTAAGTACCAGCAAGATCTGAAAAACTACCACAAATACGTTTGCGACCAAGATCTTTTCAGGTCGGAGACTTAGTTCTGCGACTCAATCAAAAAAGCCATGAAAAACTCGAGTCGCCGTGGCTTGGCCCTTACATCGTCACAGAAGTAATCGAAGGAGGAGCATACATGATAAAGGACAAGAAGTCAGGAGCGCCGAGCCAAATCCTTGGAATTGGCACAACTCAGGCGGTTCTACGCCTAGAGTCGAAATATAGTCCTCCTGTAAAACTACAATGTACTGAAATGCCCGCGAGTTTTCAGACGCACTCTTTTCCTTTTACAGGGCACCGAGTGGGGCTGGAAAAGGTTTTTAATGAGGCGGGCTCGCGGTGCTGCAATATAATAAAGATAGTGGAAGTATACATCTTTTTCTTTGACATGCTCGGGGGCTTGCGCCCAGAAGTTACAATATATATACAATGCCGACGAATACACCTCGCAAAAATATTTCGCCTTGGTGCAAAGCATCTCGCCAAATAAAAAGACGGTACAAAATAGTGATCAACAAAAAAGCTCGGGGGCTAATACCCGCAAAAAACAGTACACCCAATATAATTTATTTTTCCTTGGTTCAACCTCGCATATATAATAGAGAAAATTCGCCAACAAAACGCTCGGGGGCTGGATGAGGAAAAATAAAAATATTTACTGGCTTTACAATATAGATTATGTTTACAAGATGCAATCCCGGAGAAAAACTCGACAAGTTAAAAGAGAAAATCTCAATTGCTGCCTAGTATATCATCTATGGTCATCCGTTCGTTATTTGCAGTGCGAGTACTATGTTCAGCATAGCTGCCCTTCACGAAGAACTCAGCGTCCATCCGAAGAAGTTCATCCATCATATCTTCTGCTACAGGGGTCACAATGTCATCAATTTTGCCAACGTTCCTCTTCCTTTTCGCCATCTTGGCCAGGCACTTGGAGACAATTCTACTCATGTCTAACTTTGGATAGCAGATTTGTATCATCATCATAGCTAATCTGGCGCCGGCAGATAGTTGGGTCCGCACAAACCCATGGATTCGAGGTGCATCCCGAAATTTATCCATCAATTCAGGAAGGGTTTCTGGCATCTTATTGCGCAGGAACATGGTGCCGTAAACTAAGGACAATGTCCTTGTACAAAAGTCGAGGAAATCACGGACCTGACCTGCACGATCTTGAAATCTGACGATTTGGCGGGTACGTTCAGGCGTAACCCAAAAGTTGGAACCGTGTTCTTCGGCAAGTCTGAGAAGTACATTGGATCGGGCTTCAACGCGTTGATCCTCGGCAGCGGTATCTAAAAATGAACCTGTTTCAGTGGAAACATCAGTAAGGAAGGAAGAATAGCAAGAATAAAATCAAGCACGGTCAAGTGAATGAAGTGTACCTGTCATATCCAAGCTGGAGTCATTCATCAGTTGAAGCATATAATTTTCTCGCGAAAAAGCTTCGGCAGCCTCAGTAACCGCGGCCTCTTTTTCAGCTATAGCATCCTGAGCCTGCTGAAGCGCAATTTTTTCCCTCTCCAACGATTTTCGAGACTGTTCCATTGTTATAAGTACTTGCTTCTTCATAGACTGAAGTTGTTGGCGAAGTTCTTCCAAGTCTTGTGCCGAACCCTTACTCGAGGAATCTTCAATAAGTTCATCAGCAACAGGTGTTTTCTTCAAACGAGATGAAGCAGGAAAAGCATCGGAAGGACGAGGAGTTGAAGTATAGTTGTCAAATATCAACTGGAAATAAAAGTTTCGACATCAATCATCAAGCAAAGATAGATTTACATTGATTTTCAAAGTATGTACATGGCTATTACAAAAGGAGGATCCCTAATGAACTACTGAGGCAGTTGTCGCCAAGTCTACTATGGCGATAGCATCAAAAGAGACAAGTAAAAAAAGAAGACAAGATGGTCTACTTGACCTCCGGCTTCGACGAACTAGGAGCAGGAGTTGGCTTGCATCCAAGGTAGGCGAGGATTTTCTTTGAATTTGGCTTAGCAGCCCTAATCAACGACTGCCACCTCTTGGTTTCCATCTCCGTGGTGTCGCCAACTCTTTCCCAGTCGACATCTTGCTGGCTGTCAGCGACCAAGGCAATAGTGCATTATTCAACGCCAACTTTCAAACCCTCTTAGCGAAGCTTGAGCCCAAGATCTTCTTGAGAATTAAAGCATTTGGCGAGAGCAGCAAAAGGCGTGGGTTCTTCCTACTTCGGGAAGAAGTAAGGAAACAGCTGCGACAGACCTTCTCTGGCATCGGCAAGACCTTCACGCGCCTCATCTCCGTGGATCTCAAGGAGGGAGAGAGCGTCGAGAAGGCGATCACCTTCAGGATTCTCCAGATCATAATCCTGTTGCGTTTTCCCTAAGTGAGTCACAAAAAAGCTTGTCAGAGAAAAGCAAGGCAAGAGGAATTTGATGATCCGAAGAAATAGAAGAGATATGATTACTTACTGACAAAACGTCGACTCTGCGACTCCAAGCGAGCAACAATTTCTGTCTCGCGAGCAGATTGCTGAGCTATATTTTCGCTCAAAGAAGTTTCCGCGTCATGAAGTCTTTTTCGAAGATCTTCGATGGCGGCAGCATCTGCTTCAGCTTTCTGGCGAGCTTTTTCGCTTTGCTCTAACTTGATAGCAAGAGTGTCAGCACGTTTGTTGGTTTCCGCAAGATTTTCTGGCATAATCAACGACAGTAAAAAGTTATGACAAAATAGTGGAGTATATTTAGCAAAGGAAGGAGATAGAAAAGTACCTTCAAGTTTCTTGGCATGGTCACGGTACCCGATGAATTGGGTACCGAGGCGAATAAACTCCTTCATCAAAGGCTGAAGAGAAGACCAAAAGAAAAATAGAAGTCAATATAGGAAGAGAAAGTTCGACAGCACCTAGCAAGAAACAAAGGGGAGTTGAAAAATTCGGAAAAAAAGAGGAAGTAAAAAACTTACATCGTCCATTGAAGGAGTCGTGGAACTACCAGCCAACAGGAGAGGCTCCTTGGCTGGTTCTACCCTAGCTCTCTTTGGTGAAGAGGCTCGGGGGCTCGCAGCTGGAGTTGGATGCTCTGTGTCTTGATGAGGAGGCGAAGTTTCCTCCCCATCAGGTTGAGCTTCAGAGACAACTATAGTACGGGACGTGCTCATTCGAGCAGTCGCGTCAATAGGTGTATGTTCATCCTCGGTCGCCATCTTCGATTCGGGAGTGCTGTGCCTGGTGAGTCTGCGCGGTGGCATCAACAATGGCGTAGGAGCAAAGTGCGAGCGTGGTTGAGCTCAAGAACTGTGGGGCGCAATGGAGGATTTTGGCAGAGGAGAGCAAAGGAGCGGCGCGAGCGAAAGTGCGGAAGGAGGAAGATGATGACCTTAAATAGAGGTGCGGTGAATCGACACACCGTTGGATGGAGAAATTGTGAGATAGATGGTGTACACGTGGACAAGGGGTAAAAATGCAATTTCACTAAGAAGGGAAGGAACATGCGCTACAGTGCGTGCGCCAGAAAAAGTGGAGGACGTCTGTCCCCCACTTGCACGACGTGTCAACTTGATAAGATATTTGGGCCCACGAGACAGAGAGACAGTAGTTCTCGCGTTTTCCCGATACAGTGATCGTGGCTATCATCAGCAATGATGTCACCTTAGCAAGAGAAAATTTTGGCTATGAAGCTTCATAAGAATGGCGACAGCAGAAGATTATTGATTATTTTGAGAGCCTTTGATCAAATACAAGTTTTTGCCCAAATGCTCGGGGGCTACTTTGGAAAAAAGAAAAATTCGAGTATGACAAAATAGAAATGTCGAGAGCCTATGACCAAATGCAAGCATTTGTTCATAGCCTCGGGGGCTACTCCCATCGGGAGCGCTGGTCGCGCACCCGATAGATATGAAAAGTTTGAGAAAAAATAAAAAATATATTGACATGAGGCATTAAAATGTTGAGCCTATAACCTAGTACAAGTCCTTGGCTGTAGCCTCGAGGGCTACTCCCATCGGGAACGCTGTTCGCGTGCCCGATGAAATTATAAAAAAAGCGAGAAGAAAGAAAGAAAGAGAGAGAAGAAAAAAGAAGGAGTGAGCATATTTCGAGTTATACAAATAACTCTACATATACTCCCACCGGGAAGGCAAAATAAGTCATCCGTTGACTCAATAAAATGTGCTATTCCAACAGCCGAAAAAGCACTCGACAATATATTCTCAGAACGCCAAAGTAGTGAATAATCTCTGAATGCCGCAAAACTTTGCGAAGGTAAGACCCCGATCCGTTCTGAGCGGCGTGGCGCCGTCTCCGACGTCGGTTTCTACTTTTTTCCGTATCACCAGATACGAAGAAAAATCCTAACCGACGCGTTAGGTACCCGATAAAATATGACCGGGACTCGACGAATGGTAAGACCGCGGCACATGTCGAAGTTTACACCAGTATCCCGAGATCATGTCCAGGGACGTGATCTTGATGTAGGTTTTTGCGGATTGCCACTAGATCAGTTAACTAGTACCTGATCCGTCAGATGAACTAGTCCCAACTACCATTATCCCTATACAATATATAATTGCATATCCAAAGATATGTGATAAATTCGGCAGCATTTATTGAATGATTAAAGTTGGAGATTTTCCCGATTCTTCATTCAAGCAAAATCTCGGGGCACTGACATAGGCATCCCCAATGGGCCAAGATGGTACCAGGGTTTAATGAAGGCCCATGACTCGAAGAATAAGAAGAACCGGAAGCCCAAGATGTATTAAGGAAAGCTAGAGTTGTATTAGGAAATATAGAGACTTGTAATTTTACGGATGTTAGAAACCCTCCCAGACTCCGTAACTTGTGTATTACGAAACCCTCGGCTCCACCTATAAGGGGGAGTCGAGATGAAGAGAGGATCGAATCTATTGTCAACACAACCCTAGTTTCATAATCGTCGAGTACTTTTCGGCTGAAACCTTCGAGATCTACTTGCCCTCTACGTCCAACGAAACCCTAGTCTACAATACGTAGGCATTGACAAGTTAATACCTTGTCACCCAACGGTGTGCAATCTACGCTCATCAAGCTTCCTCCTGCTGAGTGCTGCAGACTTTGATCTCGGTACCTTTGCAGTGACATGAGTACCATCAATAGCCCCAATGTAATCCTGTAAAGAAATTAGCACATAGTCATGTTTCTGACAGTAGCACACATATGATAGGTAGAAGGAACATGATTTTGCACTCACCCTGAAATATGGGAACCACATGTAGCTGTTCTTGATCTTGGGTGGTGTCTTCATTGATGTTGGCTTGATCATTTCACCTATGAGCTCCCCAATTGCGTACAACACCTGCTGGAAGTACCGACAGATAGTCTCCGTGGATTTCCTGAATGTGCTATGGATGACTCTGAACCTCTGGTTATGACCCACAACATGAAGAAACATTGCGACTTGTTCTTCGACGGAGGTGTGGATGCTATCAACAGCAGTCCTCTACCCTGAACGTTTTCACAAGTGCATAGAAATGGGCTCTTCTCATCCGTAGCATCTGGATAGCCTCTACATCGTTGCAGTTGTAGATGTAGTTTAGGTTGGCAATCCTCTCCTGATCTCGTTGTAACATAGGACCGTAACTGACACGAGGAAAAGCAGCATGCCTAACTGCTCTCTTGTGCAGCATCAGGATCCAGGCTTGTATGCAAACGATGAGTGATGCGGCGTGATGCACCCTGGAGCTGGTCGGTCTACTCAAACAAGATCTATGCATTACGAACGGTCTTATCGAACCCAACTAGTTCTACCAACATGAATCGAACACTACAGTAGAGCAGAGGAGTTTCCCCTTACCTCCGTCATGGCAGACGATGGACACGGCCGAAAGCCACCGCAGATGTGTGCAGGATCCGCCGCGGCTGGGCACGAGGACCCTGGTCCGGTGCCGGAGACCGAAGGGAGATGCGCGCTGCCAGATCTGGGTCACTGCAGCCGCCGCCGGTGCGAAAATTGGGGGAAGGGAAATTTTTTGGGAGGGGGCTAATGGAGAGGGTAATCGAAGAGGAGGTTACCCCTACCTTTACCGCGCAACGCCGCTGGGATTTCGCTTCTCCCGCCATGCCGAGCCGTAGCGCCCACAACGATGCCACTTCTGCCTCACGTAAACTGCCCCGTAGAAACCGTCAACCAGGCGTTCCTCCGGGGCCTGTCCAAGGGGTGCTTTAAGACCCGTGCTATGCAAGAACGCGACTGAGCCAAGGCAACCAAACGACCCGAAAAATGTTGGGCCGATGCGAGCTAGGGGGCATCCAGGCTACCAAATGCGCGCTTCATCTCCCCCTTCCAACACCGACAGCCAGAGACCAGACCAACACAACATAACGTTGACCCGACAAAACGACCACTACTAGGAAAACCACTATAGGTAGAAATATCATCTGTGGCGCACCTAAAGGTGCATGCTCCACAAAATTATTTTTGTAGCACATGAAAATACATGCTCCGCAGAAATTTTCGAGATTTTGTGGCGCATGTAGCGGCTGGTAACTACGTAACTTTCCTTTCGTGGCGCATGTGAATGAGATGGGCCATGTCTATGTGGGGCCTCCATGCAGATCCACTACTCGGGCATGGGCGAAGGGTATTTTAGGACAAGATGTACCAACATCCGCCTGTCAGTAAATTCAAACTTTTAAGCAAGACATGTTAGTACATGCTGAAAGGGACATAGTTGTTGGCCCAGTGAATAGGCGTTTAATTCTTACGAGATGGGCTTAACAAATGCGGAATAAAATTAGCGTTACTTTGTCAAGCCAAAGCCTATATAGGGTTCACCTATATGCACCAACAACTTATGCTAAGCAATACAAGCAACTATGAGATAGCAAGATAACTTAAAGCACGATGGCTATCACAAAGTAAAGCGTGCATAAGTAAAGAGCTTCCTAAGACAGAGATAACCTAGAAACGCGGAGACGATGATTTATCCTAAGTTCACACTCTTGCGTAGTGATAATCTCCGAAGTGAGGTGTGGTAGCTTAGTGCTCCTGACGTCGCTGAAATGGCTCACCTTGAGTGTGTGGTTGCTCGATGCACCAACTCCACAAAGGCCTCACCCCAAGATGCGTAGTCACACCACACACGAGTCACGAAGGCGCTCACCTTATTCTCCCAAGTGACTTCGCCACAAAGGCCTATGTGCCGTTCTGCCTCCACTAAGGGATTTCATTTGAGGCGGAAACCGAGCCTTACACAAAGGTTGGGGCAGACATCCGCAACTTAATTGGAGGCTCCCAACAAATCACCACAAATTCCTTGAATCCTTCTAGGGTTCCAAGAACCCAAGATAAACAACCTTCTTGCTTTCACCACCACGAATCACCGTGGAGAACTCAAATCGATGCACCACATGCAATGGCAAATCCTTCACTCCCAAATTCCACCAAAGCTACAAAAGCTTGTGGGGGAAGAAGAGAGGAAGAACAAAGGAAATTCACAAAGAACTTCAAGATCAAGATCTAGAGGATTCCACTCACAAAGAGAGGGATTCGATTGGTAGAAATGTAGATCAGATCTCCTCTTTGTTTTCCCTCAAAAAGATTCAAGAAGCATAGGAGGAGTAGAGGGATATGGCAAGCTCTCAAGATCAACAATGGTGGAGAGCAAATGGGGAAGAGATGGCTGCCCAAGGAGGAAGAAGGGGGTATTTATACCCCCAGAAAATCGAGCCATTGGGGAATAACAGGCCGGAATTTCCGGCCTAAATGAGGGCCGAAAATTCCGCACCCATCGGAAATTCCGGCCTGGAAAATGAAATTTCCGGCCAAATTTCCGGGGGCGGGGGATCCAGGGGGTCTGGACCCTTAGTCCTTAGCCGTTTTTCGGGCCCGGAAATTCCGGCCCGAGAAAAACCTAAATGTAAAGAAAATGAGAAAGACCATAACTTGAGCATCCGGACTACGATTTTTGGGCTCATTTTGAAGCTAGTAACAAGATCTACAAGATAATGCAGGGAAAAATAGTCCAGTAAGGTAGGATAGAAATAAATTGATGAAATGTTTGACCTATCTAAAATACATACCTAAAACCTCCAACAAATGCAACAAGTTGCCCGTGCAAAAACCATTCTCGATGAACTAGAGCTTGTCATTAGAATAAGCACAAGCTCTAAACCATCACATGCTAAGATCCAAATAACAACCAAGAAATATGATGCAAGGATGCATAGGTTTGAGCCTTCCGAATGATAGCGATCGAGTTACTCACTGAGCCATCTGACAAGACGACAACTAAACTATAAACCGGTCTCCAACTACACCATGAGACAAGTGAGAAAGAATCTCTATCAAATGCAAACCTTAATCTTGCGCATTCCACTTGAGCTCGATGATGACGGTCTTAACTGCAACAAGATGGAACACCTTTCTTGATTGTGCTTGCTTGACGAAGTCTTGTGGATTGCTACCCCATAATCCATCATGGGAGAGCTTCTTCTGCATCTTCTCATATCCATGATCACTATATGGATGGCAAGATTCAAGCAAATGATCTCTGACATGGCTTGTCTTGAACTTGCACTTCTTTCTTCATTCTTCATCGTTGATGTCTTGAAGTTAAACTTGAGGGCTCAGTTCATCTTCATCTTCAAAACATACTTGACACTTGATCTTCTTCATTTGATTATTATTGCAATCTTGAACCCAACATATGGTTCAAGCATTTCCTATGGACAACTCCTACAAATAACTCAATGCAAATATTAGTCCATAGGGATTGTCATTAATTACCAAAACCACACATGGCGGCTCCATGCACTTTCAATTCCCATTTTGGTAATTGGACAATCTCTTTGAGAGGGTATAAGGAATTTAAGTTAACAAGTTTAATACATAGAGCAAACTCCCCCATAATATATGCATGTGTGAATAAACTTGAATTTCATTGCATACATTGGCATTCAAAGCCTAATGGAGTTTCCTCTAAATATTCAAATATGCAAAGCAACAAGATGCAATGCAAGAAAGGTACATGCTTAATCACAAAGCAAAGACATAACCAAATTCCCTTAAACCTCCAAACTTCTCCCCATTGGCACCAATTGCCGAAATGGGTGAAAAATTTAGAAGGCATATATAGTGAGACTTCCTCCATACCGTGTGCATTTCTCATAATTTGAGTGGAATCAAATGCATGTATCCAATGAAGAATATTCAGAAGGAATCACACTATAGAGTGGATCAAAGATTGCAAAAGGGTAACAAGTCAAGAAGCTTCAACAAATGAAGCAAGCAACTAAATGAACAACAAAGAAGATACAAAAAGATAGATAGATATTATGATAAGATCAATAAGATTGCTCTAAATAATACGGTGAAGCTCCTGTTTGTGTACAAAAACTAGACAATTGTATAAAGTGCACAAACATCGAATCATCACTCCCATAATATTATTAAAACAAAAGATACCAAGTGAATTAAACTCTAATGATCACTACAAAATAGTGCTTGCAATAACCTCCTCATCCCCCAGCATGCTTACAGATACAACTGCACATTATATGTAGCGGAGATGATCGTAAAAATATTACTCCTATTTAGGGAAATCATGTAAGTATTAAGGGATTATTAATTCTACGCCCCTCGTTCGTTAACACTACTCACTTTTCCCCAATCGCTCATTTTTCTTCGAAGTGAGCAACTATTCGAGGGCAAAAGTGCGGAAAATGTGAAAGCAAAAGTTTAGACACATGGGGAAAAGTGAGCAAAAAGTTATCGAATGGGGAAAAGTGAGAACAATTAAGAAACCAGGGGCATAGAATTAAATACCCATAGAAAATTAAGCTTAACACTTGCAACGATAAAATAGTTGAGCAACAAGTAAGTGGCACCATAATAAAGGGCTCAACCAAGAGGATATGTGAAAGGCATGACAAAGCATATTATAAGACTATTGCAAGGATGAGCAAAAAGCATCATCATAGTCTTCAATGAATTACATTGCTTAGCATGACCAATCAACATAAAACAAATAAAGAAGATATCAAATGGAGATGTATCATCTCTTATGTATAAGTTTCTCTAAGTGGGCAATATCACAAAGATATTTATCCACAAAAAAACATGCACACATAAAATAGATACGCAATAAAAATAGTATGATATCCAAGATGAAGTCATGCAATATACCAATAAGATTTTTTGCTTAATAGCATGGCCACAAGCTCAACTTTATCTTATTGTACATTCATGAACTTCAATCATAAACACATAAAATACATCACAAATATCAACAAGGGATAGAAGATAGTTGGGATGCTTTGAGAAAGGGAACAAGTATCACAAACAAGGATACCAAAAGAAATAGAAAAGAAATAACTCAATTTGCACTTTCATTGATATTGCACATGTGAGAGGCTCGATGAATTGATATTCAATAAAATTGCTAGATAGGCATAGTTGGGATGGATGAATCATGAGAGTGATTTTATATACTTCCCAACATATGTGCTCATCTCAATTTACTCACATTTGAAATAAATAGGTTTCATTAAAATCTTTGCAAGAAGCATAATATTTACAAATCGAGATATTATTCATGCCAAGGTGCAACCACATGGTTGGATGCTAGAATGATATGCATGAGAAGATACTTGTTACCGAGATAGCATTGGTGTGGATGTTGTAGATATGAGTTCGTTAACCAACCTAGCTTGCCTCAAATTACCATTGAGTCACCACATCTTCCTAAGTGTGAGACAAGCATCCAATGTATCTCCTTGTACCTAAAACAAAATTAAGTACAAAATGGTTCCCAAACTAATTGGGTCCAAAGTAGTTAGATACACTACAACATATAGTACAAACTCCACAAAACTATGTGCATATAGATATGAAATTGACTTTCATGCACATCTTAGCCAAATTAGGATTTGATGGAGTTTAACCTATATATTGGATCAAAGAAGTAACACATGCCACAATATATACATATATTAAATATGCATGCACAATACTTTCAAGAACCAAGGAAGATATAATTGGACAAAACACCAAATAAATCAAGAAATAATGGTTGTCCAATTATATCAAATAATCAAACTAACCCAAGATTGGAATCCAAGACTTATCTCATTGGGCAGTTTAATTAAACCCCCAAAAGGGAATGAGATAATTCAAAATCCCAAGAGAGCAAGGTTCCCACAAATAAACCAAACCCTCAAAACTTTTATGATGGCACAAAGTACCAACAAGAAAAGGTTTGTCTCCAAAAACAAATTCTTGATAATGATCAAGAGATGTTAAACATTCTAACAAATATATGAGAGATCCCCCAAGATTAGTGCATTATCTAGGATTTTTCATATGAATATAAAATGAAAAATACTAGGATCATCACCCTACCTATATCTACTAAAAATGCTAAGAAAGTTTAAATAGACAAATTAGATCCATAAGATGCAAGGAAGACATATGGGAGTCAAAGCACAACAAATTCATGGCAATAAATACGGCAATTAAACAAAAGAGGCAATGTAAATATGATCAATAAATATCTACCTCATAATAGATTGCCAATTGTCCTAGGACAAGAGGTATTAGGAAATATTTCCTGGTGGTAGTTTGTAAGTATATGTAAGATCATATTTACACCAAATAAAGCATATCGTAAAAGATAAGAGTTAACCATCATGCAAAGAGATTTTCTTGATAGCTTCAATTAGTCATACCGACATGCAAAGCAATTAATAGCATTCATACCAACATGCAAAGCAATTAATAGAATGACTTGAAGCACATGGTTTCCCAAAAGGGTATTGAGGGACACATTGTGAAAAACCATGCCAAGAAACACTTTCACAAATAAGATCCACAAAGGTATTAGCAATTAAGCCATTTAAACAAATTGGAACTTGTTTGAACAAACATGCCACATAGGAGAGAGATAATTTACAATATCAATTCTATGTGACACAACCTCAAATGTTCACATTTTCTAGGCTTGTAATATGAAAAAAACTTATTACTCCCATAATGTGATAAGGAATTTATTTTCACAAGAGGCAAATAAGATCCAACTAGAGATATTAATGGACATTAGAATTTGAATTTCTCATAAAGATGACATACCACATAGAGACTAGATAATCTTGCAATATCAATTCTAAGTGATATTCCTCATGTACATAGATTGTTAGGATTGTGAAATTACCAAAGGAATATCACTCCCCTAAAATGGGATAGTCCATTAATCGCTCATAAGAGCCATATAAGATGCAACAAGATGCAAAGAGGCTCCAACACAAACACAAATACATGGTGTGCAACTCAACATACACAGACTTGATTTCTCAAGAAAATCAAGTAGGAAGCACAACATATACAAACACATGTTAGGAACAAAACTAACACATGCAAAGGGGCGAGTAACTTTCAATATAAATGAGTTGGGTACATGTTACTGCAAGGAGGAACATTGGATATATGATAGAAGAAAGATAACCAAAAGACTTGGCTTGATATAATATAAATGATGAAGATCCCTTAATTCTTCATGATGTAGTCAAGTCTCTGTCAACACCCGGATTTTTAAGTCCAGATGCCTATTATGCCATACATCGCAATCCCAGGAATATTGTTTTTGCGAGACATAATAGATTGATATCACAGAACATCATTCAATACAAACCATAATAGTCTTACATCAAAGGATCACATGATCCAGTCTTAATACAGCAATTGATCTACAGATCAAATACATATCACATAGCGGAAGAAACGTAATAGCGGTCCATCTGTTCCACAGGCAACGCTTGACGTCAGGAAGTAGTCCTAGTTATCATAGACGTCATGCTGTCCATCCTCCTGGTACTGGTTCTCCTCTTCATAGTCTGGCCATTTGAATAGCTAGGGACAAAGCCATGAGTACTTTTAAAGTACTCGCAAACTAATACTAGTGTAAGCACTATTATCTATAGCAATGGGGTTCTAAGCTCTAGGTTCATTTGCATAAAGCCAATTTTATTTCATAAGCACTTAGTAATAAAAGACTCTTTAGTTGTCTAACTAAACTCAAGTGGGAACATTAGTGTCATTCCCACAACTCTGTTGTGATCAAGTCCAATTCACCTTTCAAGTTCAAGTCACAAGTCACCAGTCATATGTCACATTTTTGAAATTGTCTGATGACGGAACAGTATGGCCTTTCCAACTATCCATGACCGCGGACGCGGCTATTCGAATAGTTTTACACTCTGCAGAGGTTGTACACTTGTGCCACAACATTTGATTACATCCGTCAGGGATAGCCCTGAATAATCATACTCAGTATGCGGATCATCAACCATAACCTTTCACTTACACACCCTAGTATAGGCACCTCTCCCCATGAGCTTGGCCTCCCAGTGAGGGCAAACCACCAACCTAGGAACTGCACAGGGCTTGGATAGGGCAATCACCTCATTTCACGTCATTTCACATTTCACAGAGGCAGCCTCGGCATAACCCCTATGACGCTTATTCAGAGGGAACCCATACTAAAGTGCATAAATTTCCAGTTAAGCCCTACCCATAATAAGGTATTGTGGGGGTACTGTAAAATTGGAATGGTATCGCATCCAAACCCAACCATCAGTTTTTGTCAAAGAGTCACCTTAACATTCATAGGTCACATTCACCTTCAAAAATTTCAATAGAATGAATCATCATTCCAAGGTTTTTAAAATAATTTGATTCACATGTTCCCATCTAGAGTAGTCAATTTTATTTTTAGCACTAGCAACTAGTCATGAGGGGTGCTAACTAACTTGTAGCTCTCTAGGCTAACTTTGATGCTCTTGTGATACTCCATATCTAGACCAAAGTTAACTATGAACAAAATAAACTTTGAGAACCAAAGTAAAAGCTGGCAAGATAAAAACTTGGGATTGAAATTCTTAAACACAAAATGATATTGCAATGGTGCCTTGCTCTAGTAGAGCTTGCACTAGGGTAGCCTGCAAGAGTATAGCTTGCCTTGGTTGGTGTATTGCTCAAGGTGTTCTTCTTCTTCTTCGTAGAAGTCTTCTTCCTCTTAGTACTCGGTACTAGCGTCTATAAATGAATAAGAGGTACACAATCACCAAACAGATACTTAAGTAGACTAGTAACCATAATGGTTCACACAAGATGACCTATTATCATCACAAGCATCCATACTAGGGTTTTCTTTTATTTCCTTGGAAAGTAATTTCCTCTCATTGGAATATTTATTAGGGTTTCTATTTATTTCCTTTGAGGAATAATTTCCTCTCCTCGAACATTGCTAAGATTTAATATCCTCAAATCATAAGTATGAGATCAGGTTGACCAAAGTTAACACTTCATATTTACCATTTGGGAAAATGATTTAAATGAGATAAAATATCTCATACCATTTAATCATTACTATTTTGGAAAAGGATTTAATATTCTCAAGTAATAACATATGGGGTCATGAAGACTAATGTCATCACCTCACATTGAATTACTTATAAAATTGATTTAAATGAGATGCTACATCTCATAGAATTTAAATACTATTTTTGAAAATAATTTAAATGAGCTAGAAATGACTACATAGCCATTATTTGAATCTAGCCCATGATCATTTGAAACAACCATGTCATACTTTTACATATTCAGATAGACAATATGAAATGTGATTTTTGAGAGTTGGAGTCAACTCAAAATAATTCATGGTTGATTTTATAAAAATGTTTGAAATCTGAAAACCTCCTGTCTTGTTATTTTTATTTCAAGTGATCTATGACGAATCAAGAGTTTAGACTAGTGGGGTTGGCTAGATATTTTCATAAGCTTTCTACAAATATTAAATTCATCAAATTTGGCTTAGTGGATATTTTCCTATTTAATTTTGAAGTAGGCAGCAGTATTCAAATTTGGGTTAAATCGAATTAACTGAGTTCAAACTAAATGGGCGCGCGGGAAAACCTACTGGGCCGGCCCAACTGTGCTCCAGTGCGCAGCGGGCCGCCTGACAGCAAACCCCACATGTCAGTGGCCTTTAAAACCCGAAGCGGTAAGTTTCAACGTGGGCCGCAGGATTAGATGCAAGATCGACGGATGGCATGCGTCGTCGTTGACGGCGAGCGCAAGGGCTACTGGTGGCGAGCCTAGGGGGTCAGCGACTCACCGGAGCTCCGGCGGTCGTCGGAGAGGAAGCAGGGCGACGTTGCGGTTGACGGTGGTTCTCCTGGTACAAGCGGCGGCTCCTGGGGCGGCTCCAGTCGACGGCTGCTTCTGCGGCGGCTCCGCGGACTCCGGTGAGCAATTGGCGGGCTACCGGTGATAATATGGAGTGGCGAGGAGTCGAGGAGGCTCAGGGAGAAGAGGGGAGGCGAGTGGTGTGAAGAAACAGCAAGGGGGAGACCTCCTTTTATAGCGGGCGAGAGGGGGCGGCTCGGCACGGCAGGTCATCGTCGTCGATGATGCTACAACGATGGAGAGGCGTGGGCGAGGGCAGGGGATGATGCAGCGTGGCCTGACGGTTCTTGCAAGCGTCACTGCGCAGCAGGATGGAGACAGGATGGCTCGGGCGACATCAAAGTCCGTGCAGTACTGCGGCGGAGGACAGTGACGATGGCGATATACAGTACTGGAGCGAGAGGGAGCGTGTCATGGGCTAGGCAGACGTAGCGAAAAGCGTGCGAAAGGAGGGAGCGAGGGGAGGTCTGACGCGACGTGGCTACGTCGTGCTCTGGCGCGTCTAGTGGCATGCCTGTGCGCGTGCTGGCACGCTCTGGGTGTCCTGGGCGCGTCGTGTTCTAGTCAGTGCACGCATCTCCTCGGCTCAGGGCTTGTACCAGCAGGTTTGTGCGAGTGAGGGGGAGTTAGTAGACATGGTGAGAGGTGCTGTTGGCGTGGTAGTTAACACACGTCCGTTGGGAACCCTAAGAGGAAGGTGTGATGCGTACAGCAGCGAGTTTTCCCTCAGTATGAACCAAGGTTATCGAACCAGTAGGAGTCAAGGAACACGTGAAGGTTGTTGGTGACGAGTGTGTGCGGCTACACCAGGATTCGCGCCAACGTGGAACCTACACAACACAGTACTTTCCCAACGTAATGTTGAGGTTGTCAATCTCACCGCTTGCTAAAACAAAGGATTAAACGTATGGTGCGGAAAATGATGTTTGTTTGAAGAACAGTAAAGAACAATTTGCAGATTGTATTTCAGATGTAAAAGAATGGACCGGGGTCCATAGTTCACTAGTGGTGTCTCTCCCATAAGATAAATAGCATGTTGGGTGAACAAATTACAGTTGGGAATTGACAAATAGAGAGGGCATAACAATGCACATACATATCACGATGACTACTATGAGATTTAATCAGGCATTACGACAAAGTACATAGACCGCTATCCAGCATGCATCTATGCCTAAAAAGTCCACCTTCGGGTTAGCATCCACACCCCTTCCATGTTAAGTTGCAAACAGAGACACTGCATTAGATGGTGCGAATGTAATCAACACAAATATCCTTAGACAAAGCATTGATGTTTTATCCTAGTGGCACAAAGACATCCACAACCTTAGAACTTTTCACTGTCTCCAGATTCAATGGAGGCAGAACCCACTATCGAGCATAAATACTCCTCTTGAGACATAAAATCAACAGCCCGAGCCTCTACTAGCGGGAGCATGCAAGAACATAAACAACATATATGATAGATTGATAATCAACTTGACATAGTATTCCATATTCATCGGATCCCAACAAACACAACATGTAGCATTACAAATAGATGATCTTGATCATGATAGGCAGCTCACAAGATCTAACATGATAGCACAATGAGGAGAAGACAACCATCTAGCTACTGCTATGGACCCATAGTCCAGGTTGAATCACATCAATCCGGAGGGTGGGCATGATGATAGAGCCTCTCCGGGATGATTCCCCTCTTCGGCAGGGTGCCGGAGGCGATCTCCTGAATCCCCCGAGACGGGATTGGCGGCGGCGGCGCCTCGGAGTATTTCCGTCGTGGCTCTCGGTACAGGGGTTTCGCGACGAAGGCTATAAGTAGGCGGAAGGGTAGGGTTGGAGGCGGGCGCGGGGCCCCACACCATAGGCCGGTGCGCCCCATGCTGGCCGCGCCGCCCTATGGGTACGGGGCCTCGTGGCCCCACTTCGATCCCCTTCGGTCTCCGGGAAGCTTCGTGGAAAAAGAAGACCCTGGGCGTTGATTTCGTCCAATTCCGAGAATATTTCCTTTGTAGGATTTAAAACCAAAAGCGTAAACAAACAATCACTTTGCATCCGTCAATAGGTTAGTGCCGGAAAATGCATAATAAGACATAAAGTGTGTATAAAACATGTGAGTATCATCATAAAAGTAGCATGGAACATAAGAAATTATAGATACGTTTGAGACGTATCAAGAGGGACCAGAGAGGGATGGAGATGGTGATGGCATGGTAAGTGACATAGGGCTCAGCATGGTCTTGGTTTTGATCATTTTCATGAAGGAGCAGTGGTACCAATGCCTAGCATTGTTCAGAGGATGCAAGGAGAAGTCAATGATGACAACAGGTGGGATGGTTTAGTCTAAAATCCATCAGATATAAGAGTGTATGCACTTTCCAGAATTTTGCACACAAGGTGTTTGTGAAAATGGCCGAAAGAAATTAAATTTGAATTTTGGCAAAATATTTTATGGGTGTGAATTAAATAATATTTGGCATCTATTGGTGGTGTTGGTTTGCAAAATGGAAGAGGTTTGGTGAAATCCAAAATGGTTATGATCTATAATCTGATTCAATGTTGCCACTTGGCTTGATTATATTAAGCAAATGAGAAAGATTTTGCAAGGTTGGTATTTACCAAAAGTGTTCACCTTGATGAGGTATTGGATAAGGTGCAAAGAGTTGAGAAAGTTTGGTTTTGGAATCTCTTAATACAAGGGCTCAAAGTAGGTAAGATGTTAAAATTGGCAGATTTGACCATTATCATATGTGAGTGAGTTTTGATTTTTCTTTAGATTTGTTTTGAATTTTATTGATTAAAATGTTGTTCTTATGAGTTTAGTAAGGTTTCTAAACCATTGACACAAGCTAAGATGGCCTAGGTTAGAGTTTTGCAAAAATGGTCATAGGCTCATATGTGAGGTTATTTGCATTTTCTCCTTTTCTTCTTTGTTTCTCTTTGATCTATATGATCATGGTTAGGGTTTAGTTAGTGTTAGGTTGGGTTTAACAATGGTTCACAACCATTTTGGTAGAGTAAAAATGGCATAGGCCAAGATTTGCAATTATGGCTATATGCCCACATATGCTTTTTCTTTTATTTTATTTCTCTTTTGCTTTGTTTCTTTTTGACTCCAAAGAGCAAGGTTTAGGGTTTCGGAAAATTTAAAAATACTTCACAAAAGCATCATGGCAAAACTCACAACATTTAGGCATGAGCACTATGCACATTATAGAACTCAAATAAAGTTTTGTTGGTTCCAATTTTTGGAAAAAAGGAAATCCATTTTCTTCTTTGTTTTAAAAGTTGGGATGTTACAGTCTCCAATGCCCTCCATCAAGCACCTATTGATCAAGTTTTTGATTGTTGGTCCCCAACTAAGTTGGGTCCTAAGAGGTTAGTCATAATAGGCTTGGGAACCCAAATGGTTCTTTTCTTGACACCACTTTGAGCACCAACATATTTGGAAAGCACATTGCCACCTTCATCCTTACGAAGAGAATAAACAACATCAATGGTGATAGAGTTGGATGAGGTACTAATAGTGCACAAGGAGGAGATGTGGCCCTTCTCACGGCATATGTAGCACGTTCTTCTCTTCTCTTTCTTCTGTTATCACCAGAATTTGACCGAGTCAGAGGTGGGCCACGATTGAGAAAGACTTGAAGATATACATGGAAGGAAAAACAAGAATTGGCCTTATACACGAAGTTGGGCTGAATTGCCCATTGTATCTGTAATTTAGTGGATCGTATCTTTAGATTAAAAGTTAGAGTTTTACTCGCGTGCACGGTTAAGTGCACGTCCGAATTAGAAAGTCCGCGGACTATAAATATGTATCTAGGGTTTATGGAATAAACAACACAACGCATTCACCCCAAAACAAACCAATCTCGGCGCATGGCAAACCCTTCGTCTCGAGGGTTTCAATCGGGTAAGCGAAACTGTCTTGCTAGATCGCATCTTGCGATCTGGCACTACACGTTGTTCATGCGTTGCCGGTAAGTCTTTGATGGCGGGCAACGTGGTTATCATAGATGTCTTAGGGTTAGCATAGCTCTTCGTATAAACATGTTTCGTAGTGCAACCCTCGCATGTCTAGCCGCCCTCACGCCTATCTCGGGCGTGGGGGCGGCACCTGCTTGTTCATCATCTAGTAGATTTGATCCGTTACGGTTGCTCCGCAGAGATTAGTTTAATATCTGCAATCGTTAGGCCACAAAGGGGGGGAGGATCCGGCGGCACGTAGGGTGGCGTTCGCAAGTCCTAAACGGATGTTCCGATGATCAACGTCACGTTGGTTGTGTCGCCTTGTTTAGGATCGGCTTACGAGCACCGTGCGTGGCGGCGAGGCCCAATTGTAGGATGTTCCCGTTATGCGGTGAAAACCCTAAATCGTCGTGAATCTCATATGCTTTATCTTGATCACGGATCACCAAGTATTCGTGCAACCCGTACGGATCATGGGTGGATCGGCTCTTTGAACCGATTCACAGGATAACCGAGCCGATCGAGGCTCGGATTTAATGTTTACGTGTGTGCCATGCGGGAACCAAGCGAGGCATCCCCATCACCTTTCTGACCAGGTATAGAGTCAGGTGGCACG
Organism: Lolium multiflorum; assembly: GCA_030979885.1. Taxonomy (NCBI): domain Eukaryota; kingdom Viridiplantae; phylum Streptophyta; class Magnoliopsida; order Poales; family Poaceae; genus Lolium; species Lolium multiflorum. Next base: position 299,093,364 of record CM061750.1, read on the forward strand.
CCCCTGCACTTCGCATCGCCGCGTGAGCAAAAGGCATTGCGGGCCGTCGCCGAGGGACCAGGGCCCACCTTTGACTCTAGGCTCTTCCGGCTCTACCGTGTTGACGGGCCGCTGCCCGCCGGTGGGTGGCGATCAACACATTCCGGCACGCCCGGTGGGACCATCATCTACATCAACCACATCGCCATCTACATCTGAGATGGCGGCGGACTGCCCCGGTCACCTACGAGGAGCTGCCTATGAGCTCAGAAGAAACATGACGAGATCAAGGCCACCCTCGAAGCCGACCTGATCGGCTCTTTCGAGAACCCGTTCCCATGGCATCGGATGGAAGGGGGTTCTCACCACAGAGTACACTGATGGGATAGATCTCTGCCCCATCGGAGGAGCCTCAGGGAGCCCTTCGGCCCCGAGGAGATCAGCTTCATGGTGGCTCACTCGCTGCACCGCCATCTGAAAGCTTGGTCAACGTGTTGGAGCGTCTCGCTGCGCGTGATCCAGGAGATCATGAGCCACCGATGCCTCGCCGTCGGGACCAGCTCTGGACGCACACCAAGGAGAGTTGCACTCCGATCCGTCCACCGACTATACATCTGACGTTAGCGGCACAGTGAAAGTCTGGCTACACCGGCATTAAATCGTTAAGATGGGTGGTGACCTAGTGACTACCGGTTCTTGGCTGCGCGTAAGGAGATCCCTCAAGGATACGCGTGCACGTATGTGTCAGATTGTGGCAACTGGCCACTCTCAAGCCAGGCAACGTCGGGGACTCAGGCGCAAACGAGGCAATCGGCAACAGAGCTTGAGAAGCGGCGGCTAACTAAGTCACGCCACCCGACGAAACTCCCGGGCAGCTCTGCGGTTGGCTGAGTGGAAAAACAAACATGGCTGGCTAAGTCGCCACCCGGCGAATCTTGGAATACATCTCTGCACCCCGGCACGGTGGGAATCGAATCGGTACCATGCGAGAGACCGATTGACATTATGCGAAAAGGAGGGCAATCGGCTATTCCAAGCCGTACCCAGCGGTACGAGATGATCCGCTGCCACCTAAATATCGCCTCCCTGACTTCCCCAAATTCAGTGGACCGGATGGCTCCAGCTCCATCGAGCACATCGGCCGATATTTGGCGCAACTAGGACCGGCTTCGGTGTCGGATCAGCTACGCGTGAGGCTCTTTTCACAGTCCCTCACCGGATCGGCTTTTGGATGGTATACCCCTTTGCCAGCAAACTCCATCCGTCTTGGAAGCAATGGAAGAAACAGTTCCATACGCAATACCATTCGAAGCTTCGAGTCTAGCATTGCCGATCTAGCACAACTACATCGAAGCGCGGAGAAACGGTGACCAGTACATCCAGCGCTTCAGGAATCTTAGGAACCGATGTTATTCGGTTCGTATAGCTGAAAAGGAAGCGGGCAGCGATGGCTGGCCTTGCAACACAGCTCAAGGACATGGCCTCCCAAGCAGATTATCCTACAGGCGCACATGGTTCAGAAACTATCGGCATATGAACAGCGCCACCAGGACACTGCAAGACAAGTTCAGCGTGCGATAGTCATGGTCGATACGAGAGGAAGGTGAAGCTGCGGGAGACCAAGAAATAGCGGTGGCGAGTGGACTCGGGGAGGAACCCCCGTATCCTGCAAATGGGTAAAGCCACCGGCCGCCCAGGGGATTTGATTTTGACGTGACCAAGACTGAACAAATCTTCCTGCTCAAGGAGAAGCAGTTGACGATTCCTGAAGGTCTCAAGTTCCCTACGGCGCAAGAGCTAACGGAAAGCCTTACTGTTGCAAATTCCACAACTGCTTTCCCATGCCTGCTTATTTGCAGGGTGTGGCGTCAGGCACATCAGCGCGATAGAGAAGGGGCGTTTAATTTTCAACCAATACGCCATGAAGGTAGACACCCAGCCCTTCCCCGCCGTTAATATGGTAGAAGTCATCTACCCCGAGGGCTGCCAGCCAGGTCCCACGTTCAGCATCAACATGGTGGGGCCTGGGAACCACTCTGGCAAAGATGGAGATGAGCGTTGCTCTCATAGCAAGGACAGAAGAGCCGCTCCAGGCGATCGGCTCCATCATGATGGCAAGCGCTACGTCACAGAAGGAGAAGTGAAGAACATAAGATATCAGCGACCTCTCTCTGATCACCTCCTCGACAAATATGTGAGTCAGTATGACCAACGCCGACGGTCCAACTATGATGATGAAGGAGATCGTCTGGCTAGAGAAGCCAGAAGACATCGTCGGCAGGATCGCGATGAGGAGGACACGAGCGCCGTGCATGGACAGGCCAAGGAGCAAGATGACAACGCCGGACACTTTGGGATTGCCCATTCTGAGACCTCTGGGATTCGAGGAATGAGCCGTTGCCCACAATCGGCAATTGCCCAGAATGCAACAAGAGAAGAAGGAGGCGGCCATGTATGTGTTTGAGCTACTTAGGGCCTCTCCACCGCCAAGCAAACGCCGGAGTCACCTCGTTGGCCAGATCTTGAGGATTCGAAGACGAGGGACTAGAAGAAGAAGAAGCAGTGCCCAGTCAAGGTGGTGCCACTGACGGACTCGGCCGTTCACGAAACGCGGTTGGCGGTTCGCGGCACCGGAGGAAGCCGAAAGGTTATACTTGCATACGCTAAGGAAGGCACGGCATGATCTGGCTGCAAGGTTCAGCGAGCCCTGAATGAAGAGGGTCGTCCACGGAGAATGGGTGGCGCCCCAAACAAAGGAGAGCCGATGATGAAACATGGTGCACACACATGTGTTCATCCTCCTTCGAAGTTCAGTGCTCCAGGGTTAGATGAGACATCCGTGGCACAACTTGACTGCGGCCCACGGCCGGTTATCTTTGAGAAGCCACAAGATAAGAGCTACAGGCATCGAGGCTGTGTTGCGAGGATATATCGATGGGAGGCCTGTGAACAAGATCTGGTAGACCAGAGCGGCAGTTAACATCATGCGTATTCTATGTTACGTCGGTTGGGACGCTCAGCTCGGATTTAATCAAGACCAATGTAACATTGAGCGATTTCAGCATTAGCGTCGAGGCAGGAGTTCTGAACATGGATCGGACCGTAGGAAGGAAAACTATCCCTACAACGTTCTTCATCGTCGATAGCACGGGCACTTATGCTGTTCTGTTGGTTGTGATTGCACCCAAGCCTTTGTATTCCCTCCGCTGCACCAATGCATATACGGTGGGATGGAGATGAGGTAGAAGTCGTCGATAGATGATTCGTTGAAGTTTCACGGTGGCATGAGCATGGGAAACGGCGGGCCAAGAACCCCTCTCGGCATCAACTTAGACATTGCGAACGCATCGATGTGACAAAGGAAGGGTTAAGCTGGTTTTATCCGACGACCATGTAGTCAAAGCAAGCGACGTGTAACTTAGCGAGGCTGATCCTTGTGATCGGCCCCAAAGGTATGAAGGGACATTACAGAACCTTCAGTCAGCGCTCTAATCATTATGGAGGCCGATCCCAGCAATCGGCCAAATTATCCTCACCACATGTTGCTTGTGTTCACCTTTGACCCTATCAGGAGCCGACGTGCGAGTTACAGAGCCGATATCCGCCATTCTTTAACTGATTCGCTCGGGGGGCACCTGAATACTGGAACAGATGCAGGGGTACATGTGTGCAATGAATACTGGGGGCTGATAGGAGAAAATCGGCCAGTAAAAAAAAACAAAAATTTACAGCCGATGCAAGGGCATCGACTTTAGAATTGAAAGGCAGCCGATGCGCAACCATCGACTTTAGTAGAAATTATGCAATGTCTATCGAGTCTCCACCAGATCCAGGCCAACGGTGGTACCTTCTGTTGCCTCGAGTGAGTAAAACAATGGAAACTTCTTCAGCTACTTCGAGCCGATCCGGGTTCCTGAACCCCGTTGTCAAGGATTTCCAATCTTTGGGGCTGGTTCAGCTGAGACGAAAGATTATCGGCTGACGGAGGAAGAAAAAGGATCGGCTTTGGCGCATTCTCTCTGACATTCTCGCCTCGAGTAAGGCTCGGGGGGCAGCAGGCCTGTGGATGCTCTCTTTTGCTCTGTTTAAAGAGCCGATTGGGGATACTATCGGCTGATCCTTCATTGCAACCTTCTTCACGATGATGAGTACTGAAGAGGATTATTGGGTTTGGTTAGAAAGTTCAAAGGCTTTCTTGAAAGATCCTGCATCAGTTGAGGAAGGGAAGGGTGAAATTCAAAGGACCGATGTGGTACTATCGGCTCATTACGCATTGGCAAAGGGGACGAATCGGCAAGGTCAGTAGAAGGAGGAATCGGCTAAATTAAACTCAAAGGAAATCGGCAAGATCAAATTGGGGAAAGTTCTTCATTGATTAGATTTCTTACATAAAAGAGCTGATTGCTCTCAAAAGGAAGTACTAGAGGATACATTGCCCCATCTACTACTACGGCCCTATTCTAGAAGTCCTATCTACGGGCCATCTTGCCCTCGTAAATCGTCGTCGCATGCCCGTGTGTTGCTCCCCGGCTGGGCTCGTCGTCGCTCCCATAGCCGCCCGGCCAGGGTTTCGTTGTCTTCATCCTCTTAAATCGCGTCGTCCTCGTCGCTGTCGAAGTCCCTAGTGCCGGCCAAGGGCGGGCAACTTGGCCGAGCGGCTCGTCGGAGGAGCTCTCGTTGTCGTCCTCCTCCTCCTCTTCCTGCTCCTCCTCCTCACCGGAAGAGGTGAAGTCGCGAGAGAAGGCTGTCGTCGTCGCTCTCCTCCTCCGTTGCCCCAACGGTGAGGAAGCGGAGGTCGCTCTCCCCGTCCCGTCGAGGCCCCGGTAGTCCCTCGGACCAGATGGAGAAGTCGTGGTCTGCTCCCCCGGCCGCAATGGCGCGGCGGATGTTCGGCATGGACCTCTGGGATTGTACTCCGGCGTCGGCTCACGGGATGCGGAGGACTGGCTGGAAGGACCCGATGGACGAGAGGAGGAAGAGGACATGGTGGCGGGAGGGCTTTTGGAGTGCTAGTGCGATGGAGATACGAGGCGCTCGTGCGTAGGTTAAATAAAAGGGGATATAGTGGAAATTCAATGCCACGCAGTTTCCGAGGAAGTGGTGCCCAAAGAAAAAAGCACACGGAGAAGTTGAGGAGGCAAGGCATCATGATGAAAGATCTTGCGACGGTTACTGCGACATGACTGGACGAAGGAAAAAGCAGTGATTTTGGAATTACCAATTCCAAAACCGAGGGCATGTGTTATCACCAGAATTTGGCCAGGAGTCGAGAGGGTGGGCCACGATTGAGAAAGACTTGAAGATATACATGGAAGGAAAAACAAGAATTGGCCTTATACACGAAGTTGGGCTGAATTGCCCATTGTATCTGTAATTTAGTGGATCGTATCTTTAGATTAAAAGTTAGAGTTTTACTCGTGCACGGTTAAGTGCACGTCCGAATTAGAAAGTCCGCCGGACTATAAATATGTATCTAGGGTTTATGGAATAAACAACACCGGTCACCCCAAAACAAACCAATCTCGGCGCATCGCCAACTCCTTCGTCTCGAGGGTTTCAATCAGGTAGCGACATGCTGCCAGATCGCATCTTGATCCCAGGCAACACGTACATACGTTGTTCACGTGCCCGACGTCTTTGATGGCGGGCAACGTGGTTATCATAGATGTGTTAGGGTTAGCATAGCTCTTCGTATAAACATGTTTACGTAGTGCAACCCTCGCATGTCTAGCCGCCCTCACGCCTATCTCAGGCGTGGGGGCGGCACCCTGCTTGTTCATCATCTAGTAGATTTGATCCGTTACGATTGCTCCTTGCTCCGCAAGGATTAGTTTAATATCTGCAATAGTTAGGCCTTAGGGGGGGAGGATCCAGCGGCACGTAGGGTGGCGTTCGCAAGTCCTAAACAGGATGTTCCGATGATCAACGTCACGTTGGTTGTGTGGCCTTGTTTAGGATCGGCTTACGAGCACCGTGCGTGGCCGCGAGGCAACCTGGAGTAGGATGATCCGATAATGCGGTGAAAACCCTAAATCGTCGTAGATCTCATTAGCTTTATCTTGATCAAGCAGGATCACCAAATACCCCAGTACGGATCATGGGTGGATCGGCTCTTTGAGCCGATTCACGAGATAACGAGACCGATCGAGGCTCTGATTTAATGTTTACGTGTATGCCATGCGAGACTAGCGAGGCATCCCCATCGCCTTCGACCGGTATAGGTCGGGTGGCACCCCCTTCCCATCGCCGCGTGTGACCAGAAGAGCATTGCGGGCCGTCGCTCGAAGGGGTCTCAGGCACGCAGCTCTAGGCTCTTCCCGGCTCTACCGTGTTGACAGGCCGCTGCCCGCCGGTGGGTTTTGGCGATCAACATCTTCTCACTAGATTTCTCCACAATGGGAGCATTGGCTTGATTCTTCTTGGGAAGTGGCATTTCTTCAAATTGAGGTTGACTATGAGTTTGAGCTTGAGAGCGCTTCCCTTTTTTGCTTCTTCTTCAAAGGGCAAGATCTAACATGGTGCCCTTCAATATTGCACTTGAAGCAAACAATCTTGGCCGGGTCTTTGACTTGTACTTGGCCCTTCTTATTCTTGTTGTTCTTGGACTTGTTCTTGTTGTTGGATTTGAATCCAAGTCCACTCTTGTCATTATGGGATTGTTGCACACTAAACATCGTGTCAAGTTTGCATTTCCCTTCATGACTCTTTACCAAGTCGCTCTACAAAGAAGTGACTTGGGCCTTAAGCTATTTGATTTCCTCTACATGGTTAGTAACAACACAAGTACTAGAGGAAGTAGAACCTTTATTGTTAGAGAAACAAGGCAAGGAAGATAATTATCACATCCCGAAATTTTCTAAATTTCGAAATGTAAAATAAAAATAAATTTAATGCTTGATTGTTTGAACTTGATTGAAATTTCACAAGGATTTAAAACTTTTGTGTTTATTAAAAAGGTATTTTTAAAAATAGAGTTTTCATAAACCTTGGTTTTAAAAATATATTACCAACGACACCCTATTTTATTCGGAGTTTTTGAAAATTATAAAATTATTATTTTGAGAAAATATTAAACCCTAAAAAGGCACTATAGCCACATAGACATGTATGTCAAATTTTGATTTTATAAAGTTTATATTTTTGTCCCAAATTTTGTCTCATATTAAATTATTTTTCATAACGAATCCAACGGTACCTCATTTGCATTTTTCAGACTATTTTTGGTACTCCAAAAAGGCTCAGGAAGTAAAGAAAACAAAAACTAAAACTAAAACAAAAAAAAAACTGACTTATGAGGGCCGGCCTAGCCAAAACCAGCCCACCGTGGCCTGCCTCCCTCCTCCTTATTTTTTTTCTCTAATCCTTATTTTTTTTATTGGGCCGCTCCTACTTGGCCCATCTTGACCGAGCCAACCAGGTCATCGTCTTCCTAATTTCCTTCACGTACACGAGCTCTTCCATTACAGCCATGGACATTGTTGTAGCTCTTCCCTCCCGATTTCACATATTTCTAATGACCGTTTCACTTTCCATTTAACATGAAAGTTACTCCTCTTCAACCCATGGTTTCATTTGGGGAAATAAAATCCCATTTCATTGCACCTTAAATCTTCACTTACTGCCTTCATGGACGTTACCAAGCCTGCCAGATCCCTTCGTGTGCCCTTGCTCGCTCCCTCCCGATGTGTATCAATCCAACTTTTAGTTCCCCATCATACACCACACCGCTGCACCACTCCACGCCCCCAGGCTGCCCCTGTGGAGGCAGAACTTCTCCACAGAACTCTCCGGCGGCCGTGCGACGCTGAGGTCCATGACGAGGTAGTCGTTGGGAACCAGGCCCAAAACATTTTTCCTTCATCTTACCTTGGCCGTGCACACATCTCTGACCCCTTGTTCCAAACATTTGCGCAGCCCGAGATTCCTCACGACGATTACTCAACACCGCCAGGCCGCCTCGATTTCGCCCGCCGGAGTTGACGCCCGCCGCCACACCGTCACCGATTCCGGCTGTTCCAAGAGGTCCCAGGCCCCACCTTTCCTTCCCATCTCTTTGTTTTCTCTCGTGTTTCCTCTGAGACCCTCCTCCGTTTCTTTTCTCGTAGCACAGCGTCGACTTCGACGACGGCCAAATCGCCGGAGCCACGCCGTCTCCATCCGCTTGCCAAGGACGCCCCGAGAATGTTGTCACCTGCTGGACGTTGTCCGCCACTTCGCCGTTGCCAAGGACCGCCGGAGCGTCGCCTGTGTCGACGGCCGTGCCGCCATCGTCGTCCTTTCTGATGCAGCTTGGTAACAACCCGTCGCCTCCCGTTCTGTTCAATCTGTACGACTGTACTGTATTCTATCAGGTGTTTCCAGCTATGTGTAGCACTATTTTTATTTTTCACGCTCCAATCAACCGATCGATCAGATTGTGTATAGTTTGAACTAGCTTACTTGAAACTTTGAAAATTCATATCTTCGCATCTAGAGCTTCGTTTTGGATGATCTTTTGTTGCATAGATAGATCAAATAATTCTCTACAACTTTCGTGTAGAAAGTTTTTCCATCCGAGAAACTTTTTCTGACAACTTTTCGTACAACATTAAATTTTAACCGCGACATGTTTAGTCTTGTAAAAATTATAGAAAAACAATTACAAGCCCAAAAATTAGAAACAGGTATACCCCTGAACTCAAAAAAATGTTTAGAACACATATGTGATTTTAAATCCGACTTTCGAGTAATGTTCAAATATTCAAATTTGAATATGTGAATTTGAGTATTTTGACATAACTCAAATTCTATAAACCCAAATCAAGTGATTCTTTTTGTGAATGGATCATATTTATGCCCTCTGTCCACTACAAACACCAAACTTAGTTCAACCCTTTTCCTACTATTCAAATTCAAACATGATGATTTGAGTATTTTCATTATAGATGCATTTCCTTAATTATTTTAAACAAGGTTCATTTTTGCAAAAGTGAATCCTTTAGTCAAACCCATCTAACAAAATCTCTGAGACACAATCATCATATGTCCAAATGATATTATCCTAGTTCATATTATTCAAATAACAACTGAGTTATTTGAGTAAAGTGTGACATGTCCTATTTTAGACTTTCACCTTGCTCCGGTGAGGTCGAGAAGCTCTACTACATATCCGATGTGTTAAACCCTTGTTATCCATTAAAATCCAATACCCAAATCACTAAATCCTTGAATCTTTAATATATTAAAATCCCGCTTATCAAAGCCAAACCTTGCAAGCCTTGCCTCATGCCATATATTCTATCCTGATGATCTATAAAATCAGTAATGGGTAAAACACGTTGAATAACCAATACTTGCATTGTTTGTTATGCTTGATTTTGTTGCCTTGGAATGTGTGTTTATGTTGTGTTTTTATTCTTGTCTTTTTAGCTTGAACGGAGAGACACGTGGTTGCTCTGAGAGTTGAAAGACCTCGATTTACCAAAAAGGCAAGTGACATTCAATCCTACCGATTTTATTTATGCATTAGTATTTTTCAACTAGTATGCATGATAGATTTTTGTTTTCAAAAGTAAAGTATTTATGCTATGCTTAGCAAACCTAGCTAGTAGTGTGTAGCCATCCTTAAACCCCTGCTAGGATGTTTTATTTTGCTTTGCAACATCAAATGCCAATGCTGTTTCATTACTTGGTTGTGGGTATTTAAAAATTTGAAAATTAACAACCCTAATGAAACACCTGGGTGGAATTGGAGTGGCTTGGATTATGTTGAGTGGCTACTCGGGGCTGCATACCTGGTGGATTTAACCATGGTGTGTGGTGGTGACCCGAGGGTTAGTACACTTGTGGTTTGCCACCCAGGGACAAAGAGATTGCTATGTCTTCCGTGTTTAGTGTACTTCCAGTGCAGCCTTATGATATTATGGGCTATGCCTTGATTGAGTAAGATGTGAGGGTTCAACTTGTTGCAAGACATTGGCTGGTATCAGAATTATAGGTGGGAATGAGTCTTGCGTGTATGGTTGCTCTCTCCTTCTGAAAGGTCTCGTCTCATTCTTCTCTCTGGGTAGAATGGGTCGTAAGGTGAAAGTGCACAACCTCTGCAGAGTTAAAAACTAAGATCTTAGCCGTGTCCCCGGTTATGGACAATTTGAGTCTCTAGACAAGGATGTACGGAATAATCTCATCACCTTTTCTGAATGATTAAAACTTGTGTAGAAACAATCTCAGACTGGATTTTCCCAGGGCTACATACATGGTGGATTTAACCATAGTACGTGGTGGTGACCTGAGGATTATCCCGGTCGAGTGATCCCAGGGCTACATACATGGTGGATTTAACCATAGTATGTGGTGGTGACCTGAGGATTATCCCGGTCGAGTGACCCCAGGGCTATGTACATGGTAGATTTAACCATAGTATGTGCTGGTGACTTGGGAGTCATATCGACTTGGTGTGCATGGTGGATTTAACCATGTGCCCCTTTTTGTAAAATCTTTTCAAGAATTACAAAATGTTTTGTTTTGAAAAACATAGGATAAAATTGGCTTTATGCAAATTAGCCCAAGACTCCACCAACCAAATATCATGTAGATAGTCATGTCTAAAACCGCCACCATATAAGTGTCATTTGCCAGTACATCATTGTACTGACCTCCATTCGTGGGGCTGCATATTCAAACGTGCAGGGAGGAGAAGTACATGGTAGGATCTCTAGTCTACATTCCAACATGACTGTGCTGAAGATGATGAAGGCTCATTGATGATTTACTTTCCGCTGTGTTTGTTCTGACATTGTTGAGCTAGTCCATGTGACTATGCAATTTGTAAGGTTTTACTTTACCCTCTGGATCAAAGATGTAGTAATTTGATACTATTGCAATGATTACTATATTTTGTAATGTGTGTGCTATCAGTAATCCCGGGAATAGCACTATACACAGGTATCTTGCCTTTGTTAAAAGGTAGGGTGCTACAATAATTCATCACAACATTTAGCAATACTATGAGTGGATGAATTACTAGGACTAGCACATGGCAACTATAGCATTTTGAGTAGTAGCGATAGTATCCACATGAGGCTCACAAGGTGTTACCTTTGATATGATAGCCTCAGGAGCTAACTTTAGCCTATCATGGGAGGCTAGAAGATCCTCATGGGAGCTAGAAATCTTTCCATGATTTTCTTCCAATTTCCCATAATTTCTAGTTAGCAATTCAAGTTGAGCCCTTAGCTCAACATTCTCCTTCAAGATAGATGCTTCACAAGAAGTAGAGTTAGTAGCACAAGCATCATCACAAGACATATCAAGAAGAGAGGGTAACATAGCATGCTCTTTTAAATATGAAGCTTGTAGTTGCTCATGTGACTTGGTGAGGATAGAGTGTTCGCTCTCCAAGGCCTTGTGGGCCTTGTCTAGATCATCTAGATCCTTAACAAGTTTATCATGACCAGCACCAACTTTGGACCTTTCATTTTTAAGCATTTTTAATTGAGCTTTAGCATGGTCTCTTTCCTTAGTGAGTTTAGAAAATATTTCATTTTGAGACACCTCAAGGGTTTCAAGTTGCTCCTCAAGAGAGGCTACGGTCTCTTGTTCTTCTTCAAGATCATTCTTTAGGGATGCTACATCATTTGCATACTCTCGTTCAAGAGCACACATTTTATCAATGGTGTTCTCATGCATCCAAATACATTTTTGGCTCTCAATAGCGGTAGTCAAGATTTCAAAGAAGTGAGATCTAGCAATTTTATCTTTGCAAAGAAAATTGAATACACTCTTACCCTTATCGCGTAGAGAGGCAACTGAATCCTATTCTTCATACTCATCCATATCCTTATCACCACGAGAAATATTAGGTTCCATGGTGGGAGATAACGTGGAACCCTTGGCCATAAGGAATATATGAGAACCGTGAGATAAATATGAGGAGTTACTTGAGGCTCCTTTCAAGATCTTGTCTTGACCAATAGAATCTTTGGTTTCCTCTACATTGTTAGTCACACAACAACTAGAGGAAATAGAAGCATTTTTATCATGGCCACAAGACAAACCAAGCATATCATCATGAGATTTATTCAACCAACTTACATATGATATGCAAGGACTATCAACACAAGTATGTAGATGATTTATAGTGCTAGATGTGTTTATGTCCATAGATGAAGCATTGCAATGAGATAGAGATGAAGAATCATCAATAGTAAGCTCAATATCAACATTGCAATTTTCATCACCACTCACCATATCATTACCTTGTGTCTTGCCACACATTGGTGAAGTGGATGAAGATGAGAACTCATCACGGCCGGAAGTGGAAGCAACACAATCATCCTTAATAATATAGGACACATCATATTTATCTTGAATCTTTGTCCATAACACATGAGCGCTCCAACAAGACCTACGGATCTCAAAGCAGTCATAAGATCATTAGAAGCATGCACATTGAGATATAAATTTTTCTCATCCTCTAAAGATAGATTTTGGGCATCCATAGAGGGAGAAAAACCTATATCTACAATTTGCGCCATATGAGGGTCAATGTCCCGAAAATGACTAAGCATGCTAATTTTCCAAACATCATAATTTGTGCCATCGAATATAAAAGTTTCATCAAGCATGAATCCTCTAGCCGACATCTTTACTCTCAAGGCGGTGAAGCCTAAAATGAGAGACCGGGCTCTGATACCAATTGAAAGGACACGGATTTTTCCTAGAGGGGGGGGGGGTGAAAAGGCGGTTTAAATCTTTTACGAGATGGGCTTAACAAATGCAGAATAAAACTAGCGTTTACTTTGTCAAGCCAAAGCCTATATACTATGGTTCACCTATGTGCACCAATAACTTATGCTAAGAAATACAAGCAACTATGTGATAGCAAGATATATAACTTCAAGCACGATGGCTATCACAAAGTAAAGTGCATAAGTAAAGAGCTCGGGTATAGAGATAACCGAGGCACGCAGGAGACGATGATTTATCCCGATGTTCACACTCTTGCGAGTGCTAATCTCCGTTGGAGAGGTGCGGTGGCTTAGTGCTCCGGAACGCCACAAATGGCCTCACCTTGAGGTGTGGTTGCTCGATGCACACCATCGCCACAAAGGCCTCACCCCAGGATGCGGTAGTCACACCACACACCGAGCGCCACGAAGGCGCCTCACCTTATTCTCTGGTGACCCTCGCCACGAAGGCCTAGGTCACGGTTCCACTAAGGGATTTCGTTCGAGGCGGAAACCGGGCCTTACACAAAGGTTGGGGCACACATCCACAACTTAATTGGAGGCTCCGAACAAATCACCACAAAGGACAAGAATTCGTCTAGGGTTCCAAGAACCCAAGAGAAACAACCTTCTTGCTTTCACCACCACGAATCACCGTGGAGAACTCAAACCGATGCACCACATGCAATGGAAAATCCTTGTCTCCCAAATTCCACCAAAGCTACAAAAGCTTGTGGGGGAAGAAGAGAGGAAGAACAAAGGAAATTCACAAAGAACTTCAAGATCAAGATCTAGAGGATTCCACTCACAAAGAGAGGGATTCGATTGGTAGAAATGTAGATCTAGATCTCCCCTTTGTTTTCCCTCAAAAAGATTCATGAAGCATATGAGGAGTAGAGGGATATGGCAAGCTCTCAGGGTCAACAATGGTGGAGAGAAAATGGGGAAGAGATGGCTGCCCAAGGAGGAAGAAGGGGTATTTATATCCCCCCTTCCCAGAAAATCGAGCCGTTGGGGAATAATAGGCCGGAATTTCCGGCCTAAGTGAGGGCTAGAAATTTCGCCCCCACCGGAAACTCCGGCCTGGAAAATCAAATTTCCGGCCAAATTTCAGGGGGGGGGAGGGGGTCTGGACCCTTAGTCCTTAGCCGTTTTTCGGGCCCGGAAATTCCGGCCTGGAGAAAAACTGGCACAAACATCAAAACAAGAAAGACCATAACTTGAGCATGCGGACTCCGATTTTGATGATGTTTGGCTCGTTTCGAAGCTACTAACAAGCTCTACAAGATAATGCAGGGAACCATAATAGTCCAGTAAGGTAGGACAGAAATAAATGACGAAAGGTTTACCTATCTAAAAAAGACATACCGGTAAAACCTCCAACCTCGAAAATGCAACAAGTTGCCCGTGCAAAAAACCACTCTCGATGAACTAGAGCTTGTCATTAGAATAAAAACCAAGAAATATGATGCAAGGATGCAAAGGTTTGAGCTCTCTCCGAATGATACGATCGAGTTACTCACTCGAGAGCCCTCTTGATAGTACGACAACTAAACTATAAACCGGTATCCAACTAAACCATGAGACCGGTGAGAAATAAACCCTATCAAAAGCAAACCTTAATCTTGCGCATTCCACTTGAGCTCGATGATTACAGTCTTGACTGCAACAAGATGGAACACCTTTCTTGATTGACGAAGTCTTGTAGATTGCTCCCCCATAATCCATCATGGGAAAGCTTCTTCTTCGGTGCATCTTCTCATATCCATGATCATCATATGTATGGCAATATTCAAGCAAATGATCTCTTCGAGATGGCTTGTCTTGAACTTACACTTCATTTCTTCATTCTTTATTGTTGATGTTTTGAAGTTAAACTTGAGGGATCACTTCATCTTAATCTTCAAGACATACTTGACACTTGATCTTCTTCATTTGCTTATTATTGCAATCTTGAAGCCAACATATGGTTCAAGCATTGCCTATGGACAACTCCTACAAATAACTCAATGCAAAAATTAGTCCATAGGGATTGTCATTAATTACCAAAACCACACATGGGGGCTCCATGCACTGACCACCACTGACTTCACGAGGCCATGTTTCTGTGGCGCATATGCCAATATGCACCACATAAGTCCAAGTTTCTGTGGCGCATATTGGCATATGCACCACAAAATGTCCACAGTAGATCTAGGGCTTTAGGTAGCTTTCCCCTCTTCTCTTCCACCCTACCACCCTTTTCATTCTTGTCTCCTCCAACCAGCTCGTGTTGCTCCTCTCTCCCACTCCATTTTGGTCATACTTTCCTCCATTTTTGATAGCTCTAAACCTATTTTGGTCGACATATTTGTGAGGGGAAGCCACTCCCACTTGTAGAGGGTACTAAAAACCACCATTCTCTTTCCTCCTCCACTTTCCCTCTTGCATGCTCCTTTGTTTTCTCTCCAACACCCCATCCTATTGGTCCACCATGGTTGGTACATTTGTGAGAGGTTGAGTAGTATTGGATGCATGTTTTGTGTGTATGGATGATTTGTAGGTGAAGATTATCACGCTCTCGGGCGCTGTGCGGTGGCGAGACGATGATGTTTCTACGTTGAGCTTTGTGTTGTGGTTGAATGTTTGCTTGCGAGGAAGCTTATTTGTGTTTTTGTCGTTGCTTTGTGCCGGCGTGGTGCATGGATGTTTGCCGAAATGTTGATTCATTTTCGGTAAATTTTTGCACTAGCCATATGTCCTTTTAGGATAGGTCATGCCAAATTTTTCCGGCGATCATGCATGCATGTGTGTTTGTGCATGGTGTGTGTGGTTCTAATTAACATACTCTCTTTTGCTCTATGTATGACGTGCACAGGCAACAATGGTCGTCCATATGAGGCAAGGCCAAGTGGTTAGATACAAGGTGAACGCGAAGGCCAACATGGTTAGGAACAACATGACCCTGATAAGATGTCCGTGTCGAACATGCAAACTCTGGAAGTGGATCGACCCTGATTCTGGTGCAGGAACACTTGCTCCTGTGTAGTTTCATGCTCGGCTTCAATGCGGAGCCGGAGGCAAATGGTGGTCATGAAGAAGAGGCCGACATCGGGCGAGAAGAAGAACAGTCTCCAGAACATGGTGTTCATCATGAAGAAGGAGATTCCGATGAAGGAGACTATGATGCCGGAGCAGATGGTGGAGAAGCCGAGAGCACGCAGACGCTGCTAACGTCGGCCTTGTGGGACCCTCATGTTCAAGAACTGCTCCTCAAGGACACGGACAACGCCAAAGCTGAAGCCAAGCTGGCACAAATGGAGGTAGATGGGATGAGTCCATTGTATCCTGGATGCCGGCCCGAGGATACACGCTTGAGTATAACGCTCGAGTGTCTGGAGATGAAGGCGGAACACAAATGGACCGACATTAGCTTCAATGATAACATGAAATCCTAGCACGCTCATCTTCCCAAGGACAACACATTGCCAACAAGTATCGACGAGGCCAAGAAAATAGTTTGCCCACTTGACCTACCGCACCTTTAGTACCTTCGGAAGCCAATGCAAATTTGGTCGATAACTGCCTTCGGAAGCTTCACCGACGATACACGTTCCTGGTTGAATACAATAACTTGTCAACATCGAACAAGGTGAATAGATTGGACATCACGAAGATGAGCAACGCCCTGAGTAGCTGGAAAAGCCGGGTGAAGAACAAGATAGAGAAAGGTGAAAGCTAGGAGAAGATTAAGAAGGGTGAGCCGATGCTGGATGAAGCAGAGTTCGAGATATTCAAGGCGGGGGTGGCTAGTGACGAGGCCAAAGCATGGACAGAGTGGGGTATGCAAATGCGGGAGCTGAACTTAGGTAAACACCACCTTGGAAGCGGCGGTTAAAGAGGAAAGATTCCTGTTTGGGAAAAGGAGGACGCCGAGCTTGCATGTCTCGGGAAACCGAACCCATGGTTGAAAAAGACCGACTTGTAGGTGAGGTACTTTGTCCGAGCCTGCTACTATCTAGACAAGGAGACTATGGAATTTTTTACCGACGATGAGGAGGTGAAGAAGTTTGAGGAAAAGATGGTAAAGAATTTACCCGCGCGGTCCATTGCGTTCATATTACATAAGGTGAAGGCAATTTTCTAAATGTGTTCACCTTTCCTTGTCTGCAGAACGAGGAATTGGTGGCCGAACGCGTCGAGGACTCATCATCCCAGGGATCAATGGAGTCGTGCGACACGTCTTTCAACAGGGTGATCAACACCTACAAGAAGAGGCCGAAGTCCGACCTGCCGACGTCGGCTGGCCGTGTCTCCGGCTTTGGTACAAGCATGAAGTTTTGCGAGTACTACAAAGAGGATGCCAAGAAGAGAAAGGAGAGGAGGAGCGCGATGTCAGCACAGGATAAAGACGATGTGGAAGAGCTGAGGCAGAAGGTCTCTGTGCTGGAGGCAAAACAGGCAACCTCGCTGGATAAATCCAAGGTGGACAACCTTTTTGAGAAGAAGCTCCGCGATTTTCTACCCCTCGGCTCATGGAGGGGATAGCTACGTGAAATGCGGCCGGTCAAGTGGGGTCGATACAGGTGCCTAGCACCAGCAGCAACAACTCGAGCTTCAACGTGTCGACATCACCGGATCTGGTTACCCCGCCGCCCACCATTGTCGCGCCGAAGCCGATGGAATTGGATGCATCGGTGCCCCTCCTGTCGAGGCTACCAAGGCGCAGCTGGCGACGGTGGTGCTTCATAATGCACCCGAGCCAGAGAAGATTGATCGGCCGGCCGCCCCTGTCTCGACATTAGCACAGCTCAACGCCATCACCAAGGTAGTTAACTAATTAGTTATTCCATGCCTTCGATATCCGAAGATCTAATGATGCCCAACATTATTCAGGACACTCCTTGCATGCTCCTGCATTACGCGCCCGGCGACGAGTTGAAGGATGTTGCCACGGGCATGATCATGCAACCGAACAGCACCACGTTGCACACCGTGGCTATGGACGATGATGTGATGAAGGTCTCTTTGGGTGGGGTTTTGCCGGGGTGCGAAGACATGGACCCCCCAATACAACCTCCGGGAGCCGACGAGCACCTGACCCTTGAAAATTGCCATGGCTGGACCATGGTATGGCCAAAGACCCAGATTCGTCTTGGGGGGTCACTCCACCGGCGCCACCTTGATCGCCCGGCTGCCTCGAAAGACACCTCTCGTCGCCGCCACAACAACCCGCCACAAAAAACCACTAGGACCGTCTACACCTCAATCGCCATCGGCGGCACTTAAAGGAAAGGCTGCTGCACCGCCATCGCCCCCGCCACCACCCCATGATATGAACTTGCTGCTGCAAAATGATGACATGGATGATGATGCACCTATTGACGTCGATGCCTACCTCAACACCGGCACCGACATAGACGAAATGTACATGCCCGACGTGGATGAAGAACCATTCCGCGCTCGCGACGATCAAGCTGGCCTGGCCAAGGAAACAAAGCAATACTTGGTGTTCCGCGTCTTCTCTGAAGAGACGCCTCCGGCCGCAGATACACAAGAGCCATCCGCCTCAAACATCTTTAGCCCTAACTCGCTACTTAAGAAAGTCAATGAGCAGTTTGAAGCGTCAGGGGCCGTTGCTGCGAAGAAGAACCGGAAGAGACCTACTGCGAACAACAAGGAGAAGTCCGCGAGCCAGCTACCTCCGAGGATCCGTCATTAGGACTCCATTGTACCTCCCCGCCAGGATGGCTTGACCAGAATGCTTGAAGCTGGCAAACCAATATTGGGTTCGAAGCGACGCCACCTCACTTCCAGAGCTATGTCGCGTCTGCAGGAGAGTATCCTACACCTAGAGTCATTCCTTCTTAAGGACAAAGATCTGAATTACCCGGTCTTCACGGTCAGAGTGCCAAGGGATGTGGGCTTCGTCACTGATGCCCCCACGGATCTGTTCTTTATAGCATACGAGGACATCTTCAACCTGTTCCACTCGAGAAGGCTGTACTATAACTTTGTCCGCCTATTTGCGCTCAATCTGGTGATGAATATCAAGAGAGTACCCCGTACGTCGTGGTAGTGGATCCCTACTACATGCGTGAAAGCTAGTTGGCCTACTCAGCGATACGGGCCAGGGCGGCGTTGTACCTACAGAAGTTCTTCTTGGACAACAAGAGGAAGGACAACATCCTTTTGGCTTCCTTTCCCGAGTAAGTACACATCCGCTAGCCTTCTAATATTTTTTTCCATTGCTCTTTTCAGCATCTTGTTCCAATTGTGTGTTGCGCAGAGACGTGTACTGCACACTCATCTCCATCTCCCCCAAGTATTTGATTGCCACCTATTTCGACTCGGGGAGTGCGAATAAGAAGAACTACGCTAGAATAAGGGGTGTGTTAGATGATGCTCTCGAGGGCTACTACAAAAAGGGAGGCGCCTTCAAAGATAAGGGGGAATGTTTCAGGGACGATGGCAAACACAAGTTCAAGCACGTGTTCGAGTTCCCCTGTGTCAAGCAGCCGGCTGGCAGCACTCTAGAGGCCTTCTACGTCATGCATCACCTAAAAGGGTTTGTCCAGGGCAACCAGAACTTAATGTTGCCATCTGCTCTCCGAGGATGGGCCGAAAATTTGGCGCGGATCGACGATGATGACCTCAGAGAAGACTTCCATGCAACCCAGGACAAGTTATCACATGTCATCCTGGAAGATGTCATCACAGGGGGAGGGCTCTTACACCAGGGTAGAGCGTTATGTAAGAGGGACATCGAAGATCGCCTCAAAGCGCAGGGTGACATTAGGACGTGGACGACGAAAGATTTGTACAAGGAGTTCCCAGAGCCCTGCGAGGCCACTGCTCCTTGACTTAGTGTGTGTGGGTCATAAACTCATCTTCATCGGTTTGTGTGTATCGATGGACGTCGTCTTGTGTGTGGTTCGTAAACTCTAAGTGCTATCTTCATCGGTTTATGTGTATCGATGGACGTCGTCTTGTGTGTGTGCGTCGCAAACTTAACTTCCTAGCTCTAAACGGTCGTTGTTGTTGTCTTCGACTTTACTATATGCAGAATCTTGTTCAATTACGAATGCTATGCTCTAATATTTATCAACATATATGCATGATGTACTAATATAATATACTAATATGCCATGTCCATAGAGATGCCGACGTACGTTGTGTACAAGGGTCGGGTTCCAGGTGTCTACGAGGAGTGGCAGGACGGTCTCGAACAGGTGCATAAGTTCAGCGGAAACAGTTACAAGGGATACACGACTAGAGAGGAGGCGGTAGCACAATGGAGGGGACACGTGGGGTAGAAGACGAACCGGCTAAAGTTCTTGGTCCCCCCTTACTCACCGCCACCGCGGTTGTACTCTACTTTACTTTAGTCTAGGTGGCCGGTGACTAAGACATGCAACGGTGAACATTTGTAATGTACTTGTGTAATAATTTGGATCTAAATGATGTAATGATGAAGATTTGTGTGTATCATGTCATTTGTGAGTATTCATGTTATTTTTGGATATGCTATGTATATTTCCTGTATATACCTGTATATTCCCTGTATAATATCTTGATATATTGCAGAAATAAAAAAAATTGAAAATAAAAAAAACAATTCCGTGACGCATATAAGAAATGCGCCACAGAATTCGGTGGCGCATCCATAGATATGCGCCACAGAATCTAGTGCAAAATTCTGTGGCACATATCCGCAGATGCGCCACAGAATTATCTGACCTTCTGTGGCACATGGAGCATGCGCCACATCTTAAGAGATGCGCCACAGAATTTGAATATGTGGTGCGTGACAACTGTGACCAAGGCATATACGCCACATAAGTCCAATTTCGTGCGGCACGGAAGAGCTATTTTCTAGTAGCAGATCAGGGACAATCCCGTGCATGTCCGCGTACGTGCTCAATCCACACGAAACGCACGCACCCAGGAACCACTTTGGTGAACCATAGCAACAACATGTCATCAAGGAATGAATGCGATGAGAGGAGAGGGATACGTGCCGCTCTCTCCTGCCCACGCTACAAACAAAAACCCTTTAAATTCTCACCAGCATCGAGCTCGCTGCCTGGAACAAAAACTCCTCCATTTAGAAACCAAGATCCACCAAGAGCTATCACTATATCAGGTACAAGTTCTACGTGCCCATCACACCCACAAGCAGACAACCGATAGAACCCAAGTTGCCGATGAGTGCGTAACACTAAAACTCATCTCCCTGACTACATCTGGAGGAGAGGAGTCATTCATCCATTCAAAAAAAACCATAACAATCATGGAGGCAGGGTGCTGCTCATCACGCAACGCATGAGTCCAACAAGACATGCATATGTACGTACACAGAAAGGGACCAAAGAGGTGCCAGGTGGACACATTATTATCTTCGGATGAGCTGATGAGAAAGGAGAGACCGACTCCCCGTTTTCCAAAGGCCAAGCAAACTAAAATCTTGCTTACGGACGTGAAAATTACTCTACCTCTCTGCCCGGCTGGTATGATCCAACTCGATGGGACTAGGCAACTTGAGCCTGGTGAAAATACCCTGTCGGTCCAGCCTAGCCCTGGAGCTTCTCTCGTCACCGGAGCCGCAACGCAGCCCGATAGGATTGCAATGGCCACGAAAGCGCGGACTGTTTTGGACGGATATATACTACTAGGATCACGCCTCTACGGGCTGACCCAGTCGTCCCGTAGCGGCGTGATCTAATTGCTACTGATTCATCCGAAATAGTCCGCATGGATAGGTGGATAAACCACGCACGCTCTAGCGGCGCGACCTAAAGGATCGACTCGTGTAGATCAATCTATCCGCTCATCAAATTTGGGGTGTGGATGTAACGGGCTGGACAATGCACGTATCCTCCTAGGCCATCCAACTAGTGACAAGCACATGATCTTGTTGAATATATAAGTAAATATCCATATGAAATAATCCGTAGAAGTAAATGATAAATCATGACTACGAAAACAACAAATAAACTAATCGTGCAGACTAGTAAGGTAGATGAACAGATCACATCTAAACAAGATAAACCGATCGCATCTACCATAGAAACTAGAAGAAGAAACTCTAACAGAAACTGAAAGAGAAACGACAAGATCACATACTTCACAGCAGCGGTTGTTGCCGCCCATGTTGAGGTTGTCGAAGAAGTCGCTGAGGTCCGGGAAGAAGTTGTCGGTGTGGAGGAACTCGTCGTCCGAGACGACGTCGTGATGCCAGTAGTCGCGCCGGAGCGCTCCCAAAACCTGATTGCCCCTCACACAGGTTCACGAGAGGCAGGGTTCCGGAGGCCTACTGTCCCGGTAGTCGGTGCACGCCGACGGGCGGGATGAGGAAGACGAAGGCGGCGGCGCAATGAACCGGAAACAAGTAGTCGCGTGTGCGTCTGGGACAAACTAGGGTTGGTGTCCGCGCTTATGATAAGCTCGGCTCGGCGAGATTCCTGCAACCCGCGGCGCGTCGTGACGTGTCGTGACGAGGCGAGGCGAGGTGGGCGGCGGCGGAGGAGGAGTGCGCGAGGGCTCTCTCTCTTCTCACTCACTTATTAGGACTAGAACAGCCCACCTTATATACCACTCCAACTCTCTCCAAACTAGCAATGTGGGACTAAACTTTAGTCCCCACTAGTGTTGCCACTGATTATTGGAATGGGCCATGTGAGTTTCAGAATTTGATAATGGGCCATGGTCCAAAGGCCAAATGCCCAAAATTCCAGCAATCCCCCACAAATTCTCATTGGCACATCTCATCAGTAAGTTTCCAACATTGTTTTATATACCGGTATGTCGTGGAGACTGTTAAGTTGAACTTCTACTTAAAGCTTCATATTACACTAGATTGCAACTTGGATAGTGGACTATGCCTTAAACTACAAGTTTTCTGCACACTAGCTTCATACAAAGTCTAGACCGATACTAGGCTGCCGCGAGGCTTCCTCGCGGTTTGGAGCTTATATGTCATACTCCGGGGCCTTTCATGAGTTTACTAGAGAGCACCCAACTCTCATAGATTGCGACGTTTAACAATCAGACTCATATAGGTGTGTTCTTCAAAGATGTTCTGCAGGACAACATCTCTGCTAAAATAAACCACTTAGAACACATTAAATAATTATCAACCTGCCATGCAGATTAGGAGAGTAATGCATCTTATGGAGTGGTAAAATTGCTATAGGGATATATACTCTCCTCCCAGCTGACCAACAGCTTGTCTCCCAACTCTAATTCACGGGATCTCCGATCACATAGAGTGGGTTACCACCGTGGCAGCTCATAGTGTGGGTCTCATACCCATCTCCCTCGATGCATTTTCTATCACATTTCATGATAGTCCCTTTGTGAAGGGGTCTGCCAGGTTTCTAGACGTATGGATATAATCCAACGCTATAACTCCGGAGTTTCTCATTTTCCTGACAATTTTTAATCTCCTCTTCACATGCCTTCATGACTTCATATTATTCTTAGAACTGTTTACTTTGACGATCACAGTTTGATTATCGCAGTTCATAGAAATAGCGGGTATTGGTTTCTCTACCACAGGTAAGTACATCAAGAGCTCACGAAGCCACTCTGCTTCAACCGTGGCTGTGTCTAATGTTGTGAGTTCTGCTTCCATAGTTGACCTCGTAATGATGGTCTGCTTGCAAGACTTCCAGGAAACAGCGCCACCTCCAAGTGTAAACAAATAACCACTTGTGGCCTTAGTCTCATCAGCATCAGATATCCAATTTGCATCACTATAACCCTCAAGTACCCTTGGATACCCAGTATAGTGAATGCCATAACTCGCAGTGCCTTTCAAATAGCGCAAAACTCTCTCAAGAGCATGCCAATGAACATCTCCAGGTCTAGACACAAAACGGATGAGTTTACTTAGAGCAAAGGAGATGTCAGGCCTCGTGGAGCTGGCTAAATACATAAGCGAGCCAATGATCTGCGAATATCGCTTGATCTCTAGCAATTCTTTTATTCTTACGAATTATCACACTAGGATCATAAGGCGTTGGAGAAGATTTGCATTCGCTACTCAGGATCTTTTCCACATAGTGGGACTGAAGCAATGTAATCCCACCATCGTCATCCTTCAGCAGCTTGATGTTTAAGATCACGTCAGCTACTCCCAAGTCCTTCATCTCAAAACAACGAGATAGAAACTCCTTGACCTCCTTAATCACAGTAAGGCTGGTCCCGAATATCAATATATCATCGACATAGAGACAAAGAATAACTCCCTCGCCCCCACCATGGCGATAGTATACACACTTGTCAGCTTCGTTTACAACAAAGCCTTCAGCGGTTAAAGTTCTTTCAAACTTCTCATGCCACTGCTTAGGTGCTTGCTTAAGCCCATACAAAGACTTCAGTAATTTACACACCTTTCCTTCTTGACAATCTACTACAAATCCATCAGGCTGCTCCATATAAATTTCCTCTTCAAGCTCTCCATTTAGGAAAACAGTCTTAACATCCATTTGATGAACGAGAAGTCCATGTGAGGCAGCCAAGGATAGTAGCACTCGAATGGTGGTCAATCTGGCAACAGGTGAGTATGTATCAAAGAAATCTTCACCTTCTTTCTGGGTATAACCCTTGGCCACAAGACGTGCCTTGTACTTTTCAATAGTACCATCAGGTCTAAGCTTTTTCTTGAACACTCATTTACATCCTACAGGTTTGCACCCATAAGGACGATCAGTAACCTCCCAAGTTCCATTGGCTAAGATGGAATCCATCTGCTACGGATAGCTTCCTTCCAGTAGTCAGCATCCCGAGATGCATAGGCTTCAAATGAAGTGGGAGTATCATCCACGAGGTACACAATGAAATCATGTCCAAAGGACTTTGCAGGCCTCTGTCTCTTGCTCCTTCTGGGAGCTTCATTGTCATCCTCCACAGGATTATCAAAGTGTTCTTTTGCCATGGTAGGTTCAGGAAATAATTCCTGAGTAGATGAACTGGGCATCTCCTGAATTGATGAGCTAGACGTTTCTTTCATAGGAAAGATGTCCTCAAAGAAAGTCACATCATTCGAGTCCATAATTGTACCAACATGCATGTCGGATACCTCAGATTTTACTATCAAAAATCTGTAGCCAATGCTATGAAATGCATATCCCAGAAGAACACAATCCACGGTTTTTGTCCAAGCTTGCGCTTCTTGGGTATTGGCACATTTACTTTCGCCATACAGCCCCAAGTTCGTAGGTAAGAGAGTTTCAACCTTTTCCTTTCCCATTCCTCAAACGGGTAATGGTTTTGTTCTTTGTGGGGACACGGTTTAGGACATGACATGCAGTCATTATCGCCCCCCCACCATGCCTTGGATAGACCCGATGTATCTAACATGGCGTTAACCAAATCAGTTAGAGTACGGTTCTTTCTTTCGGCCACCCCATTTGACTGAGGTGAGTAGGGAGGCGTCCTCTCATGGATAATACCATGTTCCGCACAAAAAGAATCAAACTCGTTGGAAAAATACTCTCCACCACGATCAGACCTTAGCCGCTTGATCTTTCGATCAAGTTGGTTTTCTGCTTCAGCTTTAAAGATTTTGAAATAATTAAGGGCTTCATCTTTAGATTTCAGGAGGTACACATAACAATATCGAGTAGAGTCATCAATTAAAGTCATGAAGTATCTTTTCCCTCCTTTTGTCAATTCACCATTCATTTCACAAAGATCTGAATGTATAAGCTCCAGCGGTGCCAAGTCTCTTGCCTCCGCAGTCTTGTGAGACTTACGTGGTTGCTTAGCTTGCACACATACTTGGCACTTGGATTTCTTGACAATAGCAAATTTCGGAATTATATTCATATTCGCTAGCCGCATCATGCACCCAAAATTAATATGACAAAGTCGTGAATGTCAAATATCGGACTCACTATCATTGCAAACATGATTAATAATTTGAGTACATATGTCTGACAGAGATAAGCGGAACAAGCCTCCGCACACATAACCCTTTCCAACAAATTGTTCACACTTGGAAGTTACAACTTTATTGGACTCAAAAACCAACTTAAAACCATCTCGACATAAAAGCGATCCGCTAACGAGATTCTTATTAATGGAGGGAACGTGCTGCACATTCTTCAGCTGGATGGTCTTTCCCGAAGTAAATTTAGATCCACCGTACCAACACCACGATCAGGAGCACGTGAGTCGTTTCCCATCAGCACGGAGCAAGTCCTTGCGACCTGATAAGAACATAGAGACATCAGAACATACATGTGTATTGGCTCCGGTGTCTATCCACCAATCAGGAGAATTACATACTGAAAGGACAGTAGGATAAATACCGTACCCAACGTCCTTCATCTCAGTATCAACACCAATAACAACATTTGCGGACTTGCCGCTGTTCCCACGCCGATCATGGTGTTCTGGGCAGTTCCCTTTCTTCTTATAAGGAGTCTTCCTCTTGAAGTTGGTTGAGTTAGAGGCTTTGTTCTTCTCGTCAAACTTGCCTTTTCCATTGTTCTTATTATTAGACTTGTGAGATTGGAAGTTTTTCTTCTGTACCACATTGGCACTAGAACCTCCCTCAAAACTACGAGCGCATGTGTCCTTTGCTCTCGCCTTCTCTTCCACATGAAGCGAGCCAATGAGATCCGAAACGCGTCTCTTATGTTTCAGAGAAGTAGCAAAGTTCCTCCACGAAGGAGGAAGCTTGGCAATAATGCCACCGGCCACAAATTTGTCCGGCAAGGTACACTTAAACTGCTCGAGTTCTTTGGCAAGTGACTGAATCTCATGAGCATGCTCAACCACGGAGCGCTCATCAGTCATCCTGTAGTTATAGTATTGCTCCATGACATACAATTCAGTGCCAGCGTCCGAGACCCCAAATTTGGCCTCGAGCGCATCCCACACATCTTTACCATGGTCGAAAGCCATGTACGGGTCAACAATGTTGTCCCCAAGAATGCTGAACAAGGCCGCCTTAAACATGGCGTCGACCTTCTCAAACTTTTCCTGCTCCTCTGCAGAGAGAGGCCCCTCAGGTCTAGCATCTGTGGCGCTAAAACAGCCTATGTTTGTAAACCATAGGACTGCCTTTGTGCGCCACCTCTTGTAATGCATACCATCAAAGAGGGGAGGCCGAGTAGCGGCAGCAACGCTGCTTGAATTGATTTGCCTAAAATCAGCTTTTTGGATTGTTGAATATATAAGCAAATATCCATATGAAATAATCCGTAGAAGTAAATGATAAATCATGACTACGAAAACAACAAATAAACTAATCGTGCAGACTAGTAAAGTAGATGAACAGATCACATCTAAACCAGATAAACCGATCGCATCTACCACAGAAACTAGAAGAAGAAACTCTAACAGAAACTGAAAGAGAAACGACAAGATCATATACTTCATAGCAGCGTCGTTGTCGCCCATGTTGCAGTTGTCGAAGAAGTCGCTGAGGTCCGGGAAGAAGTTGTCGGTGTGGAGGAACTCGTCGTCCGAGGACGACGTCGTGATGCCAGTAGTCGCGCCGGAGCGCTTCCCAAAAACTGATTGCCCCTCACCCGTACAGGTTCACGAGAGGCGGGTTCCGGAGGCTCTGTCCGGCATCGGTGCGACGGACGGGATGAGGAAGACGAAGGCGGCGGCTCAATGAACTGGAAACAAGTAGTCGCGTGTGCGTCTGGGACAAACTAGGGTTGGCGTCCGCCCACGATCCAGAAAAACCGGTCGTGTCGTGTCGTGACGAGACGGGCGGGCGGCGGAGGAGGAGGAGTGCGCGAGGGCTCTCTCTCTCTTCTCACTCACTTATAAGGACTAGAACAGCCCACCTTATATACCACTCCAACTCTCTCCCAACTAGCAATGTGGGACTAAACTTTAGTCCCCACTAGTACTGCCACTGATTATTGGAATGGGCCATGTGAATTTCAGAATTTGATAATGGGCCATGGGCCAAAGGCCAAATGCCCAAAATTGCAGTAGATCTTGCGTCCTCACTTGGCCATCCCGGCTCATTCTATCTTCGAGCGACACAAAAGAACAGGATCAGACTGAATGGATCGTCGTTTTGAGTCGCGCCTCTGAATATGCCCTTAAACGCGCGGGGTTTTTGCCCACGTCCCCACTGCACCGCCATGAAGCACGACGCGTGCGCGATGTACGTTTACATGCATGCACCGTGTTGTTGTCCTGTTTTGCTTTGTTCGTCCAAACATGCATATAATTTCCTTTGCCAAACAAAAAGATGTGATCTCAATCATGCAAACGCATGCCAGGTGACTGATCAAATCGGGCTCGCCCAATAAGTGTCAGCCCAACTATAGGGGAGGAGAATATCTGGCCACAGTACAGGAGAGCTCGAGCTTAGTTTACACATGTCGATCAGGAAATGTGCGCAATGTGCCTTTTAAAAATCTGCTCCAATGGCGTCTCATGTTCCACGTGTGCCTAGATCATCAGCCCTAGCTTTATGATCACCGTTTTCGAAACACACAACATCAGCTAAAACAAAGTTTTACCAAAGATGAAATGAGAGGTCCACAAATGCGAGCTTGGTTCACGGCGTAACAGCTGGTACTGAAATGAAGTTGCTCATGAATGGTGCAGTTAGCTAAGCGCGCATGTTTGCAGGCTTGCATCAGCTCGCTCCACGCGCTTGCGTTGCCACACAAGTACCCAAAATATGCAGTAGTACAAACAGGTCCCAAACGCGAAGCATTGGACTGAAACCTATTACGGAGTAATATACTAGTACAAATGCCCGTGCGTTGCCCACGGGACGTAAATGTCATTTCTACATACACATATATAAGAGATACATATTTCCTTACAGAATACACATTCCTTCTAGCAAAGAACTTCAATGGAATCATCTTTGTCCACACTATGGTTCAACTCTAATCACCGACTCATTGTAGGCACATGCGTTCACAAAAGAGATGGAAGAAACTGGGCATCCAACGATAAAGAGAAAATATTGTTATATTTTTCAACCAAGTACTCACATAAATCTCATTCCTTGCACAAATCTATCAATTAAAAAGCAACACTAACAACACACGATATTTTTCGACCAAGTACTCACATAAACTATTTTTCGACCAAGTACTCACATAAACTGGGAATCCCATAGGCTTTCACTCTTGCTGCATCAAACCAATGGTCAATAACTGACATTGACACTTTGACCGTCAGTCTTCTGCTACCTCCTCGCCGCCGGTGAGAAGACCATCCACCTCCCCTAGCTGCCGCACTATATGTTGTGGCACAAACTCCAAATGATCCTCCAAAATAATCTTGAATCCCATAGGCTTTCACTCTCGCTGCATCAAATCAAGGGTCAATAACCGACATTAAATCAGTACGAGGCAGTGATTCATACTCGGAGAGCCATTCATCTTCTAATAAGTGATCAATTCAAGCAACCATGATTTCATTTTGCTCTTTCTCAACGGTATGTAATATAGCCCACTTCTATGCATAGGCACAATGTGGACAAAAATCAAAAGAGAAAAAGGAAACGAAAAAAATGTACATATCTCCTTCCTCACTCGTTCCCCTCACTCACATCACTCCCATCCTCCTCAACTCCACCATTCCGCGGTCCCCTTCACTCTCCCATAGTCCAGCCATGCATCTATCTGTTCTCATCATCAATGGTCATCTCCTGCCGCCTCGAACCGACAGCTTCGACGTGAATCCGTCCTCCACAATCAGTTCTCCTACGCTGAGGCCCATGCCTGCGCTGCCTCAAGAACTCCCTCCCCTATCATGTCCGCTACCACCGACAAGCCAGTACCCTCCCCTTTGGGGCTGACGACACCGATCCCGACAGTGCCAACGTCGCTATGGCTGCAGGAAAGCTCTGTGGTCTCGACCAGCGCTACTGGTTTTCCTGGTCGCATCCTCCGACAACCCACGGCCGATGACGGCCACCTGCGGCCGGAATCCCTGCTCCACACCTTCTCTCCAGCCCGGTTCATCATCTCCAGAGAAGGTAAATCCTCCTTTTTTCTCTATTTTTTTTGCTGTCAGAAGGATGGACAGGATGCACGTTTGTGCTGACAAGAGGATACATAGAGTTTGCTTGTATGCAATTTGAAGCTTTGGATGTTTGTAGGAGACTAACGTAACTACCTCCACATGGAATCTAGATCAGGTGATTATTGAAAACAGTCAATCACCACATAAAATACTTAATTTGTGCAGTTGCAGTACTGAACTAAAACATGTCGCTCTTTTTGAAAGGAACCACAACATGCCCTGGTCTATTGAGCAGTTATTTAGAAGGAACATCGAGACAAAACTTTCTCAGAACGTTGCCAATGGAATTCATGACAAAAAGGAAGACCACTCTGTGCAATCCTTGAGGATTCTTGAAAGTGAACAGATCCCACAGAAGTTTGGAGTATCATGTCATATTACGGTATGCAAACTTTATCCGTTGTCCAGAAACTATTTTGTATGCTTTGTGCAAATAAGTGGGAGATATTTTACACCTCAACTGGTAGGAAGTTAGATGTATTCTGATTTTTCCTTAAAGATGAACTTGAACTAACTGCTACCTTCACCATGTAGTTTTATGCGCATGCGAGGATTCTGCATATAAAATAGGATAAATATATCCAAAGTGTTTCAGTATGTTCTCATACCCTTCCATTTTTAGCTGTAAAATAAGATTGTGGTGTCACACTATAGTGTTGTCTGCTTATAAGGGTCTCGATGATCTATCCACTTGTATCAAATCTTAAGGGTATATGGTCAGTTGGAGGAAATAATAATATGGCTACAAAGGTCTATTCTTTCAGGTGATGAATTCTTGCTGTAAAATAGGATTGTGGTGTCACCCTATAATGTTGTCTGCTTACAATGGTCTTGATGATCTATCCACTTCTATCAAATCTTAAGGGTATATGGTCAGTTGGAGGAAATACAAATATGGCTTCAAAGGTGTGTTTTTTATGGTGATGAACTATAATCCTATATCATTTATTACTTGGAATTCTAAATAAATGGTAAACAATCCATAATTTCTTTGTAGAGAATCCTTGTTATTTGCTGTCATGTTCATGTTTAGGATCGGCTATCTGACCCACTTTCTCAAGGGTATTCTGTTATTTAATTTACTTCCTACACTGTAATTTGATGCAAGCATCTTTTTCCGATTTTAAAGTATTACCGAGGATCGCAAGTAACATAGGATACTGGAAAATGTATCGTAAATTGATGCTAACTAAGGAATGAGGTAGCCCATTGAATTGGAACAAATAGTAAGTTTGTAACTGAAGGGCAGAAGCTAAATGACAATTGACACACCAAGAAAGTGTTGGCCTTTCTGCCTTCTACTCGTCCACATGATTAAGCTCCACGGGCTCATCATCCTATGTCCATGGGACCAAGAAATTATTACATGTAAATGGATATGGTCAATCACAATTGACACGACAAGAAGGAACCAAAATCAGTTTCAACTTTCAACAATAAGTTCCTTAGTCTATAAATCTATCTAATCCTTGTAGAAACAAGACTACAAATCAAGTTCTGATAGTTTAATACACGCTAAATTCATCAAAACAATGTTGGCGGTGGGGATAGAAAAATTCTAACAAACTAAACTTACTTAGAACATAGGCAAGCATTTAACTTTCAACACACCAACACCACTGACCTGTTCAACATGTCTAGGAAGGGAAGATCGTAAATTAAGAATGACGAGCTCCAAAAAATCTGAGGTCCATTAAGTGAATATTCAGCGAAAGATTATGTGTCACTCCATTTAGAATATTCACCGTCAACAAAGATACATTATCACTGCCCTGTAATAGTATATAGATAACAATATTACTTGTGAAGCCAAGAACATGAAAACATAGGAGTCCATTTAGAAAACTGGAGCTGCAAATAGGGAAATATGGCACATCTATGCTTACACTATTTACACGAGACACCAAGGTCGTGATATAAAATTTAAAAATTTGTGTTAAACAGAATGAAGAAAACGTTGGTGCTAAAGTGTTTGAATTACCTTAATGAAGTACCACGTATCATCAGGTTGTCATCAGATAGAACACATGCAAAGGATCAAATAAGAAAGCTGAAGCTTTACAATACCTGCTTGCTCATCCTTGCTGTCGAGTTGAGGACGGCATGTGCGCTGCCACAGGTCTTCGAGTCTTTTTTCTACACTGACATGAAAAACTATCCATTTGCACTGTTGATGCTTATGGGATGGTATTTGCAAAGATTTTCTTACAACTGCAAAGTTAAGTAGTACATGGAATTCCAGAATTTATGCATCATCTATATAGCTCGCATACCAGGTCTAATAAAGGAGATCTGTTTATATACACACCGGACAAACATTTCCGGCTTCTGTTCCTAGAGCATGGATATACTCTCTACCACATTGACACTGCTACCACACAACAAATATTTTTCAAGAAATATAAATAAATGAAATTGCATAATTGTGCCCATTGGAAGGGAGAAAACCACCAGGTGATCTTCAATAATCAGATAAAAAAAGGTAGACCAGCTTAATGGTGTCATTTGTTTTACCTTTTAAGTTAAATTACTAGTTGGTAGATATAGTGCTTGCACGACATCAGGTTATAAAGACAAGAGTAGGGAGAAGCTTTCACTGAACTCTGAAGACAAACCTGAACTCCAAAGACAAACCAGTGCAGTAAGTGAGCTACCTACAAATTTATGCAACACAAGTATTAGCACCATATTCTTTACATACATATTATCTTAAACTGATTGTCATGTTAATTTTTTCAATACTGCAGTAAGGAGAAGCTTGGTTCCAGTTTGGTTTAGTCAATATGACCGAAGAACATTTTATTTTGTAGAAATAACATGTTGATATCTTCATACACACCAATCTACATGTTAGATTAAAAACATGGTGAATTTCTGACTTGATATACATTACAAATGTGCAAATAACATTGTCCAAACCCCAAAGTCAAGAAAAAAAAGGTTAAATTTTATCTTGAAGGGTTGTAAAATAAGATGATACAAGTGTCAAAAGATATTCAGTTAAAGTTGCACCGTAGTAAAAACCTTGTGTGTCTAGTTAGGAAATATCCAATTTAATTTGCATCATACAAAAATATTAAGTGGTTGGAGTTGCACTTATCCTTTCAGAGTGAAATCTGTTTCGTAGCAACGAGCAAAGCCAAATAATCATCAAATTTATTTTTCCTGATGCAAGGATCTGTGAAGAAAGACCAAAATCAGTTCACGGTGAGAAAAGTTAACGAATGGAATGTCGGCACTTCCAAAATAACTTCAGGTAAATAAATGTGTAAATGTGTACCTCCTTAGCGAAGAAAAGTAAGCTTCCTTTTGCATATCCTGAACTCGTTTTCCTAGTACCTAACCAGAAACATATCGACCAAAGTACAGTGGAAGTACCTATCAATTATCTTAGTAAAACAGGATTGTAAAGTCAAGGCGGAGGTAAAACATGATTGCTCATATGAATCTGAATTTATGGATCCGCAGTTAGCTAACAAAGAAGAGAAACTGTTCGATTGCGCAAGGAAGGAAGCATAGCCAGGATAACAACATATTCTGTTGTAGTATCAAGTGTGGATGGTTTCCTCACGCGAGAAAGAGAAAGACGAGGAGGAAATGAGGGAGGGGCTTGTACTGACATGAAGGAAGTGGAGGTGGCCCTCGAGATCCTCGAGCGCGGCGCGGATGGCGTGCAGGCCCCGCGCATCTACCATGGCCGACGCCGCCGCAAGGTCGGGGCAACCTCCGGCCCGCCGCCCCTTGATGACCACGTGCTCGTTGGGGGCGCGGCAGCCGCAGCCCGGATGGCCGGCACGGGCGGAGAGGGAGAGGATGGCGTGGCTGAGCTTGTCGTGGAGGTCCCAGATGCGCTCCTGTAGCGCCTCTGCCTCCGCTGCCGTCGTCGCAGTCTCCCATCTCATCCAGTAGTATCCGAGGCGAGCGAGGAGGTCGTGAAAAGTTGAATCAGTTGCCACAGAACGCCTATAGAGGAGGGGTCGTGTAGGCGCAGGCGGCGGCGTCGTGGGCGATGTCCGCGAGCGTGCCACGCACGGACAAATCTTGGACGCAAACGCGGCGAGGGTGGCTACGATGGCGCGATGGTGTGATGCGGCGGCGACCGCGGGGAGGCGGCGGAGTTGGCGCGTGCACGGCCAGGATGCCCCGTAAGAGGGTATGGCCAATGGGGGTGGCGGCGGAACCCTATCGGCTCACAGCCTTACGCTCGCTCCGATCGTGAGCAAGAGGAAATCATGGAATGACGAAAAGAAAGAAAAGAATCGATTTCCCTGGCCCACCTGTCGGCGCCAACCTTCGTGTGACAGGAGGAAGGGTAGGACGACCAAATCAGTTGTCGTAGTGCTGTAGTTGGCAGAATAGGGAACATATTCCTTCTTTTTAAGTAGTGTAGATGTAGATAGATGAGTTGATACCACAAACGCCCAAGCCTTGAGACATGGGAGCCTCTGCATCCAAAGGATGCACACATCTTTCTTCTTTATTAAATTATTCGCAATGCTTTACAAGAGAAATACACAGATCAACTCGAAGCCTCCTTCCCAGCGACAACTCGCTATACCTACGATGAAGGTGGGACCATGAACGAGGCCATACTCCCTGGCGGTACACCAACACACATCATCCAAAAAGCAAAACGTTGAGGGTGTGCCATCGCACACGTCGCAGAGTTCGCAACCGCCATCTATCTCGAACCCATCTCCAAGCGAGATCAACGTATTGACCGTGCCAAGCCTGCCGTCGATGTCACCATAACACCAAATAGCTCC
The DNA here is from genome assembly GCA_030979885.1 of Lolium multiflorum. Taxonomy (NCBI): domain Eukaryota; kingdom Viridiplantae; phylum Streptophyta; class Magnoliopsida; order Poales; family Poaceae; genus Lolium; species Lolium multiflorum. The sequence goes on from CM061750.1 coordinate 299,127,823, forward strand.
ACCATCCTGCCCGCGTCCAGCAGTCCTCGTCCGTCTTCGAAACCCCGCAGCTCCACGCCGCTAAGAATCATCGACGACAATGTGGTAGATGAACACCACTCCACCAAAAAAACCACCTCCATCTAGCCGCTTCTCCAAAAACGATGCCTCAAGAGGTAGCACGACGCAAGGAGTGCCGTCATTGTCCGATCCTGGCTGGATCTAGAGTTTTTCCCGGAGCAGCACGAGTGAGTTCCCGCGAAAACAGTCACGAAAACAGTTTTAGCTGCGTCACGAAAACAGTCAGGGACGAATTGCAGCTGGGATAAGGCTGGTCATAGTGGTAGTATCATAGGTAGTATCATGCATTTTAGGTCCACAAAAATGATGATGTACCATCTAATTAAGGAGGAGAGATATGATTAGAGTAACATAGGTGGATACTGTATCAAAGCGCATGTTACGAGAAAAGTAAATGAAAAATAAATCTGGTACGTAAATTTACATTGAGATTCTACAAAACAATAAATTTGGAAGTTTATGGTACTACTGTATATATAATACCACCCACTATAGAGATAATATTATAGACAAATATCATATGCATGATACTAGTATATGATACTATGCACTGTGACCAGTCTAAGCATCTGCACTTTGTCAGCCCCCTCATAATGAAAATCACACCTGTGATCACTCTGCCTGTGATCATCAGATACGATCGAGGTGACTCGTAGGGACTTGCAGGTAAAAAAGCAATTATAGCAGGCCCGAGATGTTCATGAAACACGTGATGTTTTTTGTTTTTGTTTGAGAGTAGTTTATCACGTGAACATGTGATGGTTCAGCTTCATCGATTAGATTACAGAACCTCATCGGATAGTTCACATGTATGCGTGCGCCTCTAGCCATTGCCACTCTCGGCTGGAGATCACCCCTCCGCGACAACCACCGTTGAGCGGTGCCATCTGCCTTTCATCAGCGTTGTCCGCTCGTGACAGCCCCCGGTTACCGCTGGCCCGGCGCGGTTGCTGCTGGCCCGGCGCGGTTGCCGCCGGCCGCCGGTACGTCCGATCTATCCATTTTAGAGCATCTTCAGCCGCGTTCCAAAGCGTTCCACAAAGCAATTTGGGGTGCGCCGGACCAAAAAACTGTTCCAGCCGCGTCCCCCAAAGCTCATTTTTGTCCGACGCGCCCTGATACGGTGTCCGGCGCCCGAGCCCGTTCCCGTCCTACAGGGGACGCTCCGGGCACGCCGGACACAACGAAAAGCGAGGCCTTCTTGTCGTCTACCTCTCGACGAAAGTTATTAGCGCACACGGCGGCATCTTTGCCTTAATGGCGACGGAGGGGCAGGCGAGACGTCTCGTCGGTGCTGCGCATCCTACACGCGTCGCTGGCGTTCGCACGCCACCGCCCGTTCCCGCGCGATCTTCCCGCCTCTTCTCGTTTGTTCCCGTGCTTTCTTCTCGACGCCGGCATCTATAAAAGGTCTCCCGGCTCAATGGTAGCCACCACACCCCGCCGGCAACAAACACAACCCTCGTCGCTCCACCGCCGTCTCCTCCACCACCAGTGCCAATGGCGAACCGCCCCCGCTGGCCACTTCCCTCCACCGCCGTCCGTCCACTCCCCCGGAATCGCAGGTCGACACCGACCCCGCGGCCCGGGATGAGCGGCGGTGGCGAGGGACGCCGCTGGCCTGGCTCTCGTCGGCGGCGGGAGGTACTCGAGGAGGAGGCCCGCCGACGGCGTGAGGCGGCGCACGCGGATCTAGCGCGTTCTCGCCCTGCCCGCAGGCGCGAGGCCGCGGCGGCGCGGCGTGGCACGAGCAGCGACACCGTTGCGGCGTTCGACGCCTCGATGGGAGAAGAGAGCGCGGCGCCGACAGGAGGAGATGGAGCGGTGGGCTGAGCGCCGACGCCGGCGCGATGAGCGGAAGCGATGTACCATGAGCGGCGGGAGCGATCGACGCCGGCGCGGCGGAGTCGATCGAGCGCCACGGCGGAGGAGCCGCGGAGACGAGCACGGAGAGCTGCGCGGACGGCGGGCGGACGAGTTGGCGGCGGAGGCCGACGTGTTGGCGGCGGCGATGATGGAGGCGCCAACAAATGTGGAGGAGGAGGCGCCAATGGAGGAGGAGGAGGCCGAGGCGGAGGAGACCGAGGTGGAGGACGACAACGACGACGAGTTCGAGTGGTCCGACGACGACGGGCCGCACCCGGACGAGACGGCCGATCAGCAACGCGCGCTCGTCGAGTCCTTCGAGTCGGAGAGAAGAAGCTCCGGACGACGCCCGTGCCCGCGAAGAGGCGCAGATTCGTCGCGCCGTCGAGCTCTCCCTCCAGCGGCACAACAGCGGAGGGCGGAGGAGGACGCGCGGCTGGAGCGGCGGCGTCTGGCCACCGCCCAACGCAACGAGAGGAGGCGCGCGCAGGAGGAGCTGCGGCGTAGGGGAGGCGACGACGGGGCGGGGCCGTCGAACGCACCACCGGGCGGTCAGTAGTCTAGGTTTAGATGAAATCTATCCGTTTTCATTCAAACTTTGTAATATATAGTCAAATCTGAATGAAAACCTTTATTTTCGTGCACCAATATTTATTTGGGGGCAGCGTTTGGGGGACGCGGCTGGGGAGTGACGTTCCCCAAACGCGACCCCAAGAAAAGACGTCCCCTAAACACTCAATCCGACGCGTTTTGGGGGACGCGGCTGGAGATGCTCTTACTCTCCCGGCCAGTACTTCCAACCCTGTACAAGTGATCGGCACTAGATTAGTATTTGTTCAGCCTGAGGTAGTTGCCAGACCATCTACTGTAAGTATTGGTTTAGGCTGGCCACAATTGATGGAAAGTACTAATGGACTCACTTTTTTTATGGCAGCGATACTTTTTCTTCTAACTAACTTGCCAAAATATGTATGCGTGTATTCATATATATAAATGGCATTCGTTGTTTTTCTGATTGTTTTGTGATGCGTGAACCTGACTACATTTTGATTTTTCTTGTGATGTACATTTCTCCCAGCACTATTTTCTTTTGGGTAATCTTGTTACTACATATTTTGACACACTTAGAGCATCTTCAGTCGCGTCCCCCAAACCATCCCCAAAGCTATTTGGGACGCGCCGGACAAAAAAACCGTCCAGCCGCGTCCCCTAAAGCCAAATTTTGTCTGTCCCACAGGGGACGCACCGGGCACACCGAACACAACGAACAGCGAGGCGAAGCGACGCGGACCCGATGCGTTAGCGGCTCGGAAGGCTAAAACCCCGTCGCCTACCTTTGGTCAAGCGACGTTAATGGCGTCTCTGGTTTCCCAGGCGACGCAGGGACGCGTCTCGTCGTGCATGGCCGTGTGGACGTCCGCGCCGTCGTTATTGCGTGCAACCACCCGCTGCCGCCTCTGTACATTAAGACGCCCTGCGGTTCATCCCAATCTCTCACCGCTCCCAAACCTTCTCCTCACCGCTGCCTCCCCCCTCCCAGATCTTCTCCTCGCCGCTCCAAACAATGTCGACCTCGTCCTCCCGCAAGATCTCCGCGCGAACGCGGCGCGGCAGCCTAACCGTGGTGGAGGCGTGGGCGTTGTACCACGCCCGATATCCAGTCCCGCCGGACATGCGGCTGCCAAGCAGCGGCGGCTGGAAGATGGTCGTGAACGGCATTGGCGTCCCGCCGCCACCGAAGCCGGGCACGGACCAATGGAGGAACGGCATCAAGGCCCGGCGGGCTCAACTCATCGCCGAGGAGCGGGCGGATCCAACATGGGCGGCCAACGACAACGACGACTAGTGGGCGACGTACTTCAAGGCCAAGTACGACGTCGAGATGTACAACACCACCGGCCTCGTCGGCGGGCCCAATAGCTGGAACAAGGACGGCCGCACCCTGTTCTGGGGCGTTCCGGGGTGCACCCTCGACAGCGTCATCCGCGGCATCCACAATGACGCTCCAAGGTTGGAGACGCCGCCGTCACCGCCACGGTCTCCTCGAGGAGGACCACCGCAATGGCAGCCGAGGAGGACCACATACTCGTCCTCCTCGAACTCTTCTTCCTCAGGACCGGCCCGATCGACGCCGTCCTCGTCGTACCGCTCGGCGCCCTACACCGTCCCCAAACGTGTGGTGAAGGAGGAGCCGGCGACACCTGTCAACACGGGGCGTGGCGGCAGCGGCAGTCGGCGGCCGCAAGAGAGGCGTGGAGGCGCCCTCCTCATCCCGAAGACGGAGGTGAAGGAGGAGCCGGAGGAAGCGGCGAAGGCGGCGCGGCTAGCGGAGTACGAACGACAGCAGCGGCTCATCGCCTGCAGCGACGACCCCGAGGACTGCCCAGGGCTGCGAGCGGCGTGCTTGGCGTCGATGAACGACAAGGACGCCTGGAAGGGCGACCTCGACATGGCGATCGCCATGTCCATCCGCGACTCCGGCAAGCCGCTCGTGGACCTCACCGACAACGAGGCAGGACCAAGCGGCTTGAAGGACGAACCCGTCGACGAGCCCGACGAGCGCGTCAAGCGGGAGGTCGTCACCGACGACATGTACAACTTCCACCAGTACTACGACGCTCCGGCCGCCGCAAGTACTTCTAGATTAGGTTTAGTTTAAATTTAGTCAAATTTCGTTCGAATCTATGTATTATATGCCAAGTTTGGACGAATCTAATCGAATCTCGCTTAAGTTTAAAATTTCCGAAATTTTGTTTGGGACGCGGTTGGGGAGCGACGTTCCCCAAACGCGACACGAACAAAACACGTCCCCCAAATGCTCAATCCGGCGCTTTGGGGGACGGTTTGGGGGACGCGACTGGAGATGTTCTTAGAGCATCTCCAACAGGCGCGCTATATCGGCCGCGCTGCAAAAAAACGGCCGGTATACCACGCGCGGGGCGGAATGAGGCGCTCCAGCAGGCGCGGTAAACGGCGCGGTGCTGCAAAAATTTTAGAGCGCGGCGTTTTGCACAAACCGGAGCGGCATATCTGACGCGTCGGCTACAGCGCGCGGCATCGCTCGTCGCGCGAAACCCCCGCGCTTAAACTTCCTCTTCGCGTCGCCGCCCGAGCGCCCAATCCATCGTCTCCGCGCGCCGCCGGCGAAATCCCGATGATGGACGACCCCTCCGGCAACCCACCGACCCATCCCTACTCTGTCCCATCCTCCGCCGCCGCCACCACTTCCGCCGCGCCGCCACCACTTCCGCCGCGCCGCCGCCAAACCCTAGCGGCGGCACCGACGGCGGTAATGCAACGGCTGCGCGCGCTCTTCGTCCCGCCGCACGGGGCGCTACACGCAGGCGCAGCCGCCTCGCAGATGGCCGCGCAGGGCACCGGCAACGCGCGGCCCGCGCCGAGGAGGGGGAAGGCGCCGTCGACCAAACGGCCGCACATCGGTGCCGCCTCCGTCGCGCCGCCGAAGAAAGCGAAGGCGCCCGTCACCCGCCGGCCGCAGCCTCCTCCGATGACGACGAACCAGGCGCCTCCTCCGACGACGACGACGAACCAGCCGGCGCCTCCGTCCGGCAACCGCGCGGGCGCACATACGGTGCATGATGAAATGCCCGAGAGGTAAAAAACACTACTTTTCGTCGAAATTGTAGTTTAGATGCATACCTAGCCGGGAAGTGATGAATTTCATTGCAATGTAGAGTCGATGATGCGGCATTCATGGAGACAATGAATGTTGGATCCTCGTTCATGCATGATGAAGCCGCCGATGGAGAGGAGGAATATGAGGATGTAGATGAGGAAGGAGAAGGGTTGATTGAACCTCGCCATCCCGGTCGGACCGCCAACTACACCATATCGGAGGACAAGTTGCTTTGCAAGACGTGGTTGACAATTGGAATGGATCCAACAACCGGTACCGATCAAACAAGAGAAACATATTGGGTGAGGATGACGGAGTACTTCAACACACACAACACAAGTGGGAACGAGTGAACCATGCGCTCACTTCGGTCCCGTTGGTCCGGCATCAACACCGATTGCCAAAAATGGGCGGGCGTGCAAGCCAACATCGATGTTCTCAATCCAAGTGGCACAAATGAGAATGATAGGGTAAGTCATTCTACTACTATGTTCACCAAATGGCTCATATGAGAAGAATACAGTTCTACTTCATATAGCTCATCTATTTTATTTTCCGCATATGTGTAGAACTCCATGGCTCAAGGATTGTTTAGGGATGTGGGAAAGAAGAACAAAAAAGGCAACAAGATTCTTGGCAAGCCATTCACCTTGCATCATTGCTATGAAGTGCTAGGGAATGAAGAGAAGTGGAAGACGCGCGGCAAGTTGGATGCGGCAACTATGGCGGCCAATGCTACCGGTGATGCAACAATCATCGATGATGATGATTGAAGTGATGAAGGGAAGAAGAGAAGCTCCACTCCTCACTCCGTCAACAATGGGCGGAGGAATGTGCATGGTAGGAAGACCGCCAAAGATATGAAGGGAAAGAAGGCCGGAGATGATGAGATTGCCATTGCTATGGAAAGGATTGCAAATGCAAGGTTGCAAGCAAATGAAGAAAGGAAGATGCAACGAAATTTGGAGAAAGAGGCTATGGATGCTATTGAAGCTAGGAGAGCCGCTTTGGAGGAGAGGATTGCCGCCAACGAGGAGAGGAAGTTGGCTTTGGAGGAGAAGAGGCAAGCCACCGAGGAGCATGCACGCCTAGCGGAGGAGGAGAGAAAGCTTTTCTTGATGGATACTTCCCATATGGATGAGAGGCAAAAGGAGTACATCAACCTTCTTCGCGATGAAGTGTTGGCCAAAAAGAGATTGTTGGTAGCCAACATGAACACTTCCACTACCGGCAAGTTTGGAGGAGGCATGTTTGGAGGAGGCATGCCGACGTTTGGAGGAGGCATGGGAGGCATGACCGGCATGGGAGGCATGGGAAGCATGACCGGCATGGCCGGCATGGGAAGCATGCCCATGCCCACCATGGGAGGCATGGCCGGCATGGGAGGCATGGCCGGCATGGGAGGCTATGGAGGCATGGCCGGCATGGGAGGACCAAGCTATGGAGGAGTGTGATACGTCCCAAACGTATCTATAATTTCTTATGTTCCATGCTACTTTTATGATGATACTCACATGTTTTATACACATTATATGTCGTTATTACGCATTTTCCGGCACTAACCTATTGACGAGATGCCGAAGAGCCAGTTTTCTTTGTTTTTGGTTTCAGAAATACTAGTAAGGAAATATTCAATTGGACGAAATCAACGCCCAGGGGCCTATTTTTCCACGAAGCTTCCAGAAGACCGAGGGAGATACGAAGTGGGGCCACGAGGCGAGATTGACAACCTCACTGTTACGTTGGGGCAAAGTACTTTGGTTGTGTTGTGCAGGTTCCACGTTGGTGCCGGAATCCCTGGTGTTGCGCCGCACTACACTCCTCCGCCATCAACCTTCAACGTGCTTCTTGGCTCCTACCGGTTCGATAAACCTTGGTTTCTTTTGAGGGAAAACTTGCTCGTGCGCATCACACCTTCCTCTTGGGGTTCCAAACGGACGTGTGTTAATTGCACGCATCAAGCTCTTTTTCTGGCGCCGTTGCCAGGGAGATCAAGACGCGCTGCAAGGGGAGTCTCCACTTCCAATCTCTATACTTTGTTTTTGTCTTGCTTTATTTTATTTACTACTTTATTTGCTGCACTTAAACAAAACACAAAAAAAAATTAGTTGCTACCTTTACTTTATTTACTGTCTTGTTCTCTATATCAAAAACACAAAAAAGTTAGTTACTAGCATTTAGTTTACTTTTGTTATCATGTGTAGCTCTGTACCTGTTACTTCTTCACCTGAGGAATTAGTTTTTACTTTTAAACAAGGGAATGAGGAGAGTTTTAAAGATGCTTGGTCTAGAATTTTTGATTCTTATCGTAAAGTTGAACCTCAAATGACTCTAAGTCTGCTCCTTAGTAATTTTTATTTTGGGCTTATGATTCGCTATAGATATGCCTTGGACCTAGTAGGAGGAGATTTCCTTCATTGCAATGGCGATCAAGCTTTTAATGCCATAAAAAAATTGGTTGCATCACATAGTTCAGCTAATAACTTTGATTCAACTCTTATTAGCATTTATAATAGATTAAACACTCTTGAGATAAGTGCATCTCGCTTGAAAGAAAATTATAGTTATGTTCGTAACCGTCTTGATCAAGTTTTAGTGAACTCTAACCTTCAATGTGGGACCCTACTATTAAAGTTATTATTGGTGGTGAAACTTTTCATGCCTATTGTGATATTATGTCTGAATTTTGCCTTATGCCTAAGAGTATTTATGAATCTTTGACACTTTGGGGACTCGTTGAAGGAGGAGAAGGAATAACTCTTGTTGATAACTGTTATAATTCCTAAGGGAATAGCTGAGGTGTGCATACAACCATTCTTGGAAGAACGGTATCCACCGATTATCTTGTTATTGAATGTGTAGGAACGACAAATCACACTTGGAAGATCCTTGCTAAACTATTGGGAGCAGTCATAAATGTGGGAGAAGGCACCCTAAAATTCACTTCTACGCCGGGAGGTAGACATGTATTCCCTAAACCAAAGAGTAAGAAAAAGAACAAGAAGGGTATGCATAAAGCCCGAGGTAATGTTGATGCTTCATCTCTTGATAACACTTGATTCACACTTTCTGCGCCTAGCTGAAAGGCGTTAAAGAAAAGCGCTTATGGGAGACAACCCATGATTTTTACTACAGTACTTTATTTTATATTTGAGTCTTGGAAGTTGTTACTACTGTAGCAACCTCTCCTTATCTTTATTTTATTGCATTGTTGTGCCAAGTAAAGTCTTTGATAGTAAAGTCAATACTAGATTTGGATTACTGCGCAGGAACAGATTTCTTGCTGTCACAAATCTGGGCAGAATTCTCTGTAGGTAACTCAGAAAAATCTGCCAATTTACGTGCGTGATCCTCAGATATGTACGCAACTTTCATTCAATTTAGGCATTTTCATCTGAGCAAGTCTGGTGCCATTTTAAAATTCGTCTTTACGGACTGTTCTGTTTTGACAGATTCTGCCTTTTATTTCGCATTGCCCGTTTTGCTATGTTTGATGGATTTCTTTGTTCCATTAACTTTCAGTAGCTTTGTGCAATGTCCGAAGTATTAAGAATGATTATGTCACCTCTGAATATATGAATTATGCACTGACCCTCTAATGAGTTTGTTTCGAGTTTGGTGTGGAGGAAGTTTTCAAGGGTCAAGAGAGGAGGATGATACAATATGATCAAGAAGAGTGAAAAGTCTAAGCTTGGGGATGCCCCCGTGGTTCATCCCTGCATATTTTAAGAAGACCCAAGCGTCTAAGCTTGGGAATGCCCAAGGCATCCCCTTCTTCATCGACAACATTATCGGTTCCTCTAATGAAACTATATTTTTATTCAACACATCTTATGTGCTTTGCTTGAGCGTCTGTTTGTTTTTGTTTTCGTTTTGTGAATAAATAGGATCCTAGCATTCTTTGTGTGAGAGAGACACGCTCCGTTGTTTCGTATGAACACATGTGTTCTTAGCTTTATCTTTAATGTTCATTGCGAAAGTTGAACTACCTCATTCATTGATATATGGTTGGAAACGGAAAATGCCGCATGTGGTAATTGGTATAATGTCTTGAATAATGTGATACTTGGCAATTGTTGTGCTCATATAGATCTTGTTTAAGCTCTTGCATCATGTACCTTGTACCCATTAATGAATAACTACATGGAGTGTCGTTGCCTATTCGACGGTTCCTCGAAGGAGGGATCCTCACGAGGGGGAGAAGAAGTAGGGGCCATAGGGCGGAGTGCACACGGGACGGTGGTACGCGAGTTACCCAGCTTCGGAACACCTGCACGATGACAGGGCCTACTGCTGCTTGTCTGGAATTATCTAGGCACTTGCGCGTTGTTACAATGAGTTGTGGTTGCCTCTAGGGCTCCCGGGATCCGGCTTATATAGACGCACGGATCTAGGTTTACATGGAGAGTCCTAGCTGAATACAAGTTACCTAACTACGGTACAATATCTTGCCGTGTACGTCAAGGATCCGCCTTCCATCTAAGCCGTGCTGATCCGGATACTTTATGGGCCTCACGGATCCGGCCTCCTTCGTAGGTCGGTTAAGATCCGGCTCTGCTCTCGGTGGACTTCATCCTTCACGATCAACAACAACTGGGCCGCCCGATGGGCCATGCCACCATCACCGCCGGGTGGGCCACCCGGCTTGCCGGATCCAGGCCATGTCGTTGATATACCCATAAAGTATACCCACAACAGTAGCCCCCGAAGTTCTCCGAGATTCATCATTCCTCCGACTTCATTCAGCTTGGATCCGAAGAGAATCTTGGAGAGCTTCAAAAACCTTTACTTGTTTCCGGTATCATCTTTTCGGAAATCTTCCTTTCTTCTGGACTGGTAATGAAACGGAAAGCCCACTTCTCCCACGCACAACTTCGTTTTTTCCCGCGCTAAACTTTCGGAGATACAAATCTTCTAGCCGGAAATTTCGGGAGCGCACAGTTAAGTTACCTCCACGTCATTTTACCGTTATTTGACCTAAGACACGTGTCGATCATCCAACGGCGTGACTGTTCAGTTTCTACCGTCAGATCCGAAACACGAATCTCCGCGCGAGGTCTATATATAACCCTCGCCCGCGGTAACTTCTCATTCTTTCACCGCTCCTCACCACTTCATCTTCCTCCTCGCGCCGCGCCGCCCGACGGATCTCAACTCCGGCGAACCGTCCTCACGGGAGCTTCGCGCGCCGCCATCCCAAACCTCTCCTCGAACCAAGATTGCCACGGTTGATCAGGAAATCAACTCCGCCGCCGATTCGTGGTCATCGGAGGCTCGAAACCGCTAGCTCGTCGACCTCTACTTCGCCGGAGCTTCGCCGGACCGTCGCGCCATTGCCGGTACGTGCACCGGTCTTGTAGAAGAAAAAGTAGTTGTAGTGTAGATTTTCCGGTTACTCAACTTAGCTCGCATGGGTGCAGCCGGAAGCATGCCTCATGGTTCTCCTCACTGCACTGGTAGTTCTCCGAGTAGCCCGGATCCCAGTGCCGTGGAACCAATTTGCCCGGATCCCATTGCGTATCTACCACCATATGTTTCCGACGTTAGGCTTGCTCAACCGTTCTCCGCCTCTTCCAGTACTTTACTAGGCCGGATCCCAACAGCCCAAGAGCTCGAAGAGGAGCTACAAGGCCAAGCTAGAATGGCAGCCAAGGTACAAGAGGCGGAAAACAAGAAAGCTTCCAAGGCCCGGAGCCGTGAAGGGGTGCGGGGTCAATGGTGGCCCTGCGAGACAACTGACGCGGAGCTCCGGGAGCTTCAAAATGAAGGCATGATCTCCGAGCATTGGAGTTTTACGCGCGACTCCGACGTTCCCAAACCCGACGCAGATGAACGCGTTATGACAAAGGCGTGGGTCGAGCGCGGATTATCACTCCCTTGCTCGGAGTTCTTCCTCTCCGTCCTCGACACGTACGGGCTCCAGCCCCACAACATTTGCCCCAACTCCTACCTCCTGCTCTCGAACTTCGCAACTCTTTGCGAGGGGCATCTCGGAATCCGACCCGACATCAAACTATGGCAATTCTTTTTCCGAGTGAAGAAAGAGACGAAGGACAAGGCCATGCTAAACTGTGGAAGTATGACGTTCATGCTCCGCTCTGGTCGGATGTATCCTCCTCATGACTCCCACGAATCCGTCCGGTACTGGATCGCCGGATGGTTTTATGTGAAGAACGCGTCAGTTCCGAGCGTCCACGATGGACTCCCGCCCTTCAGCAACACGCCTCCGGAAGAATTGGCGAGCTGGAGCTTCATCCCCACGCTTGCCCAAACACCCATACTGGAGAAGGCCGCGCGGAGGATTTCCTGGTTAGTTCATGATGGACTAACCGGGGCCCAGCTCACCCTCAGCTGGTTTACCCGGAGGATCCAACCCCTGCGCTACAACGCACGCCTGATGTGCGCTTACACTGGGGCGGACGATCTCCTCCGAGTCACTCGCCACGATCTTCCGGCCGACTCCCTCAAGAGAAGGTTCAAGACGTTGGTGAAAATTGCTAGGGGCCAACAGGTCCCGGAATTGATTAAGGATATTAGCACACACGACAAATGTCCTCCGGTAAGCACTTAATCCTTCGCATTCCTTTATCCTTTCACAATTTTCTAAGTGTTTAACTTGTTCTGCTCACCCTTTTCGCAGCTTGACTCTTTGGTGGAGGAAAACCTACGCGCCATACTCCGAGTTCCCGTTAGCGGTGACTCGGTGGAAGAGGATCCGGAAGACCCTGAGGAGGAAGAAGAACGAGTGCCCCGAAAGGCTGCTCCTCGACCTACAAAGCGTTCCCGCGCCAAAGTCTCTGGCTCCGACGCCGGAGGCAGCGGCGAGGCTTCCGCCAAGAAACCCAGGGTGATCAAACCACCTCCGCTTGACTCCAGGAAGGCGGAGCGCCAGCGCCTGAAGATGCTTTCGACAGCAGGGAAACCCTCACGTCCCAACATTCCGGGCGCAGCGTAAGCTTCCGAGTAACATGCGTTGTTTATCTTGGTAAGCTGTGTTATGTATACTTTTCTTTTACTTGCTCACAGGAATCCGAACCCTACCACCGCGCGGACCAATGTTCAGGAGCATATCACTAAGTATATGCAGAAGAAATCTCCCGCCGTTGGTCCTTCGACGCCAGTTCCGCCGAGCGCTCCACAAGCCCCCCTGCAGCCTTCTCCTCCTCCCGCGGACCAGTCTCCAACTCCTGCCGCACCCACTCCACCGGAAGTAATTCCGGTTAGCAGCGACAGAGCGAGCGGAGGGTCCCATCAACGACGAAACTGAAGGACGAAACCAGGGGAGGCAGAAGTTAATTCCTCTGGCAAAGCTGAAGCCACCACAGGTGATATGGTCGTTTTCCCCAAAAACTTTGGAGATCCGGCTGATCTTACTTCCACCCCGAAAGCCTATGCCACGAAGTTTTTTAACAAACTAACGGAGGCGGAGAAGTGGGAGCTGGAGCAAGATTTGCTCAATGCTATGCTAAACAATGCCTGGGACAAACCGGACGTTGAAACGTCGGAGATCCAGGACGTCAAGAAAAACATTGGCGAATTCTTCGACAAGCTTGTTTGCAAGCAAAAGGTAACTCCCCAGTAGCCCCCAAGTATTTAGGCGGAAACTTATCAGTTAGCGTCTGAATACTTTTAGAGAACTCAATCTGAAAGGAAAGTTTTAAATGTCGTGGTAGCCCCCAAGCATGATGGCGGAAAGAATTTCCAGCGACAATGCTTTAGAAAGACTTAAACCATGATGGCGGAACTCACTCCATTTCTGACTGTGTTTGCAGGAACAAAAAGCCCTGCATTACGAGTTGCACAAAAACATTGCGCTGCAGCGTCGTGTGACCATCAGCCAGGCGGAGAAAATCCAGCTTTCAGGCGGAGAATGCGGATCTGAAGAAACAACTTTCAGAAGCTCAAGGTTGGTTTCAGATCATCTGACGATTGTGGGTTATGTCCCGCATTTTCCGACCTTGATGCTTTATATAACTATGAGCAGGTGCCTCCTCTTCTCTCGCTGCAGCTTCCTCCGAGTTGGAAACTCTACGTGCTTCACAGAAGAATCTTGAAGCAAAACTCGCAGTGGCAGAACAGAAAATTTCTGAGAAGAACTCGGAGCTTGCTCGGAAAACTGGTGAGTTTGAGCTGAAAAGACAAACTGACAGCGACACCATCCAGAAGCAGCAAAAAGAAATTGGAGGTCTTCGCAAGTATATGGAAACAGCAGAGAGCTGCTGGGACCTGCTCAACTCCGACGTCATGGGTACGTCCTCGAAACTTATACGACAGCATATGTGTAGCTTGTTGTATTTAACAAAATTTGCATCTTCCAGATCCACTCGGATATGATGAGGAACGTCGGAGCCAGTTCCCGCGCGATGACCTGCTTCAGCTGGCCGGAGAAGACTGCAAGGATCTCATCTCCGCCTCCAGGAAAATCTGTCACAACCTCAACATCAAGAAGAGCCGAACCTGCGATGTGCGCAAGCTCATCAAGAGGATGGATTTGCTTCCGGAGCTGGTTGTGGACCTGCAATCCTCTTCAGCACGGGGTGCAGCTGCCATGTCCTTGGCTATGTGCTTAGCGCATAATCCGAGTTTAAACCTGGACCGGGTGACTTCTGGCGTTCCTCCGGAATGTGATGTCAATGCGCTGCTTGACGCGGTTAGCGGCTATGATACACGCATTGCTCGGAGGATCCGCCATGATGAATTTTATGAGAAGGTGGTTCTTCCTGCTGACGAACCTCTCGAAGCTGAGCTTTTGGAGGATCGCGAAGCGGAAAACAAGCCCGCCCAATCCGGAAGCCAGTATACGTGGACAAGCTCAAAGAACCAAGGTGGCGCTGCTTCTCCGACTGCAGCTGGAGCGGAAGAAGATGAAGATGTCTCTTCGCCTGCCAAAGACGCAGAGAAGGAAGCTCCGACTGACGCAGGGGGAGCTGATGCCAACGTGGAAACTTCTCCGGTTAAGGAGAAGTAAAAACTTAGTCCTGCGGAAAAACAATGCATCATTTTGGCCCCAGCGAGGGTTTGTAATATAACTTTAATTCTTAAGTATCTAGGGACGAAACAATTATGCGTGGGTGGAAAACTTATCCTGCTATCCGTTAGAATTATTTGCATGTTTCGTTTGTTAAAAGCAAGTGCTGGTTTGTTAATTTTCCGGCTTGCTCGTTTGACCTTCCACGAGCCGGAAAACCTTTGGCCGGAAACGCTGCGGTGACGAAACCTAATGGCGTCCGTCCATAACCGCGGAAACAAGCCCCCAGCCTAGGTGCCAAGTCGCTACCAGGAATCCACGAGTTCGCAACAAAAAAATTTCCACCAGAAAACTTAGGCTTACGTCTTAAAGGACGATTTTGAAAATCACAACTTTCATACACGCCTAGGCAGAAACATCCAGCTCAGCGATTTTAGTCGGAAAAACATACACGATCTAAAATGAACAAGTAAAGGAGGTAAAGACTCAAAGAGTGAACCATAAGCTTTATTTCATTGATCATGTATAACTATTACAGAGTTTGTAACTCAGAAAAATATGCTAAGTGTAGAAAGGACGTAGCTGTGCGATGTTCCAGGGGCGATCTGTCTCGTTGATACGTCCAAAACGTATCTACTTTCCCGAACACTTTTGCTATTGTTTTGCCTCTAATTTGTGTATTTTGGATGCAACTAACACGGACTAACGCTGTTTTCAGCAGAACTGTTCTGGTGTCTCGTTTTTGTGCAGAAATCCAACTTTCGGAAAATCCTCGGAATTTATGCGAAAGGCCCTATTTTCCCGAATAATGACGGAGCCAGAAGGACAAACCAGGTGGAGGCCCGAAGGCCCCACACCATAGGCGGCGCGGCAGGGGGGCCGCGCGGCCTGTGGTGCCCCCTCGGCGGCCTCCGACGCCCTCCTTCGGACTATTTATCGGCTCTCGACCTAAAATGCCAGCAGAGTAGTCGGGAAACCCTCCGAACGCTGCCATATCGCGAAACTCCGTCGCGGGAGCCAGAAGTCTCCGTTCGGCACTCGCCGGGACGGGAATTGGAGGAGATCATCGCCATCATCACGCCAACGCCTCTACATCAACCAGCCATGTTTCCCCCATGTGTGAGTAATTCCCCCGCTGTAGGCCGAAGGGGATGGTAGGGACTGGATGAGATTGGTCATGTAATAGCATAAGATTGTTAGGGCATAGTGCCTAGTGTCCGTAATTGGTACTTTGATGATATTGTTGCAACTTGTTATGCTTAATGCTTGTCACTAGGGCCCGAGTGCCATGATCTCAGATTTGAACATGTTATTGTTTCATCATGATATTCATTGTTTATGGTCTTACCTATAAGTTGTATACACATGTCGCTGTCCGGAACCGATGGCCCCGTGGAAATCGGACAACCGGAGGGAATGGTAGTGATGTGAGGATCACATGTGTTCACGGAGTGTTAATGCTTTGCTGTACTTTATTAAAAGGAGTACCTTAATATCCGGGGTAGTTTCCCTTGAGGCCCGCCACTTGGTAGGACAAAAGATGTTGTGCAAGTTTCTCATTGCAGCACGCACGACTATATATGGAACACATGCCTATTGATTGCTTTGTATTTGGACACCGTTTTATTATTATCTGCAAATGCCCTGCTATGATTGTTACATGAGTTTCTCTCATCCATGCAACGCCCGTCATCCGTCCCCATGCCTACAGTATTTTAATCCTGCTGTTTACTATAATCACTACTGCTGTCTGTTACTCGTTGTTTCACTACTGCTACGCTATAAAATGTTACTACTAATAAACTCTTGCGAGCAAGTCTGTTTCAGTGTGCAGCTGAATTGACAACTCCGTTGTTAAGGCTTCTAAGTGTTCTTTGTCTCCCCTGTGTCGAATCAATAAATTGGGTTTTACTTCCCTCGAAGACTGTTGCGATCCCCTATACTTGTGGGTCATCAAGACTATTTTCTGGCGCCGTTGCCGGGGAGCATAGCTTTATTTGGAAGTTCACTTGGATTGATATTGTTCGCTGCAAATTCTCCATCATGGGTAAACCTCGCGATACTAAGATCGCCATATTACCATCCACTACAAGAAAAGGTACAATTCTGAGTACCTCTGCTGCTCTTGATTCACCATCTGTGATTGATAAACTTGTTTCACCGCCGCATGCTTCAAATGCGGGTACTTCTTGAATCTGAAAACTCTCATAATATTGATAATATTTCTGCTGTGCTTGATGATAGTGGTTCATTGGGATCTTTTCTAGATGCTGATTGCTAGGTCTAGACAAATTGAAAATACTGAAACTCCTAATGCTACTACACCTGTTAATTCACCTGAACTTGATTATTTTAGTGATGATCCTGATGAAGATTATGTGGAGCTTAATGATGATTTTATTGAAAAATGCAATGCTACTACTGATGCAAGCAAAATTAAAAAGTTGCTTGCAGAACATGCTGTTAGATATAAACTGTCTCCTGATCCTAAGTTTGCCACATCTCCTATAAACATTAAGGATAAAGATTATGATTTTTCTTGATTTATCTCATATAGCTATTGTTAAGAAAACACCCTTTTGTGGTACTGAAAAAGAAAGTGATGTTGAACACATGACTGAGTTATCTACTCGAGTAGCTTGTTTTCTGATGATGTCAAGATGCGTACTTACTTTGTTGCTAAAATCTTTCCATTCTCATTAAAGGATGATGCTAAAACTTGGTATAATAGTTTGCCACCTAATTCTATTAAAACTCCAAAAGAATTGCTTGATGTTTTCTTCCGCAAATACTTTCCTGCTAGTGCTCAACATATTGCTTTGCAGAGAATCTATAATTTTGACCAGGGAGATGAAGAGAAATTGCCTGAGGCTTGGGCGAGATTTTGCTCTCTTATTAGAGCTCGGCCTGATCATGATTTGGAAAAGCATGATTTACTTGATATATTTTATAGTGGACTAACCATTGAGTCTAGGGCATACCTGGATAGTTGTGCTGGTTGTGTTTTCAGGAAAAGAACTCCAGACGACGCTGAAGAATTATTGGCTAAAATAAGCCGGAATCATGATGATTGGACTACGCCTGAACCAACTCCAACGCCAATATTGAAGAAGAGGGGTATGATTAAATTGAATGATGAATATATGAGGGAAGCCAAGAAGTCTCTCAAGGAGAAAGGTATTAAATCTGAAGATGTGAAGAATCTTCCTCCCATAGAAGATGTATGTGAGATAATTCCCCCTTCATCCATGATTGAGGTAAACTCCCTTCAACGCTTTACTAGGGAAGATATTCCGTATTCGAAACCTCCTGCACAATGCTTAGATGAGTTTGATAATTATATTGTTAAGCAAGAAAATTTTAATATGAGAGAGAATCATTTAATGGAAAATTCTCGAGCTATTAGTGAATTGCATGGTATTGTGGAGAGAACCTCCAATGATGTTAAGATGCTTGTTAAACATTTTCATATGATTCAAACTCAAATTGATCAACTCACTAAAGTGCAAAATGACTTGTTAGGGAATAATTCTAAAGAGAAACATGCTTATGAAGTAACAACTAGAGGTGGTGTCTCTACCCAGGATCCTCTATATCCTGAAGGGCATCCCAAAAGAATTGAACAAGATTCTCAACGCATTGAACCTAGTGCTCATTCTAAGAAGAAAAAGAAGAAGAAACATAAAAATGTTGTAGAATCCTCTGAACCTGTTAATGATCCTAATAGTATTTCTATTTCTGATGCTGAAACCGAAAGTGGTAATGAACATGATAAAGATAATGATAAGAATGATACTCCTGATAAAGAAGAGGTAGAAGAAGAACCTGAAAAGCATGCTAAAAATAAAAAGTATACTAAAGAAGATTTTATTGTTGAGAAACATGGTAATGAAAGAGAACCTTGGGTGCAAAAGCAAATGCCTTTTCCTGCTAAGAAACTAAAATCAAAGGAAGAAGAACACTACAATAAATTCTGATTGGATGAAACCTTTATTCTTGCAAATCCCTTTGACTGATGCTATTAAATTGCCTCCTTATTCAAAGTATATGAAAGATATTGTTACGAACAAAAGGAAAATTCCCAATGAGGAAATTTCAACTATGCTTGCTAATTACTCTTTCAATGGCAAAGTGCCAAAGAAGTTGGGCGACCCAGGTATACCTACTATTCCTTGTTCTATCAAGAATAATTATGTTAAAACTGCTCTATGTGATTTGGGAGCCGGTGTTAGTGTTATGCCTTTTTCTCTTTATAAGAGACTTTATCTAGATAAGTTGATACCTACTGATATATCTTTGCAAATGGCTGATAAATCTACTGCTATTCCTGTTGGTATATGTGAGGATGTTCCTGTTCAAGTTACTACTAACTGCTTGATATTAACTGATTTTGTTGTGTTGGAAATGCCTGAAGATGATAATATGTCTATTATTCTTGGGAGACCTTTTCTTAACACCGCAGGGGTTATTGATTGCAATAAAGGAAAGGTTACTTTCAATGTTGATGATAAAGAGCATACCGTTTATTTCCCCAAGAAGATTGATAAAGTATGCGGAGTCAATACTATTTTTAATGTGAGAACTATCAAAGTGGGAACTATTGATTGTCCTATATATGAGCCTAAAGAAGAATATCAAACTCTCGTGATTGGATCCATATCAATACAATTCAAGGTAACATGATTGATTTGAGGTTTATTTCTTCTTATGCTATGTAAAATTTATTTGGTGGCAAGACTTGATCAACCTTGTTAACAAATACATTTTATATGCATAGAGGAGGTAAACAACATCTCTTTCTTCCTCCACTTGCTCTAGTTGCTGTAGCACCTTTTAATTTGCAAAGTTCCTTAGTTATTTGGAGATTTCAAAAATTTCCTGGCCAGTAATAATAAACTAAATACCCAGAAATGTGCATTTTTCAAAGTTTTCAAAAATTCACAAAAATTATACCGTTGGTCCTATTTTTCGACGAGGCACCTGGGAGCACCAGAGGATGACCTGTGGGGCACCGAGGGTGCCACACCACAGGCCGTGCGGCCAAGGAGGTGGGCGCGCCACCATGTGGTGTGGGCCCCTCCTTGCCCCACTTTGCCATCTCTTTCTCCCAGCACCTTCTCTCTCCCGAAAAAACTCGTACCAAGTTCCTCTCTCTCGCGTTTTTACTCAAGAACTCCAGATTTCTCGATCTCTTTGCTCAGCCTAGATTTCTGTCTGAAATTTGGCACATTTGCTCTTCGGTATGTGACTCCTCCACCCATCCAAGTAGAATTTTGTTTGGTTGAGTATATCTTGAATATTTTGCTGCTGTAGGTAACATGTTTAGTGAGCTTGCATGCTTGTTCTAAGTGGTAGAAACTAGTTTTGATGCATGATTAGTACTCTAGCAAGTTCCTATGGTAGTTTCCCTCAATTATATGTCACCAAATCAAATTTTTATATTGTTTGTTGAAATTTCAGAAAATGGAGTGGAATAGATATCAATTGAACCAACAAGAATTGGAAGTCCAACAAGTTATGAGGGTGAACCGTGAAGAGGGAGTATACCCCTCTTACTACCCGTGCGCGGATTTCATGAGAAGCGCGGGGATATTTGAAGATGTTCAAAGTCTAATTTCTCGTGCAGGGCTGAGTGACTTTGTTGAAGGAGAGCCAAGACAATATGCAAAATTAACTATGTCTTTTGTGCAGGACTTTAAGTTCAATTGGTCGCGATCTAACCCCACGGTCCAGTATAAAATTTACAATAAAGCTGTCAACTTGCCATTTAGTGCTTTTTGTGCAGCAATTAGAGTACCGCAATGGGGGTCATGCGAGAAGATAAGGGGATCGCCGCAAGAACTCTCGGACCTCTTCAAGATGATTTGCGATGGAAGGAGTTTCTCAGGTGATAGTGGTAAAATCACTAGTATTCAGCTCCCGGCTATCCGCTACTTTGCCTATTTTATTACCAAATGCGTTCTTGCTAAAAAGATTGGTGGTAAACTTTCTATCCCGGATTTGGCTTTTCTAGCTGCGGCACTGCAAAGTAGTAGGACTTATAATTTGGGGGCATTGATAGCTTATAGACTTGCTACTAACCGTGAGAAAGGTGGAATTTGTGGAGGCCTCATTGCCTCTCGTTTACTAGCTTTTCATAATGTAGAACCTCATCATTTTGATATTCCATTCCCCATAGAAAAACTTGACATAGCCTCTATGATTAAACATGAATTTGTTTCTAATTCCTCCAACTTGGGTAACCTGTTTTACAAGATGACATTTTACAAGAAAGTCTGGAGAATAACTAAGAAAACTGAGAAATTAGTAAGGTTGCCTGCGCCTGTTCTGTTTAACCTTGATTCCAGGGAGGATTGGTCGATCGCAGAAAGTGCACTGGATGCATACATAGAGAGAGGAGGCCAACATGCAAGAGACGACACGGAGGTCGAGGAGCACCTCGACTCACCATCCGATGCAGCAAGTTCCTCGCATCAACATGGTGGACATATGGAGCCTCCACGCTTTTCTTCTGCACATGAACTTTACTATGACTACACCATGGATTATCCACCGGCGAGGAACAGCGACCCTCGTTGGGGTTGAACTCCACTTAGGCCAAAAGCCTAAGCTTGGGGGGAGGTATACCGGCATCACTCATTCTTTGCATATTATGATTGCTGGATACTTGTACATACTTGTTTTGTTCGTTTGAGTGGTTTTCTAATGAGAGGAAGATGATATTTGGGGAAGTGCTGCCTGAAAACAGAATCTGGACTGTTATTAGAAAATTCGTGTGCACAGCCAGAGCGTTATTTTGAGTTGCCAATTTTTGTGCAGGTTCCCCAGGTTGTTATCTAACTTTCATTAGTTGAACACTTTTCGAGCTGAGCAACGTAAGATTTTTGTAAAAATCGATTTCTGTACTGCTGTCAGGTTTTGGCAGATTTCTGCCATCTCGCTTTTCTGTGTTTCTTCTAGTTTGCTATTTCTTGTTCTTGCTTTGTTTCTTTCTCAAAACATAAAAATACCAAAAATATTTCTGTTGTTTCTCTTCACCATTTGTTTGCTTTGGTTTCTTGCATTTGTTTCGCTTTATTTGCTATTGCTAGTTTGCTATAAGAAAACCCAAAAAGATTTTGCTTTGTTTGTTTGTTTCCTCTTGTTCTTGTTCTCAAATTTGAAAACACCAAAAATATTTGCTGTTCTTCTTTGGTTTGTAAAGTTCATCTTGAGTTCAATGGTCTTCGGTGGCTGGAGCGTGGTTTTCATTTCATATTATCCAAGCTACACAAGTGAAAAGGCAATAATGACGATCTACGACAATCTGATTGTGGTGAGAGGCTGGTATGAACTCTATTTGTTTTCATTTTTGTACATATACTCATCCATGTGAGCATGCTTAGTTGGTTCATGTGAGGTATATGTTATTTGAGAAAGTCTAGTAGTTTATGATCTCTCATGTTTAGCTCCAATCTATTAATATGAGTAGCATGTCATGGATGTTTGCTTGCATTGTTTTATTCATAAGTAAGTATGGCATTGTGGTATCCTCCTCTGAATAATTCATTTATATCGACTTGGCACATGCTCACGCATGCATATGACTAAACAAAAGTCAATTAAGCCTCGATGATCTATATTGCTTCAGAGTTCTTGTATCACTTTTATGCCTCCGTTAATTTATTTTGCCGCAAGCATGATTATGACAGTTATTGCTCTCTTGATTTGTCGCTCCCTAGTCTATTGCTAGCCTTCACTTGTACTGAGCGGGAACGCTGCTCGTGCTTCCAAACACCTGAAAACCAAGTTGTTCCAAAAGTGTCCACCATAAATACCTATGCATGGCATTTCAAACCATTCCAAGTAAATTCTCATGCACTACCTTTAAAACCTTCAAAATGCTTCTCAATTTGTGTTTACGTTTCATAGCTCATGAGGAAGTATGTGGTGTTTAGCTTTCAACCTTGTCATTTACTTTTGACGGACTCTCATATGGACTAGTGGCACATCCGCTTATCCAATAATTTTGCAAAAAGAGCTGGCAATGGGATTCCCAGTCCCAAATTAATTAACTTAAATAGACACTCCTCCATGGTTTGTGATTGTTGGACGGCACCCGAAGGATTCGGTTAGCCATGGCTTGTGTAAGCAAAGGTAGGGGGGAGTGTCATCATCATAATAAAAATAAAGTAAAAAGGCACTCCTTCATGGTATGAGATTGTTGGCAGGCACCCGAGGATTCGGTTAGCCATGGTTTGTGTAAGAAAGGTTGGAAGGAGTGCCACATAAATATGCAATAATTCATGGGAGCCGCTCTTCAGAGTCCGATTGGCGAGGTAGTTGGTGAACCCATTACCATTCGTTGACAACAGCAAACTCCTCTCAAAATAATTTTACTCCTGTCTTTATAAAAATGAAAAGCTCTAGCGCATGTTAATCACTGCTTCCCTCTGCGAAGGGTCAATCTTTTACTTTTACGTTGTGTCTCCATTATTTCTTTGAGCACTATCTTGAGAGCACAACTGTCATTCTTAGTATAATATGCTTGTCTCAAAATATGATTGATTGTGGTATAACTTTGATGCATTTATCTTTTGACAATCACTACTTCTAGTCTTTCTATGAACTCCAGAGGTGCCCGGGCATTTATGTTTTGCCAATCAAATACGGGCAAGCGAGATACCACTTTATCATACTCTCTTATGAACATTGCAATCCTGCTTATATACATGATTCATGATGCTTATTATTAATTGTTGGTACCTCTCCATGATTGACATAGCTGTTAGATGATCTTATTTGCATGTATCTCATTATGAACTGCTTAAGTATTAGCCATAGCATGAGAATATATACATCATATGAGCAAATGTGTTCGTGAAAGTTCTTTTATCGCTCAGTTGTTAACTGAATTGCTTGAGGACAAGCAATAAGCTAAGCTTGGGGGAGTTGATACGTCCAAACGTATCTACTTTCCCGAACACTTTTGCTATTGTTTTGCCTCTAATTTGTGTATTTTAGATGCAACTAACACGGACTAACGCTGTTTTCAGCAGAACGTTCTGTGTCTCGTTTTTGTGCAGAAATCCAACTTTCGGGAAAATCCTCGGAATTTATGCGAAGGCCCTATTTTCCCAGAATAATGACGGAGCCAAGGACAAACCAGGGAGGCCCGAGGGCCCCACACCAGGGCGGCGCGGCCGGGGGGCCCGCGCGGCCTGTGGGTGGCCCTCGGCCGGCCTCCGACGCCCTCCTTCGGACTATTTATCGGCCTCGACCTAAAAACGCCGGGAGAGAAGTCGAAGTCGCCAGAAACCCTCCAACGCCGCCATATCGCGAAACTCCGTCGCGAGAGCCGAAGTCTCCGTTCGGCACTGGGACGGGGAATTGGAGGAGATCATCGCCATCATCACCGCCAACGCCTCTACATCAACCAGCCATGTTTCCCCCATCCATGTGTGAGTAATTCCCCCGCTGTAGGCCGAAGGGGATGGTAGGGATTGGATGAGATTGGTCATGTAATAGCATAAGATTGTTAGGGCATAGTGCCTAGTGTCCGTAATTGGTACTTTGATGATATTGTTGCAACTTGTTATGCTTAATGCTTGTCACTAGGGCCCGAGTGCCATGATCTCAGATCTGAACATGTTATTGTTTCATCATGATATTCATTGTTTATGGTCTTACCTATAAGTTGTATACACATGTCGCTGTCCGGAACCGATGGCCCCGAAGTGACAGAAATCGGACAACCGGAGGGAATGGTAGTGATGTGAGGATCACATGTGTTCACGGAGTGTTAATGCTTTGCTCCGGTACTTTATTAAAAGGAGTACCTTAATATCCAGTAGTTTCCCTTGAGGCCCGGCTGCCACCGGCTGGTAGGACAAAAGATGTTGTGCAAGTTTCTCATTGCGAGCACGCACGACTATATATGGAACACATGCCTATTGATTGCTTTGTACTTGGACACCGTTTTATTATTATCTGCAAATGCCCTGCTATGATTGTTACATGAGTTTCTCTCATCCATGCAACGCCCGTCATCCGTCCCCGTGCCTACAGTATTTTAATCCTGCTTTACTATAATCACTACTGTCTCTGTTACCTTGCTGTTATTTCACTATCGCTCGCTATAAAGCATTACCGATAAACTCTTGCGAGCAAGTGTTTCAGTGTGCAGCTGAATTGACAACTCCGTTAAGGCTTCCAAGTGTTCTTTGTCTCCCCTTGTGTAGAATCAATAAATTGGGTTTTACTTCCCTCGAAGACTGTTGCGATCCCCTATACTTGTGGGTCATCACTCGTCGTAGATGTCATCCGGATCCACACGCTTGCGTTTCCGGTGCCAATTAGCAGGTCTGTCCTTCAGCTCTCGGAAATCAACAAGGTAGTACGATCCGTTATGAAGCACTTTGCTAACGACGAAGGGTCCTTCCCAAGGAGATTGCAGCTTATGGTCTTTCACCTGCCGAAGGCGGAGGACCAGTCTCCTGCCATGAAAGAGCGATTCACTCGACGACTGTGATGAGAGCTTCTGCTGGTAGATGGCGGAGCGTTGGTCAGCTAAATTCCGAGCTTCCTCGATCAGATCTACAGATAGCTGTCTAGCCTCGTCAGCTGTTTCTTCGTTGAAGAAACTCGCGGCGAATCGTGGATGATGTCGGAGGAAAGCACGGATCCATATACCAGGAAAAATGGGGTAAACCCTGTTGACTGTTAGGGGTAGTTCGCAAACTCCACAAGACAGCTTCCAACTCGTCAGCCCAAGCTCCAGCTGCTCGTCGCATCGGTTCTTCAAGGCGTGGCTTAATTCCTGATAATATTAGCCCGTTAGCCCTTTCAACTTGACCATTGGATTGTGGGTGAGCCACAGATGCAAGGTCCAATCGAATCCCCATTGTCTCACAGTAATCCCTCAACTCTCCTTGAGCGAAGTTTGTGCCATTATCTGTGATTATGCTGTGTGGGATGCCGAATCTCATCACGAGGCTGCAGACAAATTTTAGTGCCGTAGCACCGTCGGCTTTTCTCACTGGCTTAGCCTCGATCCATTTGCTGAACTTGTTAAAATTTGGTTTGCATGATTGTTCTCTCTAAGTCTAGATATTTTCTGGTTGAGGTGTTTGAACAACAAGGAGACGATGTAAAGGCTTATAATAGTTACAATATGTTTATATGTGAGTCTCACTGCACCGTTTTATACTTGAGTTTGCTTCAAACAACCTTGCTAGCCTAGCCTTGTATTGAGAGGAATTCTTCTCGTGCATCCAAATCCTTGAGCCAATAACCATGCCATTTGTGTCCACCATACCTACCTACCACATGGTATTTCTCCGCCATTCCAAAGTACATTACTTGAGTGCTACCTTTAAAATTCCATTCTTTACCTTTATAATATATAGCTCATGGGACAAAATAGCTTAAAAACTATTGTGGTGAAGAATATGTACTTATGTGTCTTATTTCTTAATAAGTTGCTTGTTGTGCGGTAACCATGTTTTCTGGGGACGCCATCAACTCTTTTACCTTTGTTGAATATCATGTGAGTTGTTATGCATGTTCGTCTTGTCTGAAGTAAGGGCGGTTTTCACAATCAAATGGTTTGAGTATGCATACTATTAGAGAAGAACATTGGGCCGCTAACTAAAGCCACGATTCATGGTGGAGGTTTCAGTTTGGACATAAAACCTCAATCTCTTATGAGAATATTATCTGTTCTTGAATGCTTAAGCATTAAAAGAGGAGTCCATTATCTGTTGTCTATGTTGTCCCGGTATGGGTGTCTAAGTTGAGAATGATCAAAGCGAGAAATCCAATGCGAACCTTCTCCTTAGACCCTTGTACAGCGGCATAGAGGTACCCCTTTGTGACACTTGGTTGAAACATATGTTATGCAATGATAATCCGTGTTAACCCAAGCTAATTAGGACAAGGTGCGAACACTATTAGTATACTATGCATGAGGCTTGCAACTTATAAGATGTCTTATACATAACTCATATGCTTTATTACTACCGTTGACAAAATTGCTTCTTGTTTTCAAAATGAAAAGCTCTAGCACAAAAATAGTAATCCATGCTTCCTCTGCGAAGGGCCTTTCTTCTACTTTATTGTTGAGTCAGTTTACCTATTCTTTCTATCTTAGAAGCAAACACTTGTGTAAACTGTGTGCATTGATTCTTACATGTTTACTTATTGCACTTGTTATATTGCTTTATGTTGACAATTATCCATGAGATATATATGTTGAAGTTGAAAGCAACCGCTGAAACTTATATCTTCCTTTGTGTTGTTTCAAAGCTTTCTACTAAGAATTTATTGCTTATGAGTTAACCTTATGCAAGTCTTATTGATGCTTGTCTTGAAAGTATTATTCATGAAAAGTCTTTGCTATATGATTCATTTGTTTACTCATTATCTTCATCATTGCTTCGAATCGCTGCATTCATCTCATGTGCTTTACAATAGTATGATCAAGATTATGATAGCATGTCACTTCAGAAATTATCTTTGTTATCGTTTACCTACTCGAGGGCGAGTAGGAACTAAGCTTGGGGATGTTTGATACGTCCCAAACGTATCTATAATTTCTTATATTCCATGCTACTTTTATGATGATACTCACATGTTTTATACAAATTATATGTCGTTATTACGCATTTTCCGGCACTAACTTATTGACGAGATGCCGAAGAGCCAGTTGCTATTTTTTGCTGTTTTTGGTTTCAGAAATCCTAGTAAGGAAATATTCTCGGAATTGGACGAAATCAACGCCAGGGCCTATTTTTCCACGAAGCTTCCGAAGACCGAGGAGATACGAAGTGGGGCCACGAGGCGACGACACAACCAAGGCGGCGCGGCCGGGGCTGGCCGCGCCTGTTGTGTGGGTCCCTCGTGTGGCCCCCGACCTACCCTTCCGCCTACTTAAAGTCTTCATCGTGAAACCCCAGCACCGAGAGCCACGATACGGAAAACCTTCCAGAGACGCAGCCGCCGCCAATCCCATCTCGGGGATTCAGGAGATCGCCTCGGCACCCTGCGGAGAAGGGAATCATCTCCCGGAGGACTCTTCATCGCCATGATCGCCTCCGGATTGATGTGTGAGTAGTTCATCCTGGACCATGGGTCCATAGCAGCTAGATGGTCGTCTTCTCCTAATTGTGCTATCATGCTCGATCTTGTGAGCTGCCTATCATGATCAAGATCGTTTCTTTGTAATCCTACATGTTGTGTTTGTTGGGATCCGATGGATATTGAATACTATGTAAGTTGATTATCAATCTATCATATATGTTGTTTATGTTCTTGCATGCTCTCCGTTGCTAGTAGAGGCTCTGGCCAAGTTGATACTTGTGACTCCAAGAGGGAGTATTTATGCTCGATAGTGGGTTCATGCCTCCATTAAACTGGGACAGTGACAGAAAGTTCTAAGGTTGTGGATGTGCTGTTGCCACTAGGGATAAAACATCGATGCTTTGTCTAAGGATGTTTGTGTTGATTACATTACGCACCATACTTAATGCAATTGTCTGTTGCTTGCAACTTAATACCGGAAGGGGTTCGGATGATAACAAAGCGGACTTTTTAGGCATAGATGCATGCTGGATGGCGGTCTATGTACTTTGTCGTAATGCCCTGATTAAATATCATAGTACTCATCATGATATATGTATGTGCATTGTTATGCCTTCTTTATTTGTCAATTGCCCAACTGTAATTTGTTTACCCAACATGCTATTTATCTTATGGGAGAGACACCGCTAGTGAACTGTGGACCCCGGTCTATTCTTTACATCTGAAATACAATCTGCAATACTCGTTCTTTATTGTTCTTCGCAAACAATCATATTCCACACAATACGGTTAATCCTTTGTTCACAGCAAGCCGGTGAGATTGACAACCTCAGTACGTTGGGGCAAAGTACTTTGGTTGTGTTGTGCAGTTCCACGTTGGCGCCGGAATCCCGGTGTTGCGCCGCACTACACTCCTCTGCCATCAACCTTCAACATGCTTCTTGGCTCCTCCTGGTTCGATAAACCTTGGTTTCTTTCTGAGGGAAAACTTGCTACTGTCTGCATCACACCATCCTCTTGGGGTTCCCAATGGACGTGTGTTAATTGCACGCATCAGAGTGTTTGGAGGGAGTATGGGAGGCTCGGTGAGTGGTGTGTATGGGAGTATGGGAGCACCACCGGGAGGCTTCGTGTCTTCCATGAATGCTACTATTCCTCCTTCCACCCAAGATGACGAGGAACAAGAAGAAGGAGTTGACTTGGAAAATGCGGAAGTGTGATATGCATTTGTGATATGTATTATGTGTTCCACTTTGTCCATTTGAACCATATGTCGTGTGTCATTGTTGAACTACGTCATTTGTGTGTCGTTGTTGAACTATGTGATGTATGTTGCACTTTGTGTCATTTGTTTCATGAATTATGTGTGATTATTTGATCTTTGTGAATGCAAAATAGTCTAGAAATCTGTTTTCCGCGCCCGCGCGCGCTGTATTTTGCCGCGCCCGGCGGAGGACCATTTTTTCAGCCCGCGCACGCGCTGCATATTAGCGCGTCCGGCGGAGGAAAAATCGGCACAGCGCGCGCTAGCTGTTTACCGCGCGCAGATTCTTAGTTTTAGCGCGCCGCGATATAGCGCGCCTGTTGGAGATGCTCTTAGTTTTCTATGAATGCAATCCACGGTGAACACATTCCTTTGGTCACACAGAGAGAGATGAGCTATTTTAAGGAGCGACTCCACACAGCTATTAAAATATATAGGTACTAGGGGAAAAGTAGTTATTTCCATGGACGATTAAAGAGTACAATCTTTTGGTTTGCATAAAACTCCTTTTAGGTAGATCATTAACACAATTAAACCTCTTTATGGCTATTTTACCAATGTACACTCAACTTCGGGTATATAATCCAAGGCCAGTGAACCTTTGGGTAAATAACCAATTTTCCCTTCAAACGGTCTAATAAGTTAGGCTGTCAACTCCGTCGGGTGGCAAGATTACTATCTCCAATGCGTATCATCGTGTAATAGTATCATGGGCTAGTTATATTTATTGATTTGTAGAATTTTAATATGAAATTGTGTGTAAGATTTGTTTGGAATAAAATTTTGTAATTCTATGTGCTATGACACGGTATCTACCTAGTCATAGTGGGGAGTAACATAGAATAGTAACATGCACATGTTACAAATCTATGTTACTACGTCTATAGTTGGTAGTAACATATGTGTGGTATCATGCGATGTCTTATTTACTAGGTTGTAGACTCATCTTGTCTTGGGAAGTGTGATGTTACGGTAATATAGTTAGTTACCACCTCAGTCTTTTTCTTCATCTATTGTCATGACATGTCACCAAAATGTCTTGAAATATGTGATGTTAATTATAGTATGAGTAGTCTGATACTACTATCATCGATGTGACACATCAGCTTTTTTATGCATGTAGTGTATGATACTAGCTATGATACATTTATTGTGGCTGATCTAAAACCTTTTACAATGGGTTGTATTTTAGAACCCTATCCTAGGTAGTGGTGTGTGTTAAGAAACAATGGCCCCAATGCATTGTATTTTAAGTGTTGTCTATACATTTAATAATTTTGATGATAAGTTTGCATGTGATTGGCTAGCCAATCTTTTTTGCCCATTAGTTTATACAAGGGTTGTACCTTAGCTATTCCCACAGGTATTCTAGTCCGAAGACCTGTTCCGAATATTTCCAAAATACTCCCTCCTGCTCAAATATGTTGCATATAAAGTTTGATCAAAGTCATACTTCATAATGTTTAACCATCTAAATTGATAATAAATATGTAAAATTTGAAATTAATATTATTAGAATCGTCATGAAATGCATTTTCATATTATATGCATTTGTTATCGTAAATGTTTATATTATTTTACATATTCTTAGTTAAATTTTGCAAAGTTTAACTTGCACGAAAAATTATGCTCATCATATTATGGGCAGGAGAGAGTACTGTCAAGAGTAGTTACTCCCCTTAATTCTCGTGCGTGATTAACTCCCCAACGCTTTTTTCTCTGCCCATGTAATATCCTACCTCCTCGCTAACTGGCCGCTTCTACCGTGAGATGCAAACAGAAGAAGGAAAAGGAGATCCGCTGGCCTATTTAGGTGGAGAGATTTTAGCGGCGATTTTGATAAAAATAACTCTTTTAGCGAAGAATAGCACGGAATGACTCTTTGGTTAAACTATTTCACTCCTCTAACCCTTTTCTGTGGCGTCCCTGCGAGCGAAAACGCGCCACAAAAAAAGGTTTGAGGAGTGAAATAGTTTGGCCAAAGGATCATTTCGTGCTTTTCTTCATCAAATGGGTTATTTTTGTCAAAATCGCCGATTTTAGCTGCAATTAATAGAATCTGAAACGTCCCCGAGGACTCCGGTTTTGCTGCCCTGTCTTGCTATTACCAAATTTACTCTCCAGACTAGAAAATCCGAACAGAGGGAGTAAGATACAATAACATTATCTTATCTTATTAATTATGATGCTACTTAAGAATTTTGCCTATGATACCATGCTAAAAATCACTTATTGTGAAAGCCCTAAAATTACCCGACGGAGCTACAACTAGGCGAACTTCAGATATCACGATCGGAGCTAAAATCTCACCCATCGATTTCAACGTATGGAAAACTGTGACCTGTTTATCAACGTATCTACACACGATTGGAGGACACGGCGAGGGATTTTATTACCCAACATGGGTGGCAGCATAATCTCAGGATTGTTTCGGTTTTTGTTATATTCTTTGAATTGTGTGCGGCTCTATGCATCTTTATGCAGAGATCGAGTGTTATGCTTAGAAATTTTGAGTAATAAAGCGCTCTATCGAAAAAATCTCACCCATCGATGCTAATATTTATTTAACTTTTGGCAGAGCATTGCAGTTACCACACCTAATTAGATGACGAGACCGGTAGGATACATGTGTTGCAAAAGCGGCAGGCAGAGACAAATGCGTAGGTCAAATCCTGATAAGTCAACCCGGTACCCTTTAGGCCAAACTCATTGAAACACTGGCTCAATATAGTCAACATCCCTTGTCACTAATATAGATATATGTAGACATATTTTAGTTCTAGCTATGGACTAGTGGCAAGCAATATAAATTGGAGTAAGTACAAGTTGTTATGATCAGAGGGTCATTGCCAATGTCTCTTCCGGCCTGCCTTTCAAAAGCACCGAGAATCCAAAGGAGCACTGTAGATTTTGGCCGTCAGAGTCCCGCGTCCAAACGTAATTAGCTAGCTAGGGGCATGATGGAAGCAGAGGTTGCGAGAGGCGGCAGGCACCTAGCAAACGACTTCCAGGCTGGGCGATTGCTAGCGTCATCTTTGTAGGTTCTGGCCGTAGGTTCGGCCTTTCACGAGCACTGAGAACCAAAAGGAGCACTGTAGGTTCTGGCCGTCAGACTCCCGTGTCCGACCGAAATTAGCTAGGGGCATAATGGAAGCGCGGTTGCGATTGCTAGCGTCAAAGCCGCAATCTCTGCGGTGAGCGATTCTTCTCTTTTGCTAGCCCATAGCTGCTATGCTAGCAACCGCGCGCACTAACGAAGGCGGAGCGCAGCACGTGTTACTTGTCGCCGCTGACGCCGCCGTGCCGCAGGCGCGTGCCGATGGAGTGGAAGCGCCAACAGTGGAGGCCATCGATCGATGGACGGGATCGTCGTCTTGGCAATGTCACACACGTGTTTGTCTCTCGGCTTATGTTTCCAGTAGGATCTGTGATTGTGCCGGTGCCCAATTTGGCGCCGTTTTGTGCTGGCTTTGGCTCGTTGGTGTACGTGCGTGCTCGATCAAGCCTCCTCGACAATGATGACCAGCCATCTGCAGTACGGGACAGAGGCTGTGCTTAACACATGGCTGGCTCATGCACGGTAATCGGATGCCTCCAACTTTGGAGCCGTCTGGTGCTGGCTGTAGCTCCTTGCGTACGTGCTTGAAACTTCGTCGATGATTGACAAAAACGAAGGAGGGCTTGTTCCCCGATAGGACGCCTATTTTTTCATTCGGATGGACGAAAACGGTCCAGCCGCACCCCCGGTTTCTCGTTTTCGTCCGGATTAGGCCTTTCATCCGTCCGGAGAGCCTAGGTCATCCCCGGGTTCCCGAGGCCCAGCCGGGGACTCCGGACGAAACAAAAATGCGCGAAACGTCGGGCGGGCCCGCGTTGTCGGTGACACAACCGGTAGTTCCCTTCATTAATTTCGTTTTCCCTCCAAATTGCGCCGTTTTATGTCAGCTAGACAATCCCAAAATGCACTTACGACATCCATTAGTTCATTATAAAATTTCATTCGACGAGGGAAATTCCTAATTTCCTTTAAATAAGTCCTGATTAAAAGGTTGGATAAAGCCTTATATAGCAGAGAATCATTAACATTTGATGGTTTAGTAGTAGATACCCAATCATTATTTTGGTGAGGAATCAATCTATTGGTTGCATAGAAGCATTTTCCCGCCGAAATTCGGAGCTACCGCCATTCTCCCCCCCACAGTTGCAGCTCTTCCTCTTCCCTTCCACCACCATGCCACTGAAGAAGCTCGCCGCCGATGGCGCGCCGACGGCGAGGAAGCCGCGGGCGCCTAAACAGAGGCCGTCGGGCATGTCTAACGCGGCGTGGGCGGCGGATCAGGAACGGCGGCAACACGAAACTCGCGCCCGGGCGGAGAGGGAGAAGAAGTGCAACGCGAAGAGGGTGGCGGCGGCGGCGGCGGAGGAACAGGCGAGGCTGATCTCCATCCACATTGACGATTCTTTTGTGTTGCGGGAAGACAATATTTTGAATCTACTACCGCTAATGGGCGAAAGCCGGGGGTGCGGCTGGGAAAATGTTGCCCCCCACGCCCTTTTTACATCCAATCCGGCATTGTTAAATCCGGATTTTCGCCCGGGGGCGTCGAACGGCTGGGATGCTCTGAGAGCCAAATACTTGAGAATGAAACTGTTACAAATGTGAATCCTACAGTTGCTGATTCTCCTTTCTGAAACTTATTACTCGAGTTGAGAGATTCATAATTTAGTGGTAGAAAATTTACAATCAGGCCTTGGACCCTCTTTCTAAAAAAAACTAGCCTGTTAGGAGGACACCAGTAGCTTTACAAGTCGCTTCCCATCACCTGTCCCAACCGATGTGGGACTAAACCCAACATATTCTTTTAGCTGAAAGATTTCATGAGTCGTATGATATTTATCATTTTCAGGAGCATACTTTTGCTTAAGTGGTGGAGTCAAATTTTAATGTTCCCTTTCAGAGAAGATTGAATATTGTACTTTTGGTATAATGGAATAATATTAAAATTTATAATCGTGAATTTCCTAGATCACAATTGCCGGATGGGGTGATTTGGTCACTTTTCCAGTAAATCTATGCATCGTTACCTGGAAAAGAATATTTTGGGGGCAAGTAACAATAGAATACAGATAGCTAAGTTGCCTTTGAAAAAAAATTATACTTATTGCAATTTTGAAAAAAAGGAGAATATGAGATGGAGAAATTGGCCAGATGCCCTAATTGTAGTTTATATAAGAGCATCTCTAGCAGATACGCCAAACTTTAAACCCCAAACCCGTGTATCCAGGGCACCCCAACGTGGATTTGGGGTTCCAAAAACACGAACGAAGTTCACATACGTCATATAAAAATGCAAATTTAAAAAAACACGCGCAAGACGAAAGATCAATTCGTTCGGACGGCTCATGCTTACATTGACCCTAAATTCAACTACATTACATCAATCAAAAGGAACTCGAATTTCCTAAATCCGAGTCGCCGCCACAGGACTACATTACAGCAAAATCGGCTCCGGGATACCCACCGGAGCCCTGTGCCGTGGCAGCAGCGCGTCGGAGCGGCCTCCTCACTCCTCGTCGCTGACAAGGTCGACGAAGACGTGCCCCTACTCCTCGGCGACGTGCTTCCATTCGGCGGTGTCCACGTCCTATTGGCTCGAGCGCGCGATGAGGCCGGCCACCGTGTCGAGGTCGCGCTCCTCGACGAAGTCGCCCGGCGCGAGCCCCGCGTTCACGCCGAGCTGCAGGAGGACGAGCTTCAGCTGCTCGTCTTCGAGGTAGTCGCCGGGGGTGAACTGCGGGAGGCGCGGCGGCTCCGGCTCCGCGTCGACCTCCATCTTCACCACCAATGCCGTCGACGGGCGCTGGCGGGAGTTCGACCCCGACGACGACGATGCCACGGAAGGGAGGAGGCGCGGCCATGGCGGTAGCGCTCCGACTCGCGCTTGGCGAAGGCGGGTGGCGCCGCGACGCTGTAGTTGCGGTAGCGGTAGCTACCGCGGTTGCGCGCCGCGTCGGAGCGGAGCTTCTCCGCCTCCGTCTTCTCGCCGGTAGACGGAGTGGTGGAGCTCCCACCGCGCTCGGTGGAGCGTCCGCCACGGCCTATCTGGCCGCCCCCGCGCCCGTGCCTTGCCACCATCGTCGCCGGCACTACTCGCTGGAGGGGCGGCGATTTGACGTCGGCGGGAGGCGGAGAGGCGGAGGAGCGGATGGGGTTTGGCCCCCATCTGCCTCGGCAACTGTGGTGACCCAGCGTACCACTGCATGGTGTAGTACACAAGTCGTTGACATAACAAACACCGTTCCACTCATATTACATCCCTCAGAGTACAACAGAAACATATGCGAGTCCAAGGTATGTCTATAGAAGGATACACGAATTGTTTACAAAAGATGAACACAGCCTCCTACTTTACAGTGAGGTAAAACTTCAAATAAAGCTCCAGAAGAACGACTCGTAGTCTAACTTATTTCTAACTCAAGTTTAAGAGCTACTTGGCTTGCTATAGAAAATTAGCTACTTAGGGAAAGGTTCCCTTTTATTACTAGTCTAGGTTTCCATTATAGCTGAAGCAGAAGTTGACTCATTGACTTTGATTTGATTCTTCAGCTTGTTGTAGTTGACTCCTTTGTCTTCGAGTTCCACGGTAGTTTCTCCTTCGGTGCCTCCATAGCTAAGCAGGGGATTTAAGAGTGGGATGAGTACGAGCGTACTCAACAAGTTCATATTAGGAAATAGGTGTATCATGCACTAGCTACAGCCATAGACCAGAAAGTCATAGGCGAATGCAAGTTTTCATAAACATTTCTTCAAAAGGTTTATTTTATTCTGAAAACTATGCCCGTCATCTTCACAGGTTGACCTGAACTTCGTGGAGTTCCTTTCCTGCCGCGTTCGTAGTTCCCTTCCTGGAACAAGGAATGACTGCCACAATTTGATACCCTCTGCAGAGGTGCGTTACTTTTCCCATAAGAGAACTTATCCTTGATACCTATCCGAGATGCATGCTCGTCATTTCCTTGGTGTGGGGCCAGGTGTAAGATCCAAGCCAATCACTGCATTCTCCGCGACCTTGCAAACCCACCCTTTTGTCCACCCGTACACCCCCGGTAGACGTCTCCCGATCATACGGCTTTACCCACGGTGTACTTTGGACAATCCATCATAGACGGTAGAGCCAGTCATCCACACGGATGAGGATTTAAAAGGCCATACCAACCACGGCAGTGCCTCCAGCACCCCAGCTCTAACCGTTGGCGTGCAGAGGGAAAAGATACTGTGACTTCCCAGCCATTATAGATCTTATGTTAACGTGATATGTATTCGCTAGAATCACTGACGGCATTGGTACTTAGTCCTAGATGAATAGTACCTTGCAATGGAACCTCCACCATATCAACACATACCATGGTTCCATTGCCCACCACATAGTCATATTCATAATTGTAAAATAATATTTTACTTTTCAATGCATGAGTGATAAGTATAGTACTTTGCATATAGTTTGATAAAAATAATCAAATGACATGAGCAAGCGATGAACTTGCCTTTCTTGACTGCAAGATTATGCAGGCAAAAGCTCCGATACGTGATAACTCCAAATTCTGAAATACCATCATTGTCCGGTAAGGACAATGTTTAAAGAATTGGCAAAGATGCTATAATGCATAGTATGAGATGCAATCGTCCCGAGCGTAACCTAACCTCGATGATTTAGGATGAATGAGTTGTAAAGATTTCTTTAGGGTGTGTTGCACTTTTAAGATGGTTCTCAAACAAGGTTCTTATTAGGGTTGGTGAAATTATAGTATAAACAAGTGATATAATGCATCTCATCAATCATACACACAAAGAATAGTAGTGGAATAATATGTAAATAACAGTTGTCAATTTTAAGTTCTATGGTGCATGGTTGATGATTATGTATATTATATTTCAAAGAATAACTTTTGAAGAACATGTCAATTAAGAAGTAATAAGTATTTCAACTAAGACTAGGGCTTCTAGGGTTTGATTGACCTTTGTTCTTCAAAAGAATAACTTTTGAAGAACTGGTTAATAAGGATGAGAACTAATATAAATAGAAGATATGGCTTCTAGGGTTTACTATTGGATTCATTTATTCTAAAATAGAGACTAGTTGGTTTCTTAAGTTGGATTAGTTCTATATATAACAAGTATTGGCAGGTTTATTACTATGGTTGATTATGGGTATCATATCAAATAATGATGGTCAAGGTGTTGCTATGAGTTAGGGTTTACTATGGCTTTACATTTGCTTCACTAAGTAATTACTAATGGTTTCTAAGCTAAGTGGTTTATTAATTTATAAGTAGGGTTTAGTGGGATAGGAGAATGTGATATGAATGGCTACACAAGGTTGATGTTAGGGTTCATCATTAGGATTCTACTAGGGTTTTATGGTTGAGGTTGATTCTAATGGTGTGGTATATAAGAGTGGTGATCAATGGCACTACTCTAATTAACAAGCTAGGGTTTGCATCTAGGTGGCACTAGTGGATCCTATAGGTGTTAACCAAAAGTAAAGACATGAAATGATGGTCATAAATTGTACCTAGCTTTATTTTAGTAGATCGTGATGATTGATACGTCTCAAACGTATCCATAATTTCTTATGTTCCATGCTACTTTTATGATGATACTCACATGTTTTATACACATTATATGTCATTATTATGCATTTTCCGGCACTAACCTATTGACGAGATGCCGAAGAGCCAGCTTTCTTGCTGTTTCTCTTGTTTTTGGTTTCAGAAACCTAAAGGAAATATTCTCGGAATTGGACGAAATCAACGCCAGGGTCTTATTTTTCCACGAAGCCTCCAGAAGACCGAAAGGATTACGAAGTGGGGCGACGAGGCGCCGCCACACCAGGACCGCGCGGCCAGGGATGGGCCCGCGCCGCCCTGTTGTGTGGGGCCCTCATGTCGCCCCTAAACCTACCCTTCCGCCTACTTAAAGCCTTCGTCGCGAAACCCCCAGTACCGAGAGCCACGATACGGAAAACCTTCCAGACGCGCCGCCGCCAATCCCATCTCGGGGGATTCAGGAGATCGCCTCCGGCACCCCGCCGGAGAGGGGAATCATCTCCCGGAGGGCTCTTCATCGCCATGATCGCCTCCGGATCGATGTGTGAGTAGTTCACCCCTGGACTATGGGTCCATAGCAGTAGCTAGATGGTCGTCTTCTCCTCATTGTGCTATCACGTTAGATCTTGTGAGCTGCCATCATGATCAAGATCATCTATTTGTAATGCTACATGTTGTGTTTGTTGGGATCCGATGAATATTGAATACTATGTCAAGTTGATTATCAATCTATCATATATGTTGTTTATGTTTTTGCATGCTCTCCGTTGCTAGTAGAGGCTCTGGCCAAGTTGATACTTGTAACTCCAAGAGGGAGTATTTATGCTCGATAGTGGGTTCATGCCTCCATTAAATGGGACAGTGACAAAAAGTTCTAAGGTTGTGGATGTGATGTTGCTACTAGGGATAAAACATTGATGCTTTGTCTAAGGATATTTGTGTTGATTACATTACGCACCATACTTAATGCAATTGTCTGTTGCTTGCAACTTAATACTGGAAGGGGTCGGATGATAACCTGAAAGGGACTATTTAGGCATAGATGCATGGATAGCGGTCTATGTACTTTGTCGTAATGCCCCGATTAAATCTCATAGTACTCATCATGATATATGTATGTGCATTGTTATGCCTTCTTTATTTGTCAATTGTCCAACTGTAATTTGTTCACCCAACATGCTATTTATCTTATGGGAGAGACACCACTAGTGAACTGTGGACCCCGGTCCATTCTTTACATCTGAAATACAATCTACCGCAATTGTTCTTCGTAAACAAACATCATCTTCCACACTATACGGTTAATCATTTGTTTACAGCAAGCCGGTGAGATTGACAACCTCACTGTTACGTTGGGGCAAAGTACTTTGATTGTGTTGTGCAGGTTCCACGTTGGCGCCGGAATGCCTGGTGTTGCGCCGCACTACACTTCGCGCCGCCATCAACCTTCAACGTGCTTCTTGGCTCCTCGGTTCGATAAACCTTGGTTTCTTACTGAGGGAAAACTTGCACGTACGCATCACACCTTCCTCTTGGGGTTCCCAACGGACGTGTGTTAATCTGCGCGCATCAAGCACTTTTTCTGCGCCGTTGCCGGGGAGAAGTTACACCACAAAGATTTCTATCTCCCACGTCAACGCACGCCAGACCGTCAAGCAGTTTTTTCTGGCGCCGTTGCCGGGGAGATCAAGACACGCTGCAAGGGGAGTCTCCACTTCCAATCTCTTTACTTTGTTTTTGTCTTGCTTTACTTTACTTTAGTTACTACTTTGTTTGCTGCACTAAAACAAAAACACAAAAAAATTAGTTGCTAGCTTTACTTTATTTACTATCTTGTTTATTTTCTCCATATTAAAAACACAAAAAAATTAGTTACTTGCATTTACTTTGTTTTGTTATCATGTCTAGCTCTGAACCTGTTACTTCTTCACCTGAGGAATTAATCTTTACTTTTAAACAAGGGTATGAGGAGAGTTTTAAAGATGCTTGGTCTAGAATTTTTGATTCTTATCGTAAAGTTGAACCTCAAATGACTCTAAGTTTGCTCCTTAGTAAATTTTATTTTGGGCTTATGATTCGCTATAGATATGCCTTGGATGCTGTAGTGGGAGGAGATTTCCTTCATTGCAATGGGGATCAAGCTTTCAATGCCATAAAAAATTGGTTGCATCACATAGTTCAGCTAATAACTTTGATTCAGCTCTTATTAGCATTTATAATAGATTAAACACTCTTGAGACAAATACATCTTGCTTGAAAGAAAGGTATAGTCAGATTCGTGAGCGTCTTGATCATGTTTTAGTGAACTCTGAACCTTCAATGTGGGACCCTACTATTAAAGTTACTATTGGTGGTGAAACTTTTTATGCCCATTGTGATATTATGTCTGAATTTTGCCTTATGCCTAAGAGTATTTATGAATCTTTGACACTTTGGGGACTTGTTGAAGGTGGAGAAGGAATAACTCTCACTGATAACTCCGTTATAATTCCTAAGGGAATAGCCGAGGGTGTGTTCACAACCATTCTTGGAAGAACGGTATCCACTGATTATCTTGTTATTGAATGTGTAGGAACAGGACAAATCACACTTGGAAGATCCCTGCTGAAACTATTGGGAGCAATCATAGATGTGGGAAAAGCACCCTAAAATTCACCTCTACACCGGGAGGCGGCCATGTATTCCCTAAACCAAAGAGTAAGAAAAAGAGTAAGAAGGGTAGGCGTAAAGCCCGAGGTAATAATGTTGATGCTTCTTCTCTTGATGCTACTTGATTCACACTTTCTGCGCCTAGCTAAAAGGCGTTAAAGAAAAGCGCTTATGGGAGACAACCCATGATTTTACTGCACTTTGTTTTATATTTGAGTCTTGGAAGTTGTTACTACTGTAGCAACCTCTCCTTATCTTTATTTTTATTGCATTGTTGTGCCAAGTAAAGTCTTTGATAGTAAAGTCAATACTAGATTTGGATTACTGCAGTAGAAACAGATTTCTTGTTGTCACGAATTTAGGCAGGGTTCTCTGTAGGTAACTCAGAAAAATCTGCCAATTTACGTGCATGATCCTCAGATATGTACGCATCTTTCATTCAATTTGAGAATTTTCATCTGAGCAAGTTAAGTGCCCCTGAAAAATTCGTCTTTACGGACTGTTCTGTTTTGATAGATTCTGCCTTTTATTTCGCATTGCCTATTTTGCTATGCTTGATGGATTTCTTTGTTCCATTAACTTTCAGTAGCTTTGTGCAATGTCCCGAAGTGTTTAGAATGATTATGTCACCTCTGAATATATGAATTTTCAATTATGCACTAACCCTCTAATGAGTTTGTTTTGAGTTTGGTGTGGAGGAAGTTTTCAAGGGTCAAGAGAGGAGGATGATACAATATGATCAAGAAGAGTGAAAAGTCTAAGCTTGGGGATGCCCCCGTGGTTCATTGATACGTCCCAAACGTATCTATCATTTCTTATATTCCATGCTACTTTTATGATGATACTCACATGTTTTATACATATTATATGTCATTATTATGCATTTTCTGGCACTAACCTATTGACGAAATGCCGAAGAGCCCGTTGTTGTTTTCTGTTTTTGTTTCGAAATCCTAGTAAGGAAATATTCTCGGAATTGGACGAAATCAACGCCTGTGGCCTATTTTTCCACGAAGCCTCCAGAAGTCCGAAGAGGAAACGAAGTGGGGCCACGAGGTGGCGACACACTAGGGCGGCGCGGCCCAAGCCCCGGCCGCGCCACCTGCAGGGCCCTCGTGACGCCCGACCTACCCTTCCGCCTACATATAGTCTTCGTCGCGAAACCCCGACCGAGAGCCACGATACGGAAAACCTTCCGCAGACTAGCCGCCGCCAATCCCATCTCGGGTGATTCAGAGATCGCCCCGGCACCCTGCCGAGAGGGGAATCATCTCCGAGGTCTCTTCATCGCCATGATCGCCTCCGGATCGATGTGTGAGTAGTCCACCCCTGGACTATGGGTCCATAGTAGTAGCTAGATGGTTGTCTTCTCCTCATTATGCTATCATGTTAGATCTTGTGAGCTGCCTATCATGATCAAGATCATCTATTTTGTAATGCTACATGTTGTGTTTGTTGGGATCCGATGAATATTGAATACTATGTCAAGTTGATTATCAATCTATCATATATGTTGTTTATGTTCTTGCATGCTCTCCGTTGCTAGTAGAGGCTCTGGCCAAGTTGATACTTGTAACTCCAAGAGGGAGTATTTATGCTCGATAGTGGGTTCATGCCTCCATTAAATCTGGGACAGTGACAGAAAGTTCTAAGGTTGTGGATGTGATGTTGCTACTAGGGATAAAACATCGATGCTTTGTCTAAGGATATTTGTGTTGATTACATTACGCACCATACTTAATGCAATTGTCTGTTGTTTGCAACTTAATACCGAAGGGGTTCGGATGATAACCCTAAAGTGGACTTTAGGCATAGATGCATGTCGGATAGCGGTCTATGTACTTTGTTGTAATGCCCTGATTAAATCTCATAGTACTCATCATTATATATGTATGTGCATTGCTATGCCTTCTTTATTTGTCAATTGCCCAACTGTAATTTGTTCACCCAACATCTGTTTATCTTATGGGAGAGACACCACTAGTGAACTGTGGACCCGGTCCTATTCTTTACATCCGAAATACAATCTCTGCAATTGTTCTTTACTTGTTTTTGCAAACAAATATCATCATCCACACTATACATCTAATCCTTTGTTTACGGCAAGCCGGTGAGATTGACAACCTCACTGTTACGTTGGGGCAAAGTATTGTGATTGTGTTGTGCAGGTTTCACGTTGGCGCCGGAATCCCTGGTGTTGCGCCGCACTAAACTTCGCCGCCATCAACCTTCAACGTGCTTCTTGGCTCCTACTGGTTCGATAAACCTTGGTTTCTTTCTAAAAACTTGCTGCTGTGCACATCACACCTTCCTCTTGGGGTTCTAACGGACGTGTGTCTCACGCGCATCAAGACTGTTTTCTGGCGCCGTTGCCGGGGAGATCAAGACACGCTGCAAGGGGAGTCTCCCACATCCAATATCTTTACTTTGTTTTTGTCTTTCTTTACTTTATTTTATTTGCTGCTTTGTTTGTTCTCTATATCAAAAATACAAAAAAAAAAGTTGCTAGCTTTACTTTATTTACTATCTTGTTTGCGTTCTCTATATTAAGAAACACAAAAAAAATTAGTTACTTGTATTTACTTTATTTAGTTTGCTTTATTTACTACCGTTAAAATGAATACTCCTGAAAACACTAAGTTGTGTGACTTCACAAACACAAATAATAATGATTTCCTATGCTACATCTCTTGATAATACTTGATTCACACTTTCTGCGCCTAGCTGAAAGGCGTTAAAGAAAAGCGCTAATGGGAGACAACCCATCATTTTACTTCTGCACTTTTGTTTTATATTTGAGTCTTGGAAGTTGTTACTACTGTAGCAACCTCTCCTTATCTTTATTTTATTGCATTGTTGTGCCAATTAAAGTCTTTGATAGTAAAGTCAATACTAGATTTGGATTACTGCACAGAAACAGATTTCTTGCTGTCACGAATTTC
Source organism: Lolium multiflorum (assembly GCA_030979885.1). Classification (NCBI taxonomy): domain Eukaryota; kingdom Viridiplantae; phylum Streptophyta; class Magnoliopsida; order Poales; family Poaceae; genus Lolium; species Lolium multiflorum. The sequence goes on from CM061750.1 coordinate 299,170,875, forward strand.
TATATTCCTCTCCGTAGGTAACTCAGAAAAATCTGCCAATTTACGTGCGTGATCCTCAGATATGTACACAACTTTCATTCAATTTGGGCATTTTCATCTGAGCAAGTCTGGTGCCTCTAAAAAATTCGTCTTTACGGACTGTTCTGTTTTGACAGATTCTGCCTTTTATTTCGCATTGCCTGTTTTGCTATGTTTGATGGATTTCTTTGTTCCATTAACTTTCAGTAGCTTTGTGCAATGTCCAGAAGTGTTAAGAATGATTATGTCACCTCTGAATATATGAATTATGCACTGACCCTCTAATGAGTTTGTTTTAAGTTTGGTGTGGAGGAAGTTTTCAAGGGTCAAGAGGGGAGGATGATATATGATCAAGAAGAGTGAAAAGTCTAAGCTTGGGGATGCCCCTGGTTCATCCTGCATTTTTAAGAAGACTAAGCGTCTAAGCTTGAGGATGCCCAAGGCATCCCTTCTTCATCGACAACTTACAGGTCACCTCTAGTGAAACTATTTTTATTCCGTCACATCTTATGTGCTTTACTTGGAGCGTCTGTTTGTTTTTGTTTTTGTTTTTGTTTGAATAAGATCGGATCCTAGCATTATTTGTTTGGTAGAGAGACACGCTCCGCTGTTTCGTATGAACCCATGTGTTCTTAGCTTTATCTTTAATGTTCATTGCGAAAGTTGGACTATTTCATTCATTGCTATATGGTTGGAAACGAAAAATGCCGCATGTGGTAAATGGTATAATGTCTTCAATAATGTGATACTTGGCAATTGTTGTGATCATATAGATCATGTTTAAGCTCTTGCATCATGTACCTTGTACCTATTAATGAATAACTACATAGAGCTTGTTAAAATTTGGTTTGCATGATTGATCTCTAGAGTCTAGATATTTTCTGGTTATGGTGTTTGAACAACAAGGAGATGATGTAAAGTCTTATAATGCTTACAATATGTTCATATGTGATCTTTGCTGCACATTTTATACTTGAGTTTGCTTCAAACAACCTTGCTAGCCTAGCCTTGTATTGAGAGGAACTCTTCTCGTGCATCCAAATCCTTGAGCCAAATACTATGCCATTTGTGTCCACCATACCTACCTACCACATGGTATTTCTCCACCATTCCAAAGTACATTCCTTGAGTGCAACCTTTAAAATTTCTATTCTTTGCCTTTACAATATATAGCTCATGGGACAAATAGCCTTAAAAACTATTGTGGTGAAGAATATGTACTTATGTGTCTTATTTCTTAATAAGTTGCTTGTTGAGCGGTAACCATGTTTCTGGGGACGCCATCAACTTTTACCTTTGTTGAATATCATGTGAGTTGCTATGCATGTTCGTCTTGTCTCGTAAGGGCGATTTTCATGATCAAATGGTTTGAGTATGCATACTGTTAGAGAGAACATTGGGCCGCTAACTAAAGCCATGATTCATGGTGGAAGTTTCAGTTTGGACAATTAATCCTCAATCTCTTATGAGAATTTTAACTGTTGTTGCATGCTTATGCATTAAAGAGGAGTCCATTATCTGTTGTCTATGTTGTCCCGGTATGGGTGTCTAAGTTGAGAATGATCAAAAGCGAGAAATCCAATGCGAACCTTCCCCTTAGACCTTGTACAGGCATAGAGGTACCCCTTTGTGACACTTGGTTGAAACATATGCTATGAAATGATAATCCGTGTTAATCCAAGCTAATTAGGACAAGGTGCGAGCACTATTAGTATACTATGCACGAGGCTTGCAACTTATAGGATATCTTATACATAACACATATGCTTTATTACTACCGTTGACAAAATTGTTTCTTGTTTTCAAAATGAAAAGCTCTAGCACAAAAATAGTAATCCATGCTTCCTCTGCGAAGGCCATTCTTTTACTTTATTGTTGAGTTTTACCTATTCCTTCTATCTTAGAAGCAAACACTTGTGTCAACTGTGTGCATTGATTCTTACATGTTTACCTATTGCACTTGTTATATTACTTTGTGTTGACAATTATCTATGAGATAAATATCTTGAAGTTGAAATCACGAAACTTATATCTTCCTTTGTGTTGCTTCAATGCCTTTACTTTGAATTTATTGCTTTATGAGTTACTCTTATGCAAGTCTTATTGATGCTTGTCTTGAAAGTATTATTCATGAAAAGTCTTTGCTATATGATTCATTTGTTTACTCATTATCTTCATCATTGCTTCGAATCGCTGCATTCATCTCATATGCTTACAATAGTATTGATCGAGATTATGATAGCATGTCACTTCAGAAATTATCTTTGTTATCGTTTACCTACTCGACGAGTAGGAACTAAGCTTTGGGATGCTTGATACGTCCCAAACGTATCTATAATTTCTTATGTTCCATGCTACTTTTATGATGATACTCACATGTTTTATACACATTATATGTCATTATTATGCATTTTCCGGCACTAACCTATTGACGAGATGCCGAAGATCCTGTTTTTGTTGCTTTTGGTTTCAGAAATCCTAGTAAGGAAATATTCTCGGAATTGACGAAATCAACGCCCAGGGGCCTATTTTTCCACGAAGCTTCCAGAAGTCCGAAGAGGAAACGAAGTGGGGCCACGAGGTGGCGACAAACTAGGGCGGCGCGGCCCAAGCCCTGGCCGTGCCGGCTTGTTGTGTGGGCCCCTCGTCATGCCCCCTGACCTACCCTTCCGCCTACATATAGTCTTCATCGCGAAACCCCGCACGAGCACGATACGGAAAACCTTCCAGAGACGCAGCCGCCGCCAATCCCATCTCGGGGATTCAGAGGATCGCCTCCCGCACCCTGCCGGAGAGGGGAATCATCTCCCGAGAGGTCTCTTCATCGCCATGATCGCCTCCGGATCGATGTGTGAGTAGTCCACCCCGGACTATGGGTCCATAGCAACAGCTAGATGGTTGTCTTCTCCTCATTGTGCTATCATGTTAGATCTTGTGAGGTGCCTATCATGATCAAGATCATCTATTTGTAATGCTACATGTTGTGTTTGTTGGGATCCGATGAATATTGAATACTATGTCAAGTTGATTATCAATCTATCATATATGTTATTTATGTTCTTGCATGCTCTCCGTTGCTAGTAGAGGCTCTGGCCAAGTTGATACTTGTAACTCCAAGAGGGAGTATTTATGCTCGATAGTGGGTTCATGCCTCCATTAAATCTGGGACAGTGACAGAAAGTTCTAAGGTTGTGGATGTGCTGTTCTAGGGATAAAACATCGATGCTTTGTCTAAGGATATTTCTGTTGATTACATTACGCACCATACTTAATGCAATTGTCTCGTTGTTTGCAACTTAATACCGGAAGGGTTCGGATGATAACCTGAAAGGACTTTTTAGGCATAGATGCATGCTGGATAGCGGTCTATGTACTTTGTCGTAATGCCCTGATTAAATCTCATAGTACTCATCATGATATATGTATGTGCATTCTTATGCCTTCTTTATTTGTCAATTGCCAAACTGTAATTTGTTCACCCAACATCTGTTTATCTTATGGGAGAGACACCACTAGTGAACTGTGGACCCCGGTCCTATTCTTTACATCTGAAATACAATCTACTGCAATTGTTCTTTACTGTTCTTTGCAAACAAACATCATCATCCACACTATACATCTAATCCTTTGTTTACAGCAAGCCGGTGATATTGACAACCTCACTGTTACGTTGGGGCAAACGTGATTGTGTTGTGCGGGTTCCACGTTGGCGCCGGAATCCCTGGTGTTGCGCCGCACTACACTCCTCCACCAACAACCTTCAACGCTTCTTGGCTCCTACTAGTTCGATAAACCTTGGTTTCTTCCGAGGAAAACTTACTGCTGTGCACATCACACCTTCCTCTTGGGGTTCCCAACGGATGTGTGTCTCACACGCATCATTCATCCCTGCATATTTTAAGAAGACTCAAGCATCTAAGCTTGGGGATGCCCAAGGCATCCCCTTCTTCATCGACAACTTATCAGGTCACCTCTAGTGCAACTATATTTTTATTCAGTCACATCTTATGTGCTTTACTTGGAGCGTCTGTTTGCTTTTATTTTTGTTTTTGTTTGAATAAAATCGGATCCTAGCATTCTTTGTTTGGGAGAGAGACACGCTCCGCTATTGCATATGAACACATGTGTTCTTAGCTTATTCTTAATGTTCATTGCGAAGGTTGAACTACTTCGTTCATTGATATATGGTTGGAAACGGAAAATGCCGCATGTGGTAATTGGTATAATGTCTTGAATAATTTGATACTTGGCAATTGTTGTGCTCATATAGATCATGTTTAAGCTCTTGCATCATGTACCTTGCACCTATTAATGAAGAGCTACATAGAGCTTGTTAAAATTTGGTTTGCATGATTGGTCTCTCTAAGTCTAGATATTTTCTGGTTGAGGTGTTTGAACAACAAGGAGACGATGTAAAGTCTTATAATACTTACAATATGTTCATATGTGAGTCTTGCTGCACCATTTTATACTTGAGTTTGCTTCAAACAACCTTGCTAGCCTAGCCTTGTATTGAGAGGGATTCTTCTCGTGCATCCAAATCCTTGAGCCAAAAACTATGCCATTTGTGTCCACCATACCTACCTACCACATGGTATTTCTCGCCATTCCAAAGTACATTACTTGAGTGCTACCTTTAAACTTCTATTCTTTGCCTTTACAATACATAGCTCATGGGAAAATAGCCTTTAAAACTATTGTGGTGAAGAATATGTACTTATGTATCTTATTTCTTAATAAGTTGCTTGTTGAGCGGTAACCATGTTTCTGGGGACGCCATCAACTTTTACCTTTGTTGAATATCATGTGAGTTGCTATGCATGTTCGTCTTGTCTGAAGTAAGGGCGATTTTCATGATCAAATGGTTTGAGTATGCATATTGTTAGAGAAGAACATTGGGCCGCTAACTAAAGCCATGAATCATGGTGGAAGTTTCAGTTTGGACAATTAATCCTCAATCTCTTATGAGAATATTATCTGTTGTTAAATGCTTATGCATTAAAGAGGAGTCCATTATTTATTATCTATGTTGTCCCGGTATGGATGTCTAAGTTGAGAATAATCAAAAGCGAGAAATCCAATGCGAACTTTCTCCTTAGACCTCACAGGCGGCATAGAGGTACCCCTTTGTGACACTTGGTTGAAACATATGTTATGCAATGATAATCCGTGTTAATCCAAGCTAATTAGGACAAGGTGCGAGCACTATTAGTATTCTATGCATGAGGCTTGCAACTTATAGGATGTCTTATACATAACACATATGATTTATTACTACCGTTGACAAAATTGTTTCTATGTTTTCAAAATGAAAAGCTCTAGCACAAAAATAGTAATCCATGCTTCCCTCTGCGAAGGGCCATTCTTCTACTTTATTGTTGAGTCAGTTTACCTGTTCTTTCTATCTTAGAAGCAAATACTTGTGTAAACTGTGTGCATTGATTCTTACATGTTTACCTATTGCACTTGTTATATTACTTTGTGTTGACAATTATCCATGAGATATACATGTTGAAGTTGAAAGCAACCGCTGAAACTTATATCTTCCTTTGTGTTGTTTCAAAGCTTTCTACTAAGAATTTATTGCTTATGAGTTAACTGTTATGCAAGTCTTATTGATGCTTGTCTTGAAAGTACTATTCATGAAAAGTCTTTGCTATATGATTCATTTGTTTACTCATGTCATTCATTGTTAATCGCTGCATTCATCTCATGTGCTTTACAATAGTATTGATCAAGATTATGATAGCATGTCACTTCAGAAATTATCCTTGTTATCGTTTACCTACTCGAGGGCGAGTAAACTAAGCTTGGGGATGCTTGATACGTCTCAAACGTATCCATAATTTCTTATGTTCCATGCTACTTTTATGATGATACTCACATGTTTTATACACATTATATGTCATTATTATGCATTTTCCAAGACTAACCTATTGACGAGAATCGAAGAGCCGCTTGTTGCCGCTGTTTTGGTTTCGAAATCCTACAAAGGAAATATTCTCGGAATTGGACGAAATCAACGCCCAGGGTCTTATTTTTCAACGAAGCCTCCAGAAGACCGAAAGGATTACGAAGTGGGGCGACGAGGCGCCGCCACACCAGGACCGCGCGGCCAGGGCTGGGCCCGCTCCACCCTGTTGTGTGGGGCCCTCATGTCGCCCCTAAACCTACCCTTCCGCCTACTTAAAGCCTTCATCGCGAAACCCCCAGTACCGAGAGCCACGATACGGAAAACCTTCCAGAGACGCCGCCGCCAATCCCATCTCGGGATTCGGGAGATCGCCTCCGCACCCTGCCGGAGAGGGAATCATCTCCCGGAGGGCTCTTCATCGCCATGATCGCCTCCGGATCGATGTGTGAGTAGTTCACCCCTGGACTATGGGTCCATAGCAGTAGCTAGATGGTCGTCTTCTCTCATTGTGCTATCATGTTAGATCTTGTGAGCTGCCTATCATGATCAAGATCATCTATTTGTAATGCTACATGTTGTGTTTGTTGGGATCCGATGAATATTGAATACTATGTCAAGTTGATTATCAATCTATCATATATGTTGTTTATGTTCTTGCATGCTCTCCGTTGCTAGTAGAGGCTCTGGCCAAGTTGATACTTGTAACTCCAAGAGGGAGTATTTATGCTCGATAGTGGGTTCATGCCTCCATTAAATGGGACAGTGACAGAAAGTTCTAAGGTTGTGGATGTGCTGTTGCTACTAGGGATAAAACATCGATGCTTTGTCTAAGGATATTTGTGTTGATTACATTACGCACCATACTTAATGCAATTATCTGTTGTTTGCAACTTAATACTGGAAGGGGTTCGGATGATAACCTGAAGTGGACTATTTAGGCATAGATGCATGCTGGATAGCGGTCTATGTACTTTGTCGTAATGCCCCGATTAAATCTCATAGTACTCATCATGATATATGTATGTGCATTGTTATGCCTTCTTTATTTGTCAATTGCCCAACTGTAATTTGTTCACCCAACATGCTATTTATCTTATGGGAGAGACACCACTAGTGAACGTGGACCCCGGTCCATTCTTTACATCTGAAATACAATCTCGCAATTGTTCTTCTACTGTTCTTCGCAAACAAACATCATCTTCCACACTATACGGTTAATCCTTTGTTTACGCCGGTGAGATTGACAACCTCACATTACGTTGGGGCAAAGTACTTTGATTGTGTTGTGGTTCCACGTTGGCGCCGGAATCCCCGGTGTTGCGCCGCACTACACTTCGCCGCCATCAACCTTCAACGTGCTTCTTGGCTCCTGGGTTCGATAAACCTTGGTTTCTTGCGAGGGAAAACTTGCTACGTACGCATCACACCTTCCTCTTGGGGTTCCCAACGGACGTGTGTTAAGCGCGCATCAAGCACTTTTGGCACCGTTGCCGGGACTGAAGAAAAGTTACACCACAAAGATTTCTATCTCCCACGTCAAACGCCAGCACCGTCACAAGCAGCACTTTTCTGCGCCGTTGCGGGGAGATCAAGACACGCTGCAAGGGGAGTCTCCACTTCCAATCTCTTTACTTTGTTTTTGTCTTGCTTTACTTTACTTTAGTTACTACTTTGTTTGCTGCACTAAAACAAAAACACAAAAAAATTAGTTGCTAGCTTTACTTTATTTACTATCTTGTTTGCGTTCTCCATATTAAAAACACAAAAAAATTAGTTACTTGCATTTACTTTGTTTTGTTATCATGTCTAGCTCTGAACCTGTTACTTCTTCACCTGAGGAATTAATCTTTACTTTTAAACAAGGGTATGAGGAGAGTTTTAAAGATGCTTGGTCTAGAATTTTTGATTCTTATCGTAAAGCTGAACCTCAAATGACTCTAAGTTTGCTCCTTAGTAAATTTTATTTTGGGCTTATGATTCGCTATAGATATGACTTGGATGCTGTAGTGGGAGGAGACTTCCTTCATTGCAATGGGGATCAAGCTTTTAATGCCATAAAAAAATTGGTTGCATCACATAGTTCAGCTAATAACTTTGATTCAGCTCTTATTAGCATTTATAATAGATTAAACACTCTTGAGACAAATACATCTTGCTTGAAAGAAAGGTATAGTCAGATTCGTGAGCGCCTTGATCATGTTTTAGTGAACTCTGAACCTTCAATGTGGGACCCTACTATTAAAGTTACTATTGGTGGTGAAACTTTCTATGCTCATTGTGATATTATGTCTGAATTTTGCCTTATGCCTAAGAGTATTTATGAATCTTTGACACTTTGGGGACTTACTGAAGGTGGAGAAGGAATAACTCTCACTGATAACTCCGTTATAATTCCTAAGGGAATAGCCGAGGGTGTGTTCACAACCATTCTTGGAAGAACGGTATCCACTGATTATCTTGTTATTGAATGTGTAGGAACAGGACAAATCACACTTGGAAGATCCCTGCTGAAACTATTGGGAGCAATCATAGATGTGGGAAAAGACACCCTAAAATTCACCTCTACACCGGGAGGCGGCCATGTATTCCCTAAACCAAAGAGTAAGAAAAAGAGTAAGAAGGGTAGGCGTAAAGACCGAGGTAATAATGTTGATGCTTCTTCTCTTGATGCTACTTGATTCACACTTTATGCGCCTAGCTGAAAGGCGTTAAAGAAAAGCGCTTATGGGAGACAACCCATGATTTTACTTCTGCACTTTGTTTTATATTTGAGTCTTGGAAGTTGTTACTACTGTAGCAACCTCTCCTTATCTTTATTTTATTGCATTGTTGTGCCAAGTAAAGTCTTTGATAGTAAAGTCAATACTAGATTTGGATTACTGCGCAGAAATAGATTTCTTCCTATCACGAATTTAGGAAGGGTTCTCTGTAGGTAACTCAGAAAAATCTGCCAATTTACGTGCGTGATCCTCAGATATGTACGCAACTTTCATTCAATTTGAGAATTTTCGTCTGAGCAAGTTAAGTGCCCCTGAAAATTCGTCTTTACGGACTGTCTGCTTTTGACAGATTCTGCCTTTTATTTCGCATTGCCTGTTTTGCTATGCTTGATGGATTTCTTTGTTCCATTAACTTTCAGTAGCTTTGTGCAATGTACAGAAGTGTTAAGAATGATTATGTCACCTCTGAATATATGAATTTTCAATTATGCACTAACCCTCTAATGAGTTTGTTTTGAGTTTGGTGTGGAGGAAGTTTTCAAGGGTCAAGAGAGGAGGATGATACAATATGATCAAGAAGAGTGAAAAGTCTAAGCTTGGGGATGCCCCGTGGTTCATCCCTGCATATTTTATGAAGACTCAAGCATCTAAGCTTGGGGATGCCCAAGGCATCCCCTTCTTCATCGACAACTTATCAGGTCACCTCTAGTGAAACTATATTTTTATTCAGTCACATCTTATGTGCTTTACTTGGAGCATCTGTTTGCTTTTATTTTTGTTTTTGTTTGAATAAAATCGGATCCTAGCATTCTTTGTTTGGGAGAGAGACACGCTCCGCTGTTGCATATGAACACATGTGTTCTTAGCTTATTCTTAATGTTCATTGCGAAGGTTGAACTACTTCGTTCATTGATATATGGTTGGAAACGGAAAATGCCGCATGTGGTAATTGGTATAATGTCTTGAATAATTTGATACTTGGCAATTGTTGTGCTCATATAGATCATGTTTAAGCTCTTGCATCATGTACCTTGCACCTATTAATGAAGAGCTACATAGAGCTTGTTAAAATTTGGTTTGCATGATTGGTCTCTCTAAGTCTAGATATTTTCTGGTTGAGGTGTTTGAACAACAAGGAGACGGTGTAAAGTCTTATAATACTTACAATATGTTCATATGACAACCTTGCTAGCCTAGCCTTGTATTGAGAGGGATTCTTCTCGTGCATCCAAATCCTTGAGCCAAAAACTATACCATTTGTGTCCACCATACCTACCTACCACATGGTATTTCTCTGCCATTCCAAAGTACATTACTTGAGTGCTACCTTTAAACTTCTATTCTTTGCCTTTACAATACATAGCTCATGGGAAAATAGCCTTAAAAACTATTGTGGTGAAGAATATGTACTTATGTATCTTATTTCTTAATAAGTTGCTTGTTGAGCGGTAACCATGTTTCTGGGGACGCCATCAACTTTTAACTTTGTTGAATATCATGTGAGTTGCTATGCATGTTCGTCTTGTCTGAAAGGGCGATTTTCATGATCAAATGGTTTGAGTATGCATATTGTTAGAGAAGAACATTGGGCCTCTAACTAAAGCCATGAATCATGGTGGAAGTATCATTTTGGACAATTAATCCTCAATCTCTTATGAGAATATTATCTGTTGTTAAATGCTTATGCATTGAAGAGGAGTCCATTATCTGTTGTCTATGTTGTCCCGGTATGGATGTCTAAGTTGAGAATAATCAAAAGCAAGAAATCCAATGCGAACTTTCTCCTTAGACCTCTGTACATAGAGGTACCCCTTTGTGACACTTGGTTGAAACATATGTTATGCAATGATAATCCGTGTTAATCCAAGCTAATTAGGACAAGGTGCGAGCACTATTAGTATTCTATGCATTCGTCACTTCCTCACACGAATACCTTTACCCTCTAGATCTATAACATCAAGTAAGAGCTTGATATTGCAACATGCATTTGCATATCAAAGTCAAACTTCATGTATGGATCTAGTCAAACAATGAAAATCCAATAAAATCCAAGAAGATTCAGCTTTGTGCTCATAATACACATCATTATATGCCTGAATATAATAGTTGGGTAAGACATTCCTAAACGTCAGACTCAGATGTGTAGTATATAACACCATATAAGATAGGTTTATGGTGGGATACTTAGCACATATATATGGATTCCTACTATTTGTCTCAATATTTACCTCGATTGCTCAGTTGCAATCAAATAAAATTGAGCAAATTGGTCTAGGATAGTTGTGATTGACCTACTTTCCTTGGAAAGCATTACCTTAGCTTCCATTGAATTGAAATCTAACCTCACATGATCTCTTGAGACCATAACATGGCTACTCTCAACACACGATTGTTTAGAATATACCACTTATAACTCTAGGATTTCTCTATGTGATATGCTCTAAATAAGCCTTCTTTAAATTAAGGACTGTGGTACTAGCATACTTGGCACAGTTATTAGGATTTTAAGGCCTAAGCTTTCGAACTATTCCCTAAATCCTACTCCTTAGCATACTCATGTTATCTCACTTATGATGTTCTACTCCATCACATCATGACTCTCAAGTGAATCATATATGATTATTAACTCTACCATGAAAAGTAGACTTATACAACTCCTATCACTCTTCCTTACCTCCTATGATTGACTCATCATAGATCTAAACTACCTAGTATGACTTATCTTCCTCATATAATACCAGTCATTTGACATTTTCAACGGCTCTTACTTAGCCATAACATGCCTTGGTATACATCTTCCAATAGGATATCTTCCTTGTGGTTGTATCCTCTCTTTGGACTACCATGTGTTGTATACCAACTGTGGTCTACTACCACCCATTATCTTATGCTTCAATGGTGTTCTAATTATTTGGAATGAAGCAAGATAACTAACTAACTTTACTTAAGAAAGATAGATAAGAAAGATTGACTCAAGTGTGTCAGGATTATTCTCAAGTGAATACCCATCTCAAGTCATAAGAATGATTGGTTTAGCATAGTTGACTTAGCTAATACAACTTCCTATAGACACTACCAAACCTATAGGTCTCCTTTAAAGGGTTTTAATCCTAGGGTCAAAGCATTTGCTCTAATACCAGCTGTGGTGACCCAGCGTACCACTGCATGGTGTAGTACACAAGTCGTTGACATAACACAAGTGAAACACCGTTCCACTCATATTACATCCCTCAGAGTGGTACAACAGAAACATATGCGAGTCCAAGGTATGTCTATAGAAGGATACACGAATTGTTTACAAAAGATCAACACAGCCTCCTACTTTACAGTGAGGTAAAACTTCAAATAAAGCTCCAGAAGAACGACTCGTAGTCTAACTTATTTCTAACTCAAGTTTAAGAGCTACTTGGCTTGCTATAGAAATCTAGCTACTTAGGTGCTAGGATTAGGGAAAGGTTCCCTTTTATTACTAGTCTAGGTTTCCATTATAGCTGAAGCAGAAGTTGACTCCATTGACTTTGATTTGATTCTTCATCTTGTTGCAGTTGACTCCTTTGTCTTCGAGTTCCACGGTAGTTTCTCCTTCGGTGCCTCCATAGCTAAGGGGATTTAAGAGTGGGATGAGTACGAGCGTACTCAACAAGTTCATATTAGGAAATAGGTGTATCATGCACTAGCTACAGCCATAGACCAGAAAGTCATAGGCGAATGCAAGTTTTCATAAACATTTCTTCAAAAGGTTTATTTTATTCTGAAAACTATGCCCGTCAGTCTTCACAGGTTGACCAGAACTTCATGGAGTTCCTTTCCTGCCGCGTTCGTAGTTCCCTTCCCGGAACAAGGAGTGACTGCCACAATTTGATACCCTCTGCAGAGGTGCGTTACTTCTCCCATAAGAGAACTTATCCTTGATACCTATCCGAGATGCATGCTCGTCCACACTTCCTTGGTGTGGGGCCAGGTGTAAGATCCAAGCCAATCATTGCCTTCTCCGCGACCCTGCAAACCCACCCTTTTGTCCACCCGTACACCCCCGGTAGACGTGTCCCGATCATACGGCTTTACCCACGGTGTACTTTGGACAATCCATCATAGACGGTAGAGCCAGTCATCCACACGGATGGGGATTTAAAAGGCCATCCCAACCTACGGCAGTGCCTCCAGCACCCCGCAGCTCTAACCAGTCCGTTGGCGTGCAGGAGGGAAAAGATACAGCTGACTTCCCCAGAGCCATTATAGATCTTATGGTTAACGCGATATGTACGGCGCTAGAATCACTGGACGGCATTGGTACTTAGTCCTAGATGAATAGTACCCTTGCAATGGAACCTCCACCATATCAACACATACCATGGTTCCATTTCCCACCACATAGTCATATTCATGATTGTAAAATAATATTTTACTTTTCAATGCATGAGTGATAAGTATAGTACTTTGCATATAGTTTGATAAAAATAATCAAATGACATGAGCAAGCAATGAACTTGCCTTTCTTGACTGCAAGATTATGCAGGCAAAAGCTTCGATACGTGATAACTCCAAATTCTGAAATACCATCATTGTCCGGTAAGGACAATGTTTAAAGAATTGGCAAAGATGTTATAATGCATAGTATGAGATGCAATCGTCCCGAGCGTAACCTAACCTCGGTGATTTAGGATGGATGAGTTGTAAAGATTTCTTTAGGGTGTGTTGCACTTTTAAGATGGTTCTCTGTCACGCCCCGAGACCGGGCCTGGACGCGACAGCCGCCGCGCGCCTATAAACCGAGAGGCTTATACTCGCGCAAGGCTAAAAATGCAGGCTTAAACCAGCACAGTGGATCTCGAGAAGCTCGAATACAACATCTTTACAAGTTTATTTACAATTACACCAGAATTACAACTAGATTATCTAATTCGCTTCCCACCCGTTGGTCGTGCCTAAACCTCCGCCGACGAGGTCTTCTTCGATGACGACATCTACGTCTAAAAAAAACATAGGGGAGCTGATGAGTACGACAAGTCATACTCAGCAAACCGATTATACACAATCATATAAATTGTAAAACAGAAATGCTTTTCTGAAAACAAGTGGTGGTTAAAGTATTAAGCAAATTAAAATCATGGTGCCACACATGAAAGTAAGTTTCCCTACCCGGGAATCACAGGGGTGAAATTCACACTTTTACACTCTGCAGAGGGGTACTCCGACATCGACAGTCTTGACTAGGTTGCGCTAGTCAAGCAGTGTTCTTATACCCGCTAAGACCCGGACACTCTGACCTACTGATGCCGGTCGCTCCTACGGATCCATCACCGACACGTTCCCGAACAGAGGCCGTCCCCAGCGGAGAACACAGACAGTCCCATACCTGAACTGTGACCGGTACAATATGTTTACCTTCGTAGCACCAAGTTTGCTCTTATAAAAACATGTATCTCTCATGTTGATCACTTTCTATCGATATTCACGCTAATGCCCGATTCGTACCGGTGGCTCCAGCGGATCCATCACCGCGTAACGACACCGGCGAATTAGCCCACGAATATCTCCGATACCATCTACCAGCTACTATATCATGTATTTAACAACAATATGTATTCTACAAAAATATATGAAGGGTATAAAGCAGCTTGCCTCATATATACTACAATAGTATATCGCCGACGTTTGCTCAGCTCAAACAGGTGAGTTGACCGATTCAGATACTAGCTAAGATCGACATACAAGCTCACACTCTCACCAAAGACACTCTCCATTCTCTCTCACCTGTCCTGGTTTCACGCTCTCTCTCAGAGGATTGGCTTACTATATGGTGCACCTCAGGAGCTGCAGCGTCAACTATTTATAGGAGGGGCAGTGCCTGGAGGCAGGCTAAAATATCTAGCCTAACCGCTTGCCGCTTAGCTGACTAAAGAATTGTTTGCCGACGTCCACGAAGTGAGCAAAGGTAACTAGCCTATCGACCTGGTAACATGCAAAGAAACTTGTGGGCTGACTAAGCCATTTAACCTGCCAACACATCTCACCTACACCTCTAATAAACTGCCACGTTTACCTCTCATGATTAAATATCATGGATGAACCAGGCCGACATGAAGGCAAAGCTTCACTTCTATTCTTTCTTCCATGTCTTATGCGTAGATACTTCTCCTAAATATTTCCACTAGTTCAGCTCTAGCCATAAGCATTAATACTACAAGCCAGTTCTCACGGACGAAAAGGTCTACCCCTCTTACCTTTTATTTCATTCATATTCAGCACCCAAATTAAATACTAGAAAATAGCTAAAATCAAACTCATGAGAAGCTAAATATTTTCTAACTCTAATTCTTTAATAACTTAAAAACTTGGGTTATCACATCCTCCCTACCTTATATGAATTTCGTCCCCGAAATTCAACACAAAACAAACTTCTACTTTTCTATTAAAACTAGCAACAAATTTTGTCATGCTATCAAATTGTAAAACTTGCAAAATATAAGCAACTAGTTTGAGCAATCAACCAATGAAGATAGATGTCTATGTCCATCGAAAGCAATCATGTGGTGCAAGTATTTTTTCCATCTCTAGCTTACCGTAGGTTAACCATGGCAAAGTAAAGATTAAACAACAAGCATCATATTCAGTTTTCTAAGTTGCAAAAACAAGAAACTAATTACCAACGGTTACTAGTCGCAGAATCTACGATCTACCCATTTTCCCCGTTTCCTAAACCTAGAGCTCTGATACCACTTTAACTGTCACGCCCCGAGACCGGGCCTGGACGCGACAGCCGCCGCGCGCCTATAAACCGAGAGGCTTATACTCGCGCAAGGCTAAAAATGCAGGCTTAAACCAGCACAGTGGATCTCGAGAAGCTCGAATACAACATCTTTACAAGTTTATTTACAATTACACCAGAATTACAACTAGATTATCTAATTCGCTTCCCACCCGCTGGTCGTGCCTAAACCTCCGCCGACGAGGTCTTCTTCGATGACGACATCTACGTCTAAAAAAAACATAGGGGAGCTGATGAGTACGACAAGTCATACTCAGCCAACCGATTATACACAATCATATAAATTGTAAAACAGAAATGCTTTTCTGAAAACAAGTGGTGGTTAAAGTATTAAGCAAATTAAAATCATGGTGCCACACATGAAAGTAAGTTTCCCTACCCGGGAATCACAGGGGTGAAATTCACACTTTTACACTCTGCAGAGGGGTACTCCGACATCGACAGTCTTGACTAGGTTGCGCTAGTCAAGCAGTGTTCTTATACCCGCTAAGACCCGGACACTCTGACCTACTGATGCCGGTCGCTCCTACGGATCCATCACCGACACGTTCCCGAACAGAGGCCGTCCCCAGCGGAGAACACAGACAGTCCCATACCTGAACTGTGACCGGTACAATATGTTTACCTTCGTAGCACCAAGTTTGCTCTTATAAAAACATGTATCTCTCATGTTGATCACTTTCTATCGATATTCACGCTAATGCCCGATTCGTACCGGTGGCTCCAGCGGATCCATCACCGCGTAACGACACCGGCGAATTAGCCCACGAATATCTCCGATACCATCTACCAGCTACTATATCATGTATTTAACAACAATATGTATTCTACAAAAATATATGAAGGGTATAAAGCAGCTTGCCTCATATATACTACAATAGTATATCGCCGACGTTTGCTCAGCTCAAACAGGTGAGTTGACCGATTCAGATACTAGCTAAGATCGACATACAAGCTCACACTCTCACCAAAGACACTCTCCATGCTCTCTCACCTGTCCTGGTTTCACGCTCTCTCTCAGAGGATTGGCTTACTATATGGTGCACCTCAGGAGCTGCAGCGTCAACTATTTATAGGAGGGGCAGTGCCTGGAGGCAGGCTAAAATATCTAGCCTAACCGCTTGCCGCTTAGCTGACTAAAGAATTGTTTGCCGACGTCCACGAAGTGAGCAAAGGTAACTAGCCTATCGACCTGGTAACATGCAAAGAAACTTGTGGGCTGACTAAGCCATTTAACCTGCCAACACATCTCACCTACACCTCTAATAAACTGCCACGTTTACCTCTCATGATTAAATATCATGGATGAACCAGGCCGACATGAAGGCAAAGCTTCACTTCTATTCTTTCTTCCATGTCTTATGCGTAGATACTTCTCCTAAATATTTCCACTAGTTCAGCTCTAGCCATAAGCATTAATACTACAAGCCAGTTCTCACGGACGAAAAGGTCTACCCCTCTTACCTTTTATTTCATTCATATTCAGCACCCAAATTAAATACTAGAAAATAGCTAAAATCAAACTCATGAGAAGCTAAATATTTTCTAACTCTAATTCTTTAATAACTTAAAAACTTGGGTTATCACATTCTCAAACAAGGTTCTTATTAGGGTTGGTGACATTATAGTATAAACAAGTGATATAATGCATCTCATCAATCATACACACAAAGAATAGTAGTGGAATAATATGTAAATAATAGTTGTCAATTTTAAGTTCCATGGTGCATGGTTGATGATTATGTATATTATATTTCAAAAGAATAACTTTTGAAGAACATGTTAATTAAGAAGTAATAAGTATTTCAACTAAGACTAGGGCTTCTAGGGTTTGATTGACCTTTGTTCTTCAAAAGAATAACTTTTGAAGAACAGGTTAATAAGGATGAGAACTAATATAAATAGAAGATATGGCTTCTAGGGTTTACTATTGGATTCATTTATTCTAAAATAGAGACTAGTTGGTTTCTTAAGTTGGATTAGTTCTATATATAACAAGTATTGGCAGGTTTATTACTATGGTTGATTATGGGTATCATATCAAATAATGATGGTCAAGGTGTTGCTATGAGTTAGGGTTTACTATGGCTTTACATTGCTTCACTAAGTAATTACTAATGGTTTCTAAGCTAAGTGGTTTATTACTTTCTAAGTAGGGTTTCGTGGGATAGGAGCATGTGATATGAATGGCTACACAAGGTTGATGTTAGGGTTCATCATTAGGATTCTACTAGGGTTTTATGGTTGAGGTTGATTCTAATGGTGTGGTATATAAGAGTGGTGATCAATGGCACTACTCTAATTAACAAGCTAGGGTTTGCATCTAGGTGGCACTAGTGGATCCTATAGGTGTTAACCAAAAATAAAGACATGAAATGATGGTCTCATGTGAATTGTACCTAGTTTTATTTTAGTAGATCATGATGATTGATACGTCTCAAACGTATCCATAATTTCTTATGTTCCATGCTACTTTTATGATGATACTCACATGTTTTATACACATTATATGTCATTATTATGCATTTTCCGGCACTAACCTATTGACGAGATGCCGAAGAGCCAGTTGTTGTTTTCTGCTTTTGGTTTCAGAAATCCTACAAAGGAAATATTCTCGGAATTGGACGAAATCAACGCCCAGGTCTTATTTTTCCACGAAGCCTCCAGAAGACCGAAAGGATTACGAAGTGGGGCGACGAGGCGCCGCCACACCAGGGCCGCGCGGCCAGGGCTGGGCCCGCGCTGAAGGATAACGTTGCATAGAAAACAAAAAATTTCCTACCGCGAACACACAATCCAAGCCAAGATGCAATCTAGAAGACGGTAGCAACGAGGGGTTTATCGAGTCTCACCCTTGAAGAGATTCCAAAGCCTACAAGAGTAGGCTCTTGTTGCTGCGGTAGACGTTCACTTGCCGCTTGCAAAAGCGCGTAGAAGATCTTGATCACGATCGCTTCCGGCGCCACGAACGGGCAGCACCTCCGTACTCGGTCACACGTTCGGTTGTTGATGAAGACGACGTCCACCTCCCGTTCCAGCGGGCAGCGGAAGTAGTAGCTCCTCTTGAATCCGACAGCACGACGGCGTGGTGTCGGTGGTGGTGGAGAAATCCGGCGGAGCTTCGCTTAAGCGTGCGGGATGAGGTGGAGGAGAGAGACCGCTAGGGTTTGGGGAGAGAGGGGGTTGGGCGCCGGCCCTCTAAGGGGTGCGGCCAAGGCTGAGGCTTGAAGTGGTCAGCCCCCTCTCTATGCCCCTCATTATATAGGTGGAAGCCCCAAGAGTTCTAGTCCAAGTCTTCGAATAAGACCCCAACACTAAAACCTCCCATATGTGGGAAACCTACTCAAGGAGGGAGTCCTACCCAAGGTGGGACTCCCACCTTTCCTTGAGGTGGGGGCCCGCCACCTTTAGGTGGAGCCCACCTGGGACTCTTCCCTTTAGGGCTGGCCGGCCATGCTAGTGGAGTCTCTTCGGGACTCCACTTTCCAAAGTGCCATTCTTCCGGACTTTTCTAGAACCTTCTAGAACCTGCCATAAATGCACCGGATAATTTCCAAACTTGGAATATGACTTCCTATATATGAATCTTATTCTCCGGACCATTCCGGAACTCCTCGTGATGTCCGGGATCTCATCCGGGACTCCGAACAAATATTCGAACTCCATTCCATATTCAAGTTCTACCATTTCAACATCCAACTTTAAGTGTGTCACCCTACGGTTCGTGAACTATGCGGACATGGTTGAGTACTCACTCCGACCAATAACCAATAGCGGGATCTGGAGATCCATAATGGCTCCCACATATTCAACGATGACTTTAGTGATCGAATGAACCATTCACATACGATACCAATTCCCTTTGTCACGCGATATTTTACTTGTCCGAGGTTTGATCTTCGGTATCACTCTATACCTTGTTCAACCTCGTCTCCTGACAAGTACTCTTTACTCGTACCGTGGTATGTGGTCTCTTATGAACTCATTCATATGCTTGCAAGACATTAGACGACATTCCACCGAGAGGGCCCAGAGTATATCTATCCGTCATCGGGATGGACAAATCCCACCGTTGATCCATATGCCTCAACTCATACTTTCCGGATACTTAATCCCACCTTTATAACCACCCATTTACGCAGTGGCGTTTGGTGTAATCAAAGTACCTTTCCGGTATAAGTGATTTACATGATCTCATGGTCATAAGGACTAGGTAACTATGTATCGAAAAGCTTATAGCAAATAACTTAGTGACGAGATCTTATGCTACGCTTAATATGGGTGTGTCCATTACATCATTCATACAATGATATAACCTTGTTATTAATAACATCCAATGTTCATGATTATGAAACTAATCATCCATTAATCAACAATCTAGTTAAGAGGCATACTAGGGACTCTTTGTTTGTCTACATATCACACATGTACTAATGTTTCGGTTAATACAATTATAGCATGATATATAAACATTTATCATAAACATAAAGATATAAATAATAACCATTTTATTATTGCCTCTAGGGCATATCTCCTTCAGTCTCCCACTTGCACTAGAGTCAATAATCTAGTTTACATTTGTAAAGATATATCACCTTGGCCTTTCGGTGTTTTATCATGTATTGCTCACGGGAGAGGTTTTTAGTCAACGGATCTGACACGCTCAGAAACGTATGTATTTTGTAATTCATTTGCGTCTCAACGCATCACTCATTTCCAAATGAGTCGGCATTAAATATGTTTGGTCTTCTGGTGGAACCTTAATTCCGCGGTCTGAAATATGTCACTAATATTGTCACATACAATATAGCTTCAAAATTCTGACTCTGTCGGAACTACACCAAGTTCTCAAAGAACCTCTTGACTTTAACATCTTTTGTCATTGTCAAAACAATGACATACTCTGCCTTCTTTTGTAGAATTCGTCACAATATTTAGAACTTTTCTAAATCTAGCATAGACAACTTCTAGCTCATTGTGCTACCTTTTAAAACAACACTTAGTCTAATTTGAGATTGAAATTTTATTTTTATATGTGACAAAACAAATATCGGTGTAATCACCTTACAGCGATTTGTTTGTCATTTCTCCATACAAAACTATATATATATATCCTTGGTTCTTCTAAAGTACTCAAGGATACTTACTGTCGTCCAATGATCATCTCATGAATCATTCTGGTATATGCTCATAACATTTTAGAGCACAAGATATCTGATTTTGTACATATTATTCGTGATCTAAAATCACTCATGTGTTTTTACTCATCGAGTGTCATATACACTCAAATCTTGTTAAACCTTCACATGACAAGAACATTTTCTTAATATTTCTATATTGAACTACTTCAATATCCATTCTATGTACTTTGACTTAAACTTATTATGTGTTTCAATCTATCTTCATAGATCTTGACACTAAATTTGTTTCAGTCCATATCTTTTCATTGAAGTTAATTTCTCAATGAAACCTTTTATAATCAAGTATATAATTACATATTTATAACCAACTATATGTATCTACATAAAGTATTATAAATATGTCTTAGCGCTCCCACTTAATTTTTTGCAAATGCAAGCCTCTTCATCGTTTCTGATGAAATCAAAACTCTTTGACTATTTCATCCGGTGAAGATTCCAACTCCGCGATACTCACTTCATCCAATTGAAGTTTGTATACCTATCTAGTATTCCATGGATCAGCAAAACTCTTGGTTGTATCTAGTATACACCTTTAATACACACTTCTGTTAAGTAGCGTATTTTTCCATCCTACTAACATATCTCATAAAAGAAATATGTAGTGATTACTAGAATAATCCACATAGACTATAAGCATTACTACGGAAGATCTAATCTTATCGTAGTCAACTCTTTGAACTTTGTCGTAAACAATTTTTCGACAAGTCGAGCTTCTTTTAAGGATATTCCATCCAAGTCCATCAATTTAATAGATCCATTTACTTTCAACAAAGTATTTATCTATCTTGGATTTCATGGCGTATAGCCATTTTAACGGAGTCAGGGCCCATCATAACTTCTTTGTTTGTAGTTGGTTTATCATTGTTCAAAATCAATCCTTTGTCCACAAATCATTTATTTGATCACAAAGTAAACCATACCTACAAGGTTCAATATGTACTTCGATCTCCATGGCTAAAACACTTTTGTAGTCATGGGAGCCATGATCGTCGTGGCCGCTTCCGAAACCAATTCCGATGCTGCGCTACTCTGATTATTATGCTCAGGTTCATAAACCTTATCAAATTATATTGTCCTCCCACTCAAATACTTCACTAGAAACAATTTCTTGGAAATAAGAAACATTGACAAACACTTTTGTCTTTGTCTCCATAGTGAGAAGAATTCCCAATCAATTCTCTGGGATAACCAACAAAGACATTCATCCGATTTTGGTAACTTTTAGACCAAAATTTAAAGAAAGGACTATTAGGGTTTATACCCATGCCATAACTAGTATGGTGTCATTTCTACGGATCATGATGATGCTCTATTCAGTGTAAAAGCGGTAGTCACTAAAGCATAATCCACAAAAATATAATGGCGTCATAATATTTTATCTCATCATTAATCCAACAAGGCTTGGATACATATCTCGGATACTATATCATCATTATGATACTCTAAGAAATGTGAGTTGTAGAACAATTTCATAACTCTTTTAGATGTTCGCTAAAACTCGTAATTCAAATATTTCCACCATGATTCAATCATAGATATTTGACTTTTCTATTACGATGATTTCCAATTCATGCTGAAATTTATTTGAATCCATTCAAATGTTTCAAACTTCTTCCTTATTGAATATATCCACATATATACTCAATTCATTGTTGAAAGTTTTCATGAAGTAGAAGAATCTCCCGCACACAACTATGCCCAGTGAACCACATACATCATCATGTATTTTTCCACTAAGTTAGTTGCCCGTTCAACTTTTGGCCTATGAACGGTATTTTAATCATTCTCTTTAGAAAAGATTTGCAAGCGCCAAACGATTCAAAAATCAAATGACTCCAAAAATCCATTTGCATGGAGTTCCTTCATGCGTTCCTTTCTAACATGACCTAAATGGCAGTTCCACAAATAAGTGGAATTCAAATCATTTGCCTTATGGCATTTTAGCGTCAGTGTTATGTATGTGTGTTTCACCATTAAGATTTATAATAACTTATCCATCGTACATGGAGTAATGTCATAATTTGAACAACTCATTGTTTTCATTTGACCAGAGCAAAATAACAATTATTAAGTTCTTTATTATAAATTCTAAGGGCTAGATAGAATGCCAACGACAAACATAATAACACTTTATTTTTGTTCCAGACGTGCATTCCTATCATATTCCTTGTCAGTCACTTAGGCCATTGTATTCTTGTATTGCGTTGTTTTGTATGACACTTCATACCAACCAATATGGTACAAATACCCAAGAATTTCATTGTGTGACCTAACTAGGAATACAACCATAACATGTATATCATTTATATACACCTGAGCTAGACTTTCTAGTCTTTTCTTTCTTTTTGCCAAAATATCTTTTGCAGTTTCTCTTTTAGCTTTCCTCATTATTCAGAAAAACACTTTAACATCAATAACTTCTAGGTTTGTTGGTCAAATACCAATAACCTTGAGGTTCTTACTTTGAAGTTGATCATCATATGACAAGTGTTCTAGATTTCACTTATTAGTAACTTTGTAATATGAACAATTTCACTCATATTTTATCCATCAATTCATGACAACTTTTTGAGACCATGTCTGTACATGCTAGGCTCATAAAGTTTAACCTCAGTATTCGCATGTGCAAATCTGGTTTGCACCCGTTGTAAGCACACGTAGAATCTATAACACCCGATCATCACGTGATGCTTCGATACGACGAGTCTTAGCAACGGTGCATACTAAGGATGATAACTTCATGGATATGCGAATATTATTAGTGCCCCAATAGTTGGAGGATTGTGACGCCTGGCGTCTTCAACCTTCATACATTCTCATAAAACTTATGAGTTTATGTAGTCTCACCAAATTTATATTCTATCATCTTGCAATAAGGTCTTAGATATCACATATATCTCATACCTTGATTATTTCTGAAAACTAAATTTTCAGCTCCTTACTTTTCAAACAAATTTGAACTTCAAGTTTGACGGAGACAAGATAACTTTAGGTACTAATTGAAACCTTAGCTCTTTGAATCAACAATGTGGGGTTTACTAAAAGTTTGCAATAGGACTTAATCAATTCTTGATTCTTTAACAATACGGTACCAATCCGTAAAGTTACTTGTCAGATTTTAACAGTATTTCTATCTCAATAACAAGACTAGCGCATGGTAGAAAACGGATGCCAATACTACAAAATTAATTCAAAATACTACTCAGACTATGTTTATGATAATTAGTTCATGTTTTAATCTAATTACTAATGAACTCCCACTTAATACAACATCCCTCATAGTTGTTAAGTGGTACACGATCCAAATCCACTACACCAAAACCGATCATCACGTGAGATGATGTAGCTTCAATGGTGAACATCAACATGTTGATCATATCATCCATATGACTCGTGTTCAACCTTTCGGTTTCCGTTGTCCCGAGGCCATGTCTACACATGCTAGGCTCGTCAAGCAAACCCAAGTATTCCGCATGTGCAACATGGCTTACACCCGTTGTATGTGAATCGTTGAATCTATCACATCCGATCATCACGAGATGCTTCGAAACGACAATCAACGGTGCATACGAGGGGAGAATACTTTATTATCTTGATATTAATGTGAGGGATCATCTTATAATGCTACCGTCGATCTAAGCAAAATAAGATGCATAAAAGGATTAACATCACATGCAGTTCATATGTGATATGATATGGCCCTTTTGTCTTTGCGCCTTTGATCTTCATCTCCAAAGCATGGACATGATCTCCATCATCTTCGGGCATGATCTCCATCATCGTCGGCGTAGCGTCAAGGTTCATGGCGCCGTCTTCATGGTTGTTCACCTCATGTAGCAACTATTACAACTACTTTGAAATACTACTCAACATGAAATTTAAAGACAACCATAAGGCTCCTGCCGGTTGCCACAATACAATAATGATCATCTCATACATATTCATCATCATATCATGGCCATATCACATCACCAAACCCT
Organism: Lolium multiflorum; assembly: GCA_030979885.1. Classification (NCBI taxonomy): domain Eukaryota; kingdom Viridiplantae; phylum Streptophyta; class Magnoliopsida; order Poales; family Poaceae; genus Lolium; species Lolium multiflorum. Next base: position 299,195,477 of record CM061750.1, read on the forward strand.
GCAAAAACAAGTTAGACGTCTCTAATTTGGTTTGCATATTTTACGTGGTTTAGGGTTTTCGAGAGAGATCTAATCTACCTACAAACATGAACCACAACGGTGATACTAATGTTATCAATAGAAGAGTAAATTGAATCTTCACTATAGTAGGAGAGACAGACACCCGCAAAGCCTCTTATGCAATACAAGTTGCATGTCGAACGAGGAACAAGTCTCATGAACGCGGTCATGTAAAGTTAGTCCGAGCCGCTTCATCCCACTATGCCACAAAGATGCAAAGTACTCAAACTAAAGATAACAAGAGCATCAACGCCCACAAACCATTGTGTTCTACTCGTGCAACCATCTATGCATAGACACGGCTCTGATACCACTGTAGGATAACGTTGCATAGAAAACAAAAATTTCCTACCGCGAACACACAATCCAAGCCAAGATGCAATCTAGAAGACGGTAGCAACGAGGGGTTTATCGAGTCTCACCCTTGAAGAGATTCCAAAGCCTACAAGAGTAGGCTCTTGTTGCTGCGGTAGACGTTCACTTGCCGCTTGCAAAAGCGCGTAGAAGATCTTGATCACGATCGCTCCGGCGCCACGAACGGGCAGCACCTCCGTACTCGGTCACACGTTCGGTTGTTGATGAAGACGACGTCCACCTCCCCATTCCGCGGGCAGTGGAAGTAGTAGCTCATCTTGAATCCGACAGACGACGGCGTGGTGTCGGTGGTGGTGGAGAAATCCGGCGGAGCTTCGCTTAAGCGGGATGAGGTGGAGGAGAGAGACCGCTAGGGTTTGGGAAGAGAGGGGGCGCCGGCCCTCTAAGGGGTGCGGCCAAGGCTGAGGCTTGAAGTGGTCAGCCCCCTCTCTATGCCCCTCATTATATAGGTGGAAGCCCAAGAGTTCTAGTCCAAGTCTTCGAATAAGACCCCAACACTAAAACCTCCCATATGTGAAACCTACTCAAGGAGGGAGTCCCCTGCAAGGTGGGACTCCCACCTTCTCTTGAAGGGGTGGCCGGCACCTTAGGTGGAGCCCACCTGGGACTCTTCCCTTTAGGGCTGGCCGGCCATGCTAGTGGAGTCTCTTCGGGACTCCACTTTCCAAAGTGCCATTCTTCCGGACTTTTCTAGAACCTTCTAGAACCTGCCATAAATGCACCGGATAATTTCCAAACTTGGAATATGACTTCCTATATATGAATCTTATTCTCCGGACCATTCCGGAACTCCTCGTGATGTCCGGGATCTCATCCGGACTCCGAACAAATATTTGAACTCCATTCCATATTCAAGTTCTACCATTTCAACATCCAACTTTAAGTGTGTCACCCTACGGTTCGCGAACTATGCGGACATGGTTGAGTACTCACTCCGACCAATAACCAATAGCGGGATCTGAGATCCATAATGGCTCCCACATATTCAACGATGACTTTAGTGATCGAATGAACCATTCACATACGATACCAATTCCCTTTGTCACGCGATATTTTACTTGTCCGAGGTTTGATCTTCGGTATCACTCTATACCTTGTTCAACCTCGTCTCCTGACAAGTACTCTTTACTCGTACCGTGGTATGTGGTCTCTTATGAACTCATTCATATGCTTGCAAGACATTAGACGACATTCCACCGAGAGGCCCCGAGTATATCTATCCGTCATCGGGATGGACAAATCCCACTGTTGATCCATATGCCTCAACTCATACTTTCCGGATACTTAATCCCACCTTTATAACCACCAATTTACGCAGTGGCGTTTGGTGTAATCAAAGTACCTTTCCGGTATAAGTGATTTACATGATCTCATGGTCATAAGGACTAGGTAACTATGTATCGAAAAGCTTATAGCAAATAACTTAATGACGAGATCTTATGCTACGCTTAATATGGGTGTGTCCATTACATCATTCATACAATGATATAACCTTGTTATTAATAACATCCAATGTTCATGATTATGAAACTAATCATCCATTAATCAACAATCTAGTTAAGAGGCATACTAGGGACTCTTTGTTTGTCTACATATCACACATGTACTAATGTTTCGGTTAATACAATTATAGCATGATATATAAACATTTATCATAAACATAAAGATATAAATAATAACCATTTTATTATTGCCTCTAGGGCATATCTCCTTCACGCGCTGCCCTGTTGTGTGGGGCCCTCATGTCGCCCCTAAACCTACCCTTCCGCCTACTTAAAGCCTTCGTCGCGAAACCCCCAGTACCGAGAGCCACGATATGGAAAACCTTCCAGAGACGCCGCCGCCAATCCCATCTCGGGGATTCAGGAGATCGCCTCCGGCACCCTGCCGGAGAGGGGAATCATCTCCCGGAGGTCTCTTCATCGCCATGATCGCCTCCGATCGATGTGTGAGTAGTTCACCCCTGGACTATGGGTCCATAGCAGTAGCTAGATGTCTTCTCCTCATTGTGCTATCTCCAATGCGTATCATCGTGTAATAGTATCATGGGCTAGTTATATTTATTGATTTGTAGAATTTTAATATGAAATTGTGTGTAAGATTTGTTTGGAATAAAATTTTGTTATTATATGTGCTATGACACGGTATCTACCTAGTCATAGTGGGGAGTAACATAGAATAGTAACATGCAAATGTTACAAATCTATGTTACTACGTCTATAGTTGGTAGTAACATATGTGTGGTATCATGCGATGTCTTATTTACTAGGTTGTAGACTCATCTTGTCTTGGGAAGTGTGATGTTACAGTAACATAGTTAGTTACCACCTCAGTCTTTTTCTTCATCTATTGTTCATGACATGTCACCAAAATGTCTTGAAATATGTGATGTTACTACCTATGTTAATTATAGTATGAGTAGTCTGATACTACTATCATCGATGTGACACATCAGCTTTTTTATGCATGTAGTGTATGATACTAGCTATGATACATTTATTGTGGCTGATCTAAAGCCTTTTACAATGGGTTGTATCTTAGCACCCTATCCTAGGTAGTGGTGTGTGTTAAGAAACAATGGCCCCAATGCATTGTATTTTAAGTGTTGTCTATACATTTAATAATTTTGATGATAAGTTTGCATGTGATTGGCTAGCCAATCTTTTTTGCACATTAGTTTATGCAAGGGTTGTATCTTAGCTATTCCCACAGGTATTCTAGTCCGAAGACCTGTTCCGAATATTTCCAAAATACTCCCTCCTGCTCAAATATGTTGCATATAAAGTTTGATCAAAGTCATACTTCATAATGTTTAACCATCTAAATTGATAATAAATATGTAAAATTTGAAATTAATATTATTAGAATCGTCATGAAATGCATTTTCATATTATATGCATTTGTTATCGTAAATGTTTATATTATTTTACATATTCTTAGTTAAATTTTGTAAAGTTTAACTTGCACGAAAAATTATGCTCATCATATTATGGGCAGGAGAGAGTACTGTCAAGAGTAGTTACTCCCCTTAATTCTCGTGCGTGATTAACTCCCCAACGCTTTTTTCTCTGCCCATGTAATCTCCTACCTCCTCGCTAACTGGCCGCTTCTACCGTGAGATGCAAACAGAAGAAGGAAAAGGAGATCCGCTGGCCTATTTAGGTGGAGAGATTTTAGCGGCGATTTTGATAAAAATAACTCTTTTAACGAAGAATAGCACGAAATGACTCTTTGGTTAAACTATTTCACTCCTCTAACCCTTTTCTGTGGCGTCCCTACGAGCGAAAACGCGCCACAAAAAAAGGTTTGAGGAGTGAAATAGTTTGGCCAAAGGATCATTTCGTGCTTTTCTTCATCAAAAGGGTTATTTTTATCAAAATCGCCGATTTTAGCTGCAATTAATAGAATCTGAAACGTCCCCGAGGACTCCGGTTTTGCTGCCCTGTCTTGCTATTACCAAATTTACTCTCCAGACTAGAAAATCCGAACAGAGGGAGTAAGATACAATAACATTATCTTATCTTATTAATTATGATGCTACTTAAGAATTTTGCCTATGATACCATGCTAAAAATCACTTATTGTGAAAGCCCTAAAATTACCCGACGGAGCTACAACAAGATCTTCATCAGCTCCATCAACAATAGACGCTGCAGATCCATCTACATCGATGCCGCCCTGCAGAGCACGATGAAAGCACAACGCGTGTGCGTCACAGCACGGCCACACGTACGCCACAGCAGTAGCATCATGGTGCACTCGACAATCAACGACCGTGCCTTATAGCAGGTGCCATATGAGCAGGACGTCAAAATATTAAAGGATATCTCAGCTGAAGAAAATCTATATCGCCTCGCTGGTTAAGGAATCAAGAATCATCGGATCAATTAAACGTCGCGAGTTACCAAAGCTATGGGGCAGGCAGTGCATCGGAGAGGCCCAATCTACCCGGCCGGCCGCTGTCGCGTATGGCCTGACCATACACTGATATCCGGCAGTTGCTTCTACTCTCGTACACGTATAATGACACCCAATATTTGTCTGGATCCTCCAATTAGTGATGTGGTGCATCACGGTGGCGTGAGCTCTAGCTCCTCTTGTTTTACTAATCAGCCTATGAGCAAGCACGATGAGAAATCAGGCGTAAGTAACCTTTACGGACTTGGTATCGCGGATTCACCGTCATGGACTCGACGCCATCACGCACCGCCGTCTCCAGGAAGCCGACAGCAGCGTTTGCGCCACAAGTCGATGTTCCGAAGTCATCCGACACACAAGTTATCAGATCAGAACAAGATTCGACTGCTTCACCGTGCACAGTCGCCACGCTCGGGGCTCGCTCGTTGCGTCACGGACTTGATATATTCGAGAGCTTGCCTGTCGACTGCCCTGCTCGGCTGACCGCGCCCGCCATCGTGCACTCTTCTTACTCGGAGGCTCGCCTGCCGCGGACCCGACATTACGGACTCGATATATTCGGATGCTCTCCCGCAGCGGATTGGCTATGTCAACCGCGTCCTCTTCATCGGCCATGTCAGCTAGGCGCCGTGTGAATTATCTTGGATCGGCGCTGCGCTATAAGGAGGGGATCGCGACGACTGAATTTTGTCATCTGGGCAGGATCTATCTACTTCATCATCAAGCTCGTCATCAACAATGCGGCGATTACATCTGGCGGATTCATCTTCTTCAAAGCAATCAATCTCGTCATCACTAACGGCGGCTTCGCTGTGACGCCGGGCTACAGGCATGCTGAACTACACGCGAGGGCTCTACATCAACATTATGCCCGCGCGTCCGGTATTGTCCGTGGCTGCAAGATCTAATTTTGTCGGCTGCGTCTCGTGCTGGATCAGCTCTCTAATAGTTCGTACGGCAGCCTCTGAGGTTCGTACGATAGCTGAACATCCGACTGGTCAAGGCAGATTCTCCAAACATACAAACACGCGTGGACTTAGTTACGTGCAGAGACAATGATTGGTGCATGCATATGCTCTCAGAGTCCCAGACGGGCCACGGAAGGATCAATCGGGCAAATCAAAACAGCAAGCCACGATTAGATTACGTCAAAGGCCACAAGGAAGAAAATAAAATAAAGGGGCATCGATCAAGATGCTAATTTCCTCCGTACGGACGTATGTGTTTTTCCAAGAGGAAGACAGCAAAACCATGTATCTTATGCGCATCCGAGGTATACTGCATCAACGAGTCGTCAGGTTGCGCGGACAACTCTGAACAATATTTCAGCTACGCCTCGGCTGCCAACAAAATCGACTGCGGACAACTTCATCAACACCGAATCCGAAGAAACCTACATCGACATCGCCTCCGGAGGAGCTGGCATCGCCATCGTTGCGGCGTTCGACTCTTCAGTTCGCCGATAATCAGATTGAAACCAAGCTTCGACTGCTCTGCTTAGTTGACCGCGCACGCCATCATCCGCTTGGGGCTCGCTTCTCGTGGACCCAACATTGCGGACTCGATACACTCGGGTGTCCGCTGGTCGTGGATCCGCCGTATCAACTACGCCTTCTTCATCAGCCACGTCAGCCAGGCGCCGCATGAACTATCTCGGGTGGTGAAATTATTTCGACTGCGCCCGCCGCATAGACTATCTCGGGTCAATGGCTTCATCATTACTCGATGGACTTATCCTCTTCGGCCCTGGATATATCTTCTCCTGATGCACTTTCGGGAGCTCTGGAATTACTCGTGGGCTCCTGAAATATCTTCGAACTATTACGGTTACTCCCATCGGGAGCGCTGGTTCGCTGGAACCCAAGAAGATACGAAGACTATTACTCCCATCGGGAGCGCTGGTTCGCTGGAACCCAAGAAGATACGAAGACTATTACTCCCATCAGGAGCGCCGGTTCGCTGGAACCCAAGAAGACATGAAGACTATTACTCCCATCGGGAGCGCCGGTTCGCTGGAACCCGAGAAGACATGAAGACTAGTACTCCCATCGGGAGCGCCGGTTCGCTGGAACCCGAGAAGATATGAAGACTCAAGTTTTGAAGGAATGCAGTAATTCGGGACACCCGAACTACATCGTCAGGAACCTTGTTCGTATATTACAAAGAACCTCGGGGCTCACAGTCCCTTGAAGATTCGACTGTGCTCACGCCTTGAAGATTCGACTGTGCTCACGGTCCTTGAAGATTCGACCGTGCTCACATCCAAGATTCGAATGTGCTCACCCCTTGAAGATTCGATCGGGCTCACGGTCCCAAGATTATTTCGGGACCTTGCTCTTTTTTGCTATAGATGCCTCAAAGAGTGCGCAAATAGCAAGGATCATGAAGCAGCGAAGACCTTGCTATTTTCCTTTGCTATAGATGCCTCAAAGAGTGCCGCAAATAGCAAGGATCATGAAGCAATGAAGACCTTGCTATTTTCCTTTGCTATAGATGCCTCAAAGAGTGCCGCAGATAGCGAGGATCATGAAACAACAGAGACCTTACTCGATTCCTTTGCTATAGATGCCTCAAAGAGTGCCGCAGATAGCAAGGATCGTGAAACACGTATAAAAACAACCCACGTTCGATATTTTACTTATGGAAATATCAAAGAACAACAGGCTCATCGGCAGAGTTAGTGCTTCCGATACATTCGGGAGCTGCTGTCAGAACATACATCGGTTGAAAGCAAAGTTGCATATACAACGGGTTTAGCAAGACCTGCAACACGAGCTGATCACTCAAACATTTTGCTGACCAACGAATACACATACGCTTAAACGGGCAATTAAGATTTGCTCCTTCAAAATTTGCCAACGGCATTGACACGGTAAAAGTGCATGTACATGTACCTACCAAAAAACTTACAAACAATGGCATCAACGATGCTCAAGGTGCGTTTTGCCCCTTGAAATAGACAACAATGTGTCAACGGCACCTGAAGAAAACTGTAAACATCGGGTTGCTCGACTTGAGTCTACTCACGGTTGCAAGCATCAGTGCCCAAACTCGGGGCTACTTCCATCGGGAGCGCTGGACCCGCACCCGATAAAATTATCGGCTCCTCCAGGATATCATCCAAATCATCGGCTCCTTTGGGCCATCATCCGAATCATTGGCTCCTCTGGGCCATCATCCGAATCATCGGCTCCTTTGGGCCATCATCCGAATCATCGGCTCCTGTGGGCCATCATCCGAATCATCGGCTCCCCTGGGCCATCATCTCAATCATCGTCTCCTTGGGCCATCATCTCAATCATCGGCTCCTCTGGGATATCATCTGAATCATCAACTCCTCTATCTATGGTATCATCAGAGTCATCGGCATCAAGTTCTCAGAACTTGAAAAAGTCTACGGTGTTTGACTTGGCATTTTTTACACCCTATACATAACTATTTCATATTTATCTACAGGCTCGGGGGCTACTCCCATCGGGAGCGCTAGTCGCGCACCCGATAAAAAATATGGCAACCTCGCCAACAAAGAAGAATAAAGTTGAAGACATCGGCATCAACAATCAAGATCTTCGAGTACAGCTTGAGTCTGCGCACAAGCACCCACCCATAGACTCGGGCTACTCCCATCGGAGCCCTTCGCGCACCCGACAGAGAGCAACTTCGACTCTACATCAAGCACAAGATTCAACGGATGATCAAGACATTCGGCGAAGACAACTTTAGTCCCTGCCCGAAGCTTCACTTCGGCCAGACACTCGGGGGCTACTGACGTGGGCATAACCCTTCGGGTACTCGACATTACCATACCCGGTGCAAACTATGAAGCTGGACCAACACAAGGACTCGACGAGCTGGACCCGCAAGGAATATCATCTTGGATAGCAAGGAAAGAAGACTCCAATACGAATCCTACCAGGAATCTTGTAAACCCTAACTTGGCTGATATATAAAGCCAGAGACACATTCAGAAACATAATCATAGAGGCGACACGCCTAGACACCGCAATCCGCGGATTAGAACTAGACTAGACCTAACAACTCCGCCTATGGCGGCCCCCTGTACCCATATATTCATATAGTGGATTGCTAGCAGGACGTAGCGACCCTCCACCGCGGGCGTGAACCTGGGTACGTTGTGTACCACCTCGCTCCCGGAACTTCCGTCGTCGCCTTTCTCTAAAACCCAAGCCCCTCATGGTGGGCATTGCCGAGGAACCACCTCGTCAGCGAGGGATTTTATTACCCAACATGGGTGGCAGCATAATCTCAGGATTGTTTCGGTTTTTGTTATATTCTTTGAATTGTGTGCGGCTCTATGCATCTTTATGCAGAGATCGAGTGTTATGCTTAGAAATTTTGGGTAATAAAGCGCTCTATCGAAAAAATCTCACCCATCGATGCCAATATTTATTTAACTTTTGGCAGAGCATTGCAGTTACCACACCTAATTAGATGACGAGACCGGTAGGATACATGTGTTGCAAAAGCGGCAGGCAGAGACAAATGCGTAGGTTAAATCCTGATAAGTCATCCCGGTACCCTTTAGGCCAAACTCATTGAAACACTGGCTCAATATAGTCAACATCCCTTGTCACTAATATAGATATATGTAGACATATTTTAGTTCTAGCTATGGACTAGTGGCTGTTAGGGAGACATTCTCCCGTGCGGCTAACCAAGATTAGTTAGGGATATTTCTTGTGTAACAATCCTTGTAACCTTGACTTGTACCGCAAGTCCTTGTGCATATAAATAGAAACAGAGGGAGAGGAGGCGTGCCATCGAGCAGCCCATTGTTTCATGGTATCAGAGCGGGTCATCCTCCCCGCCGCCTAAACCCCTCCCTCCCTAAAAACCCTAGCCGTCAACCTCCCTCCCCTCTCCCACCATGACTCCCGAAGAACTCGCAGCCAAGGAGCGCGAGCTCGAGGCTCGTGCCAAAGCCCTAGATGACCGCGAAGCCGCCATCAACCAGCAGCTCATCGCCGCCACCAACGCCGCCACCAACGCCGCCGCTTCCCTTCCGGCTGGCCAAATACCCTCCCCACACCCTAACCCAACCGAACCCACCACCACCAATCCCTCCACCTACGCCACCTCCATCAAGCTCCACGTACCGATCACCCTCAGCCTCACCGACGGCAACTACACAAGCTGGAGGGAGCTCTTCCTCGTCGCTCTCGGCCGCTACGGCCTCACCGCCCACGTCACCGGCGAGGCTACTCCCTCCGACACGTCTCCAACCTCTGCTTGGGGCCGTGATGACTACACCGTGCTCTCCTGGATCTACGGCTCCATCGACAACGACCTCCTCGGCATCGTCATGCGTCCCGGCTCCACCGCGCTCACCATCTGGGACGCCATCGAGAACCTCTTCCGCGACAACAAGAAGCACCGCGCCATCCAGCTCGAGGCCGACTTCCGCAACACGCCACAGGGCGATCTCTCCATCAGCGACTACTGCGCCAAGCTCAAGAACCTCGCCGATTCCCTCACCGACGTCGGCCAGCCCATCAGCGACGAAACGCTGGTTCTGACGCTCCTCCGAGGCCTTAATGACACTTACGCCCATCTGCGTTCGTTTCTCCCCTTTCAGGTGCCGTTCCCCTCGTTTCTTCAAACGCGCTCCGCCCTCATCCTGGAAGAAACCCAGCGACGCACCGACGCACGCAACGCCGCCTCCACCGCACTCTGGGCCATGGGCCAGAGCGTCCTGCCCAACAATGGAGGCGCCCGTGCCCCTCCTTCTGGCGATCGCTCATCGTCTGCTTCCTTCGGGGGCTCGTCGCCTGCTCCCTTCGGGGGCTCGTCGCCTGCTCCCTTCGGGGGCGATCGCGCCGGCGGCCGCGGCACCAACTACTTCACCAACACCTTCCGCGGCGGAGGCCGCGGACGCGGCAACGGACGCGGTCGTGGGCGCGGCCGTGACAATCCCTGGCAGTTCAATCCCTGGACGGGGGCCCCTACTCGCGCCCAGCTACAGCAGGCCCCGTGGCAGCCACCTCCATCAACACAGTGGCAGCCGCGCTCGTCAACAACATGGCAGCCGCCGTCCCCAGGCCTCCTCGGCCCGCGCCCCAGCATGACACCACAGGCGTACACAGCCCAGGGCTCCTACGTCCCCACCGCCCACCAGCAACAGCAGATCGACCCGGCTCTCCTCGCTGCCCTCAACAACCTGCAGCTACCCGGCAGCGATTGGCACATGGACACTGGTGCATCCTCTCACATGGCATCCGATCCTGGTAATCTCCACTCTCTACTCCCATCCTCATCCCAATTTGTCACCGTCGGGAACGGTGCAACTCTTCCTGTCACCCATGTCGGCTCCCAAACTCTTAATACCCTCACTAAACCACTTTATCTTCACAACATACTTCTAGTTCCACAAATCATCAAAAATCTCATATCTGTTCGTCAATTCTGCATCGATAATCACTGCACCATTGAATTTGATCGTTTTGGTTTTTCTGTGAAGGCTCTTCCCAGCGGGATCGTGATTCTCCGATGTAACAGTCCAGGCCCTCTCTACACCGTCAATCCACCTGCCTACGCCGCTACATTCCTCGCCACCATCTCCCACGACCTCTGGCATCGCCGCCTTGGACACCCCGGCCACAACTCCACGCCACCACTACCCACCAGCTTGCCGAATAAAACAGGATCCTCCCTGTGTCATGCATGTCAATTAGGGAAACATGTTAGGTTACCATTTTCTTTGTCGCACTCGTCTACTACTCGTCCGTTTGAACTATTACATTGTGATCTATGGACCTCTCCAGTCCTTAGCATGTCTGGTTTTGCCTATTATCTAGTCATTATTGATGATTTTTCTCATTACTTTTGGAGCTTTCCTATTCGCAAGAAATCCGATGTCTTTGCCACGTTCGTTACTTTTCATGCCTTTGTCACCACCCACTTCTCTCTCCCTATTCTAACTATACAATGCGACAATGGCAAAGAATTTGACAACATCAAACTAAACTCCTTCTTTCAATCCCATGGAACCATTTTTCGCTTCTCATGCCCCTACACTTCTCAACAAAACGGCAAAGCCGAACGAGCTATTCGCACCATCAATAATGTTATCCGCACCCTTCTTTTCCAAGCCTCCCTGCCTCCCAATTTTTGGGCCGAGGCTCTCCACACTGCCACTCATCTTCTCAACCTTCGTCCCACTGCAGCCCTCCATAGCCAAACCCCACATTTCACCCTATACGGTACACATCCATCCTATGATCACCTACGCGTGTTTGGTTGTCTCTGCTATGTCAACGTCTCCTCCACTAGTCCCAACAAACTAGCCCCACGCGCCACCAAATGTATTTTTCTCGGTTATCCATCCCGTCACAAAGGCTATAGGTGTCTCGACGTATCCTCTCGACGCATCCTAATCTCCCGACATGTCACGTTCGATGAACATACTTTCCCTTATGCCTCCATCACACAACCATCTACACCACCTGCCATCATCGACCCCATAGACCCTCACTTCCTACCAATCCCTCCCACCATACCCACGTCGGCACCACCATCTCTCACTCCACCCCCTGCCGCGGCAGAGAACTCTGCTGCCGCGAGCCCACGCCAGCCTGCCGCCGCCTCTTCTCCTGCCGCGGCACCCCTTTCCCCTGCCGTGGCAGCTCCTTCCCCTGACTCGCCTCCACGGCAGCCTGACACCGCTCTGTCTCCTGCCGTGGCAGCGCCGCGGCCTAGCTTTACTCATGTATACACTCGCCGCCCTTCAGCACCACCACCCGTCATCCATCGCACTCGTAGCACCACCGGTAAACTCCCACCTCCCATCGATAAACTCAATCTCTCCGCCACCGTCTCTTCCCCTATTCCTCACAATTATCTAGTCGCTCTTCGTGATCCTTCCTGGCGCCAAGCCATGCAGGACGAATATGATGCTCTTCTCCAAAACCAAACCTGGACTCTCGTCCCTCCCCCTCCTGGTGCCAACATCGTCAGTGGCAAATGGATTTTTCGCCACAAATTCAATTCCGATGGATCTCTTGCTCGTCACAAGGCACGTTGGGTCGTTCGTGGTTTCACACAACAACCTGGCATTGACTTCGATGAGACTTTCAGCCCTGTCGTCAAACCAGCCACCATCCGTGTTGTTCTCTCCCTCGCCGTGTCTCAAAATTGGCCCATCCATCAACTCGACGTCAAAAACGCCTTTCTTCACGGCAATCTTTCTGAAGAAGTCTACAGCCAACAACCCTCGGGGTTTATCGATCCCTCTCGTCCCACTCATGTTTGTCGTCTCCTCAAATCACTATACGGTCTTAAACAGGCTCCTCGGGCTTGGTTTCAACGATTTGCTACCTTTGCTCGTTCTATTGGCTTTCTTGAATCCAAATCTGATAACTCTCTCTTCACTCTCCATCGCGGCTCTGACATCGCTTACCTTCTTCTCTATGTTGATGACATTGTTCTTACCACATCCACCACTTCCTTTCTCCATTCCATCATCAACACTTTCAGCCGCGAGTTTGCCATGAAAGACCTCGGACCCCTTCATCATTTTCTCGGTATCTCTGTCACTCGCCAACCCCATTCTCTTCACCTATCTCAACGACAATATATCCTAGATATCCTACACCGTGCCGGCATGAGTGACTGTCATCCGTCCTCCACTCCTGTTGATACCAAATCAAAACTTCCTGCATCTACCGGTTCTCCTGTGGCTGATCCCTTTCTCTATCGCAGTCTAGCCGGCGCTCTTCAATACATGACTCTTACTCGGCCCGAAATCTCCTACGCTGTTCAACAAGTTTGCCTTCACATGCACGATCCCCGTGAACCTCATCTCCTCATTGTCAAACGGATTCTTCGCTACCTCAAGGGGACTCTCGATCATGGTCTTACCCTACATTCCTCTACCTCTCACTCTCTCGTTGCCTACTCGGATGCTGATTGGGCAGGATGTCCAGATACTCGCCGGTCTACGTCAGGGTACTGTGTGTTCTTGGGTGACAACCTGGTCTCTTGGTCATCTCGCCGTCAGCCCACCGTGTCACGCTCTAGCGCTGAGGCTGAATACCGTGCTGTTGCCACTGCTGTTGCCGAGACTTGTTGGCTCCGTAATCTTCTGCAGGAGCTCAGGCGTCCTCTTGACAGCGCTACGATTGTCTACTGTGATAACGTGAGCGCTGTTTATCTCTCGGCCAACCCAGTCCAGCATCGGCGTACCAAGCACATCGAACTTGATATACATTTTGTGCGTGAGAAGGTGGCTCTTGGGGCTCTGCGAGTGTTACATGTACCCTCCAGTTCTCAGTTTGCTGACATCTTCACTAAGGGGCTACCGTCTGTCTTATTTCATTAATTTCGATCCAGTCTTCACGTCGGCGAAGCACCGAGTTCAGACTGCGGGGGCGTGTTAGGGAGACATTCTCCCGTGCGGCTAACCAAGATTAGTTAGGGATATTTCTTGTGTAACAATCCTTGTAACCTTGACTTGTACCGCAAGTCCTTGTGCATATAAATAGAAACAGAGGGAGAGGAGGCGTGCCATCGAGCAGCCCATTGTTTCAGTGGCAAGCAATATAAATTGGAGTAAGTACAAGTTGTTATGATCAGAGGGTCATTGCCAATGTCTCTTCCGGCCTGCCTTTCAAAAGCACCGATAATCCAAAGGAGCACTGTAGATTTTGGCCGTCAGAGTCCCGCGTCCAAACGTAATTAGCTAGCTAGGGGCATGATGGAAGCAGAGGTTGCGAGAGGCGGCAGGCACCTAGCAAACGACTTCCAGGCCGGGCGATTGCTAGCGTCATCTTTGTAGGTTCTGGCCGTAGGTTCGGCCTTTCACGAGCACTGAGAACCAAAAGGAGCACTGTAGGTTCTGGCCGTCAGACTCCCGTGTCCGACCGAAATTAGCTAGGGGCATGATGGAAGCGCGGTTGCGATTGCTAGCGTCAAAGCCGCAATCTCTGCGGTGAGCGATTCTTCTCTTTTGCTAGCCCGTAGCTGCTATGCTAGCAACCGCCCACACTAAGGCTGGTGCCAATGCATCACCCCACTCTCACCCGCCACGTCAGCTTTTTTCCTCACTCTCACCCCACTCTCACCCCACGGTGCTGTGACGCGCTATATGCCAGCTCTCACTTCTCTCTCCTCCCTACCGCCTCCCTACCGCCTCCCTACCGCCCCCACTAGCCGCCGCTATCGCTCCCTCTCGCCCCGCTCTCGCCTCCAACGCGGGCTATAGGCGGGCGGTACCGCCCCTACCGCCGGGCGGTGGCCAACCCCGCCCGCCTCTCGCCCCTCCCCCGCCCGCCTCCCGCCCCAAACCGGGCGATACCGCCTCCACTACCGCCCCCAATGGCACCAGCCTAACGAAGGCGGAGCGCAGCACGTGTTACTTGTCGCCGCTGACGCCGCCGTGCCGCAGGCGCGTGCCGATGGAGTGGAAGCGCCAACAGTGGAGGCCATCGATCGATGGACGGGATCGTCGTCTTGGCAATGTCACACACGTGTTTGTCTCTCGGCTTATGTTTCCAGTAGGATCTGTGATTGTGCCGGTGCCCAATTTGGCGCCGTTTTGTGCTGGCTTTGGCTCGCTGGTGTACGTGCGTGCTCGATCAAGCTTCCTCGACAATGATGACCAGCCATCTGCAGTACGGGACAGAGGCTGTGCTTAACACATGGCTGGCTCATGCACGGTAATCGGATGCCTCCAACTTTGGAGCCGTCTGGTGCTGGCTGTAGCTCCTTGCGTACGTGCTTGAAACTTCGTCGATGATTGACAAAAACGAAGGAGGGCTTGTGCAGCAGACTGTGAGAGCATCTCCAGTAGCTTTACAAGTCGCTTCCCATCACCTGTCCCAACCGATGTGGGACTAAACCCAACATATTCTTTTAGCTGAAAGATTTCATGAGTCGTATGATATTTATCATTTTCAGGAGCATACTTTTGCTTAAGTGGTGGAGTCAAATTTTAATGTTCCCTTTCAGAGAAGATTGAATATTGTACTTTTGGTATAATGGAATAATATTAAAATTTATACTCGTGAATTTCCTAGATCACAATTGCCGGATGGGGTGATTTGGTCACTTTTCCAGTAAATCTATGCATCGTTACCTGGAAAAGAATATTTTGGGGGCAAGTAACAATAGAATACAGATAGCTAAGTTGCCTTTAAAAAAAATTATACTTATTGCAATTTTGAAAAAAGGGAGAATATGAGAAGGAGAAATTGGCCAGATGCCCTAATTGTAGTTTATATAAGAGCATCTCTAGCAGATACGCCAAACTTCAAACCCCAAACCCGTGTATCCAGGGCACCCCAACGTGGATTTGGGGTTCCAAAAACACGAACGAAGTTCACATACGGCATATAAAAATGCAATAAACACGCGCAAGACGGAAGATCAATTCGTTCGGACGGCTCATGCTTACATTGACCCTAAATTCAACTACATTACATCAATCAAAAGGAACTCGAATTTCCTAAATCCGAGTCGCCGCCACGGGACTACATTACAGCAAAATCGGCTCCGGGATACCCACCGGAGCCCTGTGCCGTGGCGGAAGCACGTCGGAGCGGCCTCCTCACTCCTCGTCGCTGACGAGGTCGACGAAGACGTGCCCCTACTCCTCGGCGACGTGCTTCCATTCGGCGGTGTCCACGTCCTGTTGGCTCGAGCGCGCGATGAGGCCGGCCACCGTTTCGAGGTCGCGCTCCTCGACGAAGTCGCCCGGCGCGAGCCCCACGTTCACGCCGAGCTGCAGGAGGACGAGCTTCAGCTGCTCGTCTTCGAGGTAGTCGCCGGGGAACTGCGGGAGGCACGGCGGCTCCGGCTCCGCGTCGACCTCCATCTTCACCACCAACGCCGTCGACGGGCGCTGGCGGGAGCTCAACCCCGACGACGACGCCGCCGCCGCGAAGGGCAGGAGGCACGGCGCGCGGTAGCGCTCCGACTCGCGCTTGGCGAAGGCGGGCGGCCCGCGACGCCGTAGTTGCGGTAGCGGTAGCTACCGCGGTTGTGCGCCGCGTCGGAGCGGAGCTTCTCCGCCTCCGTCTTCTCGCCGGTAGGCGGAGTGGTGGAGCTCCCACCGCGCTCGGTGGAGCGTCCGCCACGGCCTATCTGGCCGCCCGCGCACGTCGTGCCTTGCCACCACTGCCGCCAAGGAGGTGGGGTCGCTCGATCTACACGCCGCTGCGTTGACTACTCGCCGGAGGGGCGGCGATTTGACGTCGGCGGGAGGCGGAGAGGCGGAGGAGCGGATGGGGTTTGGCCCCCATCCGCCTCGTCAACTGTGGTGACCGCGTACCATATGGGGAGTACACAAATCGTTGACACACAGTGAAACACTGTCCACTCATATTACATCCTCAGAGTGGTACAACAGAAACATATGCAAGTCCAAGGTATGTCTATAGAAGGATACACGAATTGTTTACAAAAGATCAACACAGCCTCCTACTTTACATTGAGGTAAAACTTCAAATAAAGCTCCGGAAGAACGACTCGTAGTCTAACTTATTTCTAACTCAAGTTTAAGAGCTACTTGGCTTGCTATAGAAATCTAGCTACTTAGGTGCTAGGATTAGAGAAAGGTTCCCTTTTATTACTAGTCTAGGTTTCCATTATAGCTGAAGCAGAAGTTGACTCCATTGACTTTGATTTGATTCTTCATCTTGTTGCAGTTGACTCCTTTGTCTTCGAGTTCCACGGTAGTTTCTCCTTCGGTGCCTCCATAGCAGGGGATTAAGAGTGGGATGAGTACGAGCGTACTCAACAAGTTCATATTAGGAAATAGGTGTATCATGCACTAGCTACAGCCATAGACCAGAAAGTCATAGGCGAATGCAAGTTTTCATAAACATTTCTTCAAAAGGTTTATTTTATTCTGAAAACTATGCCCGTCAGTCTTCACAGGTTGACCAGAACTATGAGTTCCTTTCTCGCCGCGTTCCCTTCCCGGAACAGGGAGTGACTGCCACAATTTGATACCCTCTCAGAGAGACATTTTCCCATAAGAGAACTTATCCTTGATACCTATCCGAGATGCATGCTCGTCCACACTTCAGGTGTGGGGGTGTAAGATCCAAGCCAATCACCGCATTCTCCCGCGACCTTGCAAACCCCACCCTTGTCCACCCGTACACCCCCGGTAGACGTCTCCCGATCATACGGCTTTACCCACGTGTACTTTGGACAATCCATCATAGACGGTAGAGCCAGTCATCCACACGGATGAGGATTTAAAGGCCATCCCAACCTACGGCAGTGCCTCCCAGCACCCCGCAGCCTCTAACCACCCGTGCATGAGGGAAAAGACAAGCTGACTTCCTCACAGCCATTATAGATCTTATGGTTAACGCGATATGTACGGCGCTAGAATCACTGGCGGCATTGGTATTTAGTCCTAGATGAATAGTACCCTTGCAATGGAACCTCCACCATATCAACACATACCATGGTTCCATTTCCCACCACATAGTCATATTCATAATTGTAAAATAATATTTTACTTTTCAATGCATGAGTGATAAGTATAGTACTTTGCATATAGTTTGATAAAAATAATCAAATGACATGAGCAAGCGATGAACTTGCCTTTCTTGACTGCAAGATTATGCAGGCAAAAGCTCGATACGTGATAACTCCAAATTCTGAAATACCATCATTGTCCGGTAAGGACAATGTTTAAAGAATTGGCAAAGATGCTATAATGCATAGTACGAGATGCAATCGTCCCGAGCGTAACCTAACCTCGATGATTTAGGATGAATGAGTTGTAAAGATTTCTTTAGGGTGTGTTGCACTTTTAAGATGGTTCTCAAACAAGGTTCTTATTAGGGTTGGTGACATTATAGTATAAACAAGTGATATAATGCATCTCATCAATCATACACACAAAGAATAGTAGTGGAATAATATGTAAATAACAGTTGTCAATTTTAAGTTCCATGGTGCATGGTTGATGATTATGTATATTATATTTCAAAAGAATAACTTTTGAAGAACATGTTAATTAAGAAGTAATAAGTATTTCAACTAAGACTAGGACTCTAGGGTTTGATTGACCTTTGTTCTTCAAAAGAATAACTTTTGAAGAACAGGTTAATAAGAATAGAACTAATATAAATAGAAGATATGGCTTCAGGGTTTACTATTGGATTCATTTATTTAAAATAGAGACTAGTTGGTTTCTTAAGTTGATTAGTTCTATATATAACAAGTATTGGCAGGTTATTACTATGGTTGATTATGGGTATCATATCAAATAATGATGGTCAAGGTGTTGCTATGAGTTAGGCTTACTATGGCTTTACATTGCTTCACCAAGTACTACTAATGGTTTCTAAGTCATGGTTTATTAATTTATAAGTAGGGTTTAGTGATAGAGAATGTAAAAGATGCGAATGGTTGCCACGTGTTGATGTTAGGTTCATCAATAGGATTCTACTAGGTTTTATGGTTGAGGTTGATTCTAATGGTGTGGTATATAGGAGTGGTGATCAATGGCACTATATCAAGCTAGAGTCTATATCTAGGTGGCATTAGTGGATCCTATAGGTGTTAACCAAAATAAAAACATGAAATGATGGTCCTATGTGAATCACCTAGTTCTTATTTTAGTAGATCATGATGATGCATGCATTTGTCTCCAACTAGGTTCTATGGCATAGATGAAGCTTATATATCACATGGGCTAAACCCCTAGGGTTTTAGGATTGCAACTATTAAGGATGAACACATATAAAATAATGGGATTAAGGTTCATGTTTATGTTAGAATTAGGTTTCTAAATTATGGTACAACTCTACAAATGACAATTGACAGTAGAGATGTGGTCACTAATTACTTTGGAACAAATTAATAATAGTTTTAGCATTTTATTAATTTTCACAAGAATTAATAATTAGGGTAACTCCTATTTAGGTTTAATTAAGAATCAGGGTTTAACAATTGTTATTAGGTTTTAAAATAATTAACTTGTTAACTAAAGATGTTTAAGTAAACAAGTTTTGAATTATCAAAATAATATTAGCCTTTAGTATTTTCTTGATTTATTATCATTTAAAGAAAATAGAAAATAGGGATTTGCAAATTAGGGTTTATGAATTACTACTAATATTTTAAGTTAATGAAAATATGATAAAGAAAACTAATCTTAAGATTTAATTTAGTTACTGAATAGCTAATATTTAATTTTGAAACTTCACAAATTATTGAATTCAAATTGTATTTAAAACAAATGAAAAGGCATATTTAATAAAGGTTAAAATAATTAAATTTTTATTTTGACACACATTTTTATTTTATATTTTATTTGGATAGAGTTTATTTTTGTGAGCATTTTGATATATCATTTATATTTTTCTGAGCTAAAATGAATTTTATATGATTTTGCAAAGTTTCAGCAATTTACTGGTTTTTAAATTAAACAGAAAATGCTAAACATACCGATTCGTAACCTAGCTACGGTCACTGACCAGTGGGACCTATGGCCACGTCGACTGCCACGCAAGCAAGGACCGGCCAAAGTTGACTGAGGCTGTTGACCTCACCATGCTTAAACGTTCTGCGGTCGGGCCTGGAAGGCAGCGCCGCCGATTTCATCGCCCTCCTAGCTGCTGATTAGTGCATTCGAACGAGTACTGCAAGGCGGGCTAATGGTGGTGGTGGAGCCACAGGACTCATTCTGAGCATCGCCGCAAAGGTGTCATGCGGTTTACTCCAAGCAGAATCAAATCGAGAGGCTACGGGATGTAAAACTAGGAACTAATAGGCCGCAGGCGTGTGCGTAAACCCACTCGAAGCTCAAGGTGTGGTCGGCTGAGGCACTGGTGGTCGGAGACGATGGCTATTGCCATTCTCCGGCGAACTCGAGGGAAAGGAACGCTCAAATTCTCTTCCTCCCGTTCCTGATGCTCGTCCTCCCAGATGCTCGCTAGGTCGCGCATTCACCGAGCCATGCCATGGACCTCGGGATGACTCAATCGATGCGAAGGCGCGTGTTGACACCTCACGACCGCCGCAGGAAGAATGTGAGAGCTAGAGAGGTTCTGGGAAGAAATGGATGGGCGGCAAGGTGCTAGGGTTTCCTGGCGGTGCTCTAGGCATATTTATAGGGCAAGAGAGGGTCTGGTTCGTCGGCTCGCCGGCGGTACTGGCCGAGATGCGATGGCGACGGTGAGCTGCATTCGGGCGTGAATCTTGATGCGGAAGGGATAAGACGGACGCGAGAGATATAGGGTGGAGTTCTAGAAGCTTCTGCGGCGTCCAGGGCGTCCTATCGTCGTCGAGGACGTGGCCGAGCTCCTCCTTGATACGTCTCCAACGTATCGATAATTCTTATGTTCCATGCCACATTATTGATGTTATCTACATGTTTTATGCACACTTTATGTGTCATATTCGTGCATTTTCCGGAACTAACCTATTAACAAGACATGCCGCTTGTCAAGTTTCGCTATTTTTGGTATCGAAACTTTCTAGTAAATTCCAAACATCTTTGAATTGGACGAAACAACGCCACCAGGGTCCTATTTTGCCACTAAGCTTCCGTAAGACCGAAGAGGAGATTTTAAGTGAAGCCACGAGGGTGGCCAAATGTCCTTAGGCGGCGCGGCCCCCCTTGGCCGCGCGCCGCTACCTGTGGTGTGGGGCTCCCGTGTCGCCCCCCGCGTTGCCCTTCCGCCTACTTTAAGCCTCCGTCGCGAAACCCCCGCATCAGAGAGCCACGACACGAAACTCATCGAGACGCCGCGCGCCAATCCCATCTCTGGGATTCAGGGAGATCAGCTTCTTCCCGTGACTCCCGCCGGAGAGGGGATTCATCTCCCGGAGGACTCAACACCGCCATGGTCGCCTCCTGAGTGATGTGTGAGTAGTTCACCTGGACTATGGGTCCATAGTAGTAGCTAGAGATGGTTGTCTTCTCCCCATTGTGCTTCATTGTCGGATCTTGTGAGCTGGCGAACATGATCAAGATCATCTATCTGTACTCCTATATGTTGCGTTTGTTGGGATCCGATGAATAGAGAATACATGTTATGTTGATTATCAAAGCTATGCTTATGTGTGGTTTATGATCTTGCATGCTCTCCAGTATCTAGTAGATGCTCTCGCCAAGTTGATGCTAGTAACTCCAAGAGGGAGTATTTATGCTCGGTAGATAGTGGGTTCATATCTCCGTGAATCCGAGGGTGACAAGAACCCTGGTTGCTGTGATGTGTCAGTTGCCATCAGATAAAACATTGATGCTATGTCTAAGGATGTAGTTGTTGATTACACGGCGACTCATACTTTTAATGGTAATTGTCTGTTGTTTCTATAAACTTAATACCGGAGGTCTGATGATAACCTGAAGGTGGACTTTTTAGGCATAGATGCAATTGGCGCTTCATGTACTTTGTCGTAATGCCCAATTAAATCTCACTATACCTATCATAATATGTATGTGTACAACATGCTCCTCTATTTGGTCAATTGCCCAACCGTAATTTGTTCACCCAACATGCTATTTATCTTATGCGAGAGACAACTCTAGTGAACTGTGGACCCCGGTCCACTCCTTACCGAAATACAATCTATCTAACACGGTTCTATCAAGTCAGTAAAACAATCATCTTCCACACAATACTAATCCTTTGTTACAAGCCGTGAGGTATCGACAACCTCACTCATTGCTTGTGGCAAAGTACTTCTTGTTGTGTTGCAGGTTCCACGCTACGGACCAAAAGCGAAATAAGACTATATCCCGCCATCAACCTTCAACGGCTTGCTCCCACGTTCGCTGATAAACCTTGTTTCATATCGAGGGAAACTTGCCACACGACGCATCAAGCACCTTCCTCTTAAGTTCAACGGACGTGCTGTTGTATCACAGACGTTGTGCCTTTTCCTAATACTGCTGTCGAGATCAAGACACGCTGCAAGGAGTCTCCACTTCCCAATCTCTTTACTTTGTTTTTGTCTTGCTTAGTTTTATTTACTACTTTGTTTGCTGCACTAAATCAAAATACAAAAAATTAGTTGTTAGTTTTACTTTATTTACTGTCTTGTTTGCATCTATATCAAAAACACAAAAAAATTAGTTACTTGCATTTACTTTATCTAGTTTGCTTTAGTTACTGTTGCTAAAATGAATACCCCTGAAAATACTAAGTTGTGTGACTTCACAACCACAAATAATAATGATTTCTTACGCACACCTATTGCTCCACCTGCTACTACAACAGAATTCTTTAAAATTAAACCTGCTTTACCTAATCTTGTTATGAGCAATTTTTCTGGTGTTAGTTCTGAGGATGCTGCTGCCCATCTCAATAATTTTGTTGAATTGTGTGAAATGCAAAAGCATAAGGACGATGGTGACATTATAAAATTAAAAATTGTTCCCTTTCTCATTAAGAGGAAGAGCTAAAACATTGGTTGCTATCTCTGCCTAAGAATAGTATTGATTCATGGACTAAAAGCAAGGATGCTTTATTGGTAGATATTATCCTCTGCTAAAATTATATCTTGAGGAGTAGCATAATGAATTTTAAACAATTAGATACCGAACATGTTGCTCAAGCTTTGGAAAGAATGAAATCTTTGGTTAAAAATTGCCCAACACATGGACTACTTTGATGATCATCCAAACCTTCTATGCAGGACTAAATTTTCTTCGCGGAATTTATTGGATTCAGCTGCGGGAGGTACCTTTATGTCCATCACTCTTCGTGAAGCAACAAAGCTTCTTGATAATATGATGATCAATTACTCTAAATGGCACACGGGAAGAGCTCCACAAGGTAAGAAGGTAAATTTGTCAAGAAACCTCTTCCTTGAGTGATAAGATTGATGCTATTATGTCTATGCTTTCAAGAATGATAGGACTAATGTTGATCTTAATACGAACCTCCGTTATTTCATTGTTGCACAAGAAGAATTATGTTGATGTAAACTTTAATAAAAATAATAATTTCAACAACAATGCTTACCGGAACAATTCTAGTAACAACTATAGGCCATATCCTTATAATAAGGGCAACGGCTATGGTAATTCTTATGGGAATTCTTACAACAATAATAGGAGTGTACCCCCTGGTCTTGAAGCCATGCTTAAAGAATTTATTAGTACACAAACTGCTTTTAACAAATCTGTTGAAGAAAAGCTTGGGAAATTGATATACTTGCTTCTAAAGTCGATAGTCTTGCTGCTGATGTTGATCTTTTGAAATCGAAAGTTATGCCTAATGAGAATCATCATAATAAAATTGTTACTACAGCAAATGCCATCCAAGTTAGAATTAATGAGAATATAAGATTAATAGCTGAACTCGTGCTAGGTGTGATAGAGAAGAAAATGAAAAACTAGCTAAAGAGAAGAATGTAGCTAAAGCTTCTGACTATTACCACCGATGTCTACTGCTCCTCCTTCTCGTAGACAGGTTGGGCCCCCCTGGAGAGCAGAGGTTTGTAGAACAGCAGTAAGTTTTCCCTTATGTGGATCACCCAAGGTTTATCGAACTCAGGAAAGTAGAGGTCAAAGATATCCTCTCATGCAACCCCGCAACCACAAAGCAAGAGTCTTTTGTGTCCCCAACACACCCACAGGTGTACTAGTTCGGTAAGAGATAAAGAAATAAGGTGTATGTGAATATATATGAGCAAGAGTAACGTGTGCGTAAACAGCTTGTCATGGTAGTTGATGGTGGTAGTATTACAGCAGTAGTAACGCAGTAAAACAGAAATGCTGCCGTATAATAAACATTTAGGAACAAGGCTTAGGGATTACACTTTCACTAGTGGACACTCTCAACATCGATCACATAACAGATTAGATAAATGCATACTCTACACTTTGTTGGATGATGAACACATTGTTAGGGCTACAAGAGAACCTCAATGCCGGAGTTACCAAGCTCCACAATTAATGTTTAAATAACCTTATAGTGTAAGATAGACCAACGCTACTAAACCAAGTACTAACATACATGCACACCACCTTCATGCATATGTAGAGGAATAGATCACATCAATACTATCATAGCAATAGTTAATTTCATATACCAGAGATCATGATCATAGCATAAACCAAGTACTCAACACGGATGCAATACACGGTCACCACATCGTGCAGGAGGAATAAAACTAATTTAATAACATTGCTAGAGTAGCACATAGATAACTAGTATACAAAATACATTGCAATCATAAAGAGATATAACAGCACCCCACTATGCCATTCATCAGGGAACATATTCTGTGAAATATAGCCCAAGAGACCCACACGGTGCACACACTCGCCACCTTTACACACGTGGGATAAGGAGTCTCCGGAGATACAAATCTAACACTCATATAATGACATCTAGATTATAAGCATCACATACGAATCTCAATCATGTAAGGCAGCTCATGATATACTGTATTGAAGCACATAGGAGCAGATGAACCACACAGCTACCGGCACAGCCCCGAGCCCTCGATGTGAGAACTACTCCCTCTCGGGAGCAAAGAGCTGTGATGAAGATGGCGTGTGGAGATGGTGAAGTGTGTCGATGGAGAAGCCTTCCTGGCACTTCTCGTGCCCGGCAGCGTGCCGGAACGAGACCCTGTCCCCCCATCTTTAAGCCTCGTACTATGCGTCCGGGATGGCTGTGTTTTCGTCAACGATCAGTGAGTTTTGCGACAGAGGCTTTAAATAGGCGAAGAGGCTGCGCAGAGGGTCGGGCAGGCTACACCATATGGCAGCGGCCGTGGGCCCGGGGCCGCGCCGGCTTATGGTTCAAAGCCCGTTGCCCCCTCCGGTCCTTCTCGTGGTGTTCTCCGCATGTGTTTCCAGGAAAAGAACCCAAGGCTGGATTTCGTCCGATCTTGTATTATTTCATTACCAGGATTTCTGAAACCAAAAAACAGCAGAAAACAGAACCGGCACTTCGGCATCTTGTTACTAGGTTAGTTCCAGAAAATGTACGACGAATATGACATAAAGTGTATAAAATATGTAGATAACATCAATAATGCATGGAACATAAGAAATTATCGATACATTGAGACGTATCAGTATCCCTGTTTAGTAGTTCTGCTCGTCCCGAGCAGATAAAACGATAACAAAGATAATTTCTGGAGTGACATGCCATC
Source organism: Lolium multiflorum (assembly GCA_030979885.1). Taxonomy (NCBI): domain Eukaryota; kingdom Viridiplantae; phylum Streptophyta; class Magnoliopsida; order Poales; family Poaceae; genus Lolium; species Lolium multiflorum. Next base: position 299,220,932 of record CM061750.1, read on the forward strand.
ATAACCGTGATCATACTATTGTAAAGCGACATGTAGAATGCATGATTTCAAAACAATGTATATGACATGAGTAAACAAGTGAATCATATAGCAAAGACTTTTATGAATAGCACTTTCAAGACAAGCATCAATAAGTCTTACATAAGAGTTAAAAGCAATAATTCCAAGTAAAGGTATTGAAGCAACAAAAATGAAGATTAAGTTTCAGCGGTTGCTTTCATAACTTATAACATGTATATCTCATGGATAATTGTCAATGCAAAGCAATATAACAACTGATATGCAAATATGTAAGAATCAATGCAAAGTTCACACAAGTGTTTGCTTCTGAGATGGAAGGAAATAGGGACTAGACATGATAACAAAAGTAAAATAAATGTCCTTCAAAGAGGAAAGCATCAATTGCTATATTTGTGCTAGAGTTTTATTTGAAACATGAACAATTCTGTCAACGGTAGTAATAAAGCATATGCATAATGTAAATTATATCTTATATGTTGCAAGCCTCATGCATAGTATACTACTAGTGCCCGCACCTTGTCCTAATTAGCTTGGACTACCGGATCATCACAATGCACATGTTTTAACCAAGTGTCGTAATGGGGTACCTATGCCGCCTGGACAAAGGTCTAAGGAGAAAGCTCGCATTGAATTTCGTTATTGATTATTCTCAACTTAGACATCCATACCGGGACAAGATAGACAATAGATAATGGACTCTCTTTTATGCATAAGCATGTGGCAACAATTAATAATTCTCATATGAGATTGAAGATATTTGTCCAAAACTGAAACTTCCACCATGGATCATGGCTTTAGTTAGCGGCCCAATGTTCTTCTCTAACAATATGCATGCTTAACCATAAGGTGGTAGATCTCTCTTATTTCAGACAAGACGAACATGCATAGCAACTCACATGATATTCAACAAAGAATAGTTGATGGCGTCCCCAGGAACATGGTTATCGCACAACAAACAATTTAATAAGAGATAAAGTGCATAAGTACATATTCAATACCACAATAGTTTTTAAGCTATTTGTCCCATGAGCTATATATTGTAAGGTGAATGATGGAATTTAAAGGTAGCACTCAAGCAATTTACTTTGGAATGGCGGAGAAATACCATGCAGTAGGCAGGTATGGTGGACACAAATGGCATAGTACTTGCTCAAGTATTTTGGATGCATGAGAAGTATTCCCTCTCGATACAAGGTTTAGGCTAGCAAGGCTTACTTGAAACAAACATAAGGATGAACCGGTGGGTACAGTAAAACTCACATAAAAGACATATTATAAACATTATAAGACTCCTACACCGTCTTCCTTGTTGTTCAAACTCAATACTAGAAATTATCTAGACCTTAGAGAGACCAAATATGCAAAACCAAATTTTAGCATGCTCTATGTATTTCTTCATTAGTAGGTGCAAAGTATATGATGCAAGAGCTTAAACATGAGCACAACAATTGCCAAGTATCACATTACCCAAGACATTATAGCAATTACTACATGTATCATTTTCCAATTCCAAACCATATAACCATTTAACGAAGAAGAAACTTCGCCATGAATACTAAAAGCTAAGAACACATGTGTTCATATGCAACAGTTGAGCGTGTCTCTCTCCCACACAAGCATGATGTAATCCAATTTATTCAAACACAAACAAAAATAAAAGGCGTACGCTCCAAGTAAATAAGATGTGATGGAATAAAATATAGTTTCAGGGAGGAACCTAGAATGTTGTCGATGAAGAAGGATGCCTTGGGCATCCCCAAGCTTAGACGCTTGGATCTTCTTAAAATATGCAGGGTGAACCACTGGCATCTCAAGCTTTCAGAGCTTACCTTCTTGATCATAGTATATCATCCCTCTCTTGACCCTTGAAAACTTCCTCCACACCAAACTCAAACAAACTCATTAGAGGGTTAGTGCATAATCAAAAACTCACATGTCTAGAGGTGACACAATCATTCTTAACATTTCTGGACATTCAAAGCTAATGGAAGGTAATGGAACAAAGAAATCCACCCAACACAACGAAAGAAGCAATGTGAAATAAAAGGCATAATCTGTCAAAACAGAACAGTCCGTAAAGACGTAAATTTTAAATGGCACCAGACTTGCTCAGATGAAATGCTCAAATTGAATGAAAGTTACATATAATCAGGATCACTCACGGAAATTGGCATAATTTTCTGAGTTACCAACAGAGAATTAGGCCCAGATTCGGTAAAGCAAGAAAACAGTTTCAAGTAGTAATCCAAATCTAGTATTGATTTACTATCAAAGACTTTACTTGGTACAACAAAACACAAAACTAAGATAAGGTGAGGTTGCTACAGTATAAACAACTTCAAGACACAAATATAAAACAAAGCACCGTAGCAAAATAACACATGGGTTATCTCCCAAGAAGTTCTTCTTTATAGCCATTAAGATGGGCTCACAGCTTTAATGATGCACTCATAAGTAGCAGACAGTTAGCGAAAGAGAGCATCCAAGAGGCAACCAAAACACATTTATGTCTAACATGCTTCCTATGCATAGGAATCTTGTAAATAAACAAGTTCATGAAGAGCAAAGTAACAAGTATAGGAAGATAAAACAAGTGTAGCTTCAAAAATTTCAGCACATAGAGAGGTGTTTAGTAACATGAAAATTTCTACAACCATATTTTCCTCTCTCATAATAACTTTCAATAGCATCATGAGCAAAATCAACAATATAACTATCACATAAAGCATTCTTATCATGAGTCTCATGCATAAAATTATTACTCTCCACATAAGCATAATCAATTTTATTAGTTGTTATGGGAGCAAATTCAACAAAGTAGCTATCATTATTATTCTCATCATCAAATATAGGAGGCATATTGTAATCATAATCAAATTTATCCTCCATAAAAGGTGGCACCAAAAGACTACTATCATTATAATCATCATAAATAGGAGGCAAGTATCATCAAAGAAAATTTTCTCCTCAATGCTTGGGGGACCAAAAATATCACAAACCAGCTTCCCCAAGCTTAGAACTTTCCATATCATTATCAACAATGGTGTTCAAAGCGTTCATACTAATATTACTACCAGCATGCAAATAAGATTCCATAGGTTTTTTAATTTTCACATCAAACAATCCATGTTTTAAATCAGGAAATAGAATAAGAAGCTCATTCTTGTCCATTATGCCAAACTAGTGTAAACAAGAAACAAAAAGTTGCAATTGCAGGATCTAAAGGAAATATCTTCGAGTACTTACAACGGCGCCGAAAAATAGCTTAGTAGCCGAGATCCGGAGTGTGAGCACTTTACCTTTCCCAAGAACGGCGCCTTGTGGGTCATTTACGTCTACGTCTCTCCTTTCAGATGCTGGTGTTGGGCTCTGGAAGAGCGTGAGGTTTGTAGAACAGCAAAGTGTTTTCTCATGGATCACCCAAGGTTTATCGAATCCTCCATGGAGGAAGAGGTCAAAGATATCCCTCTCATGCAACCCCGCAACCACAAAGCAAGAAGTCTCTCTTGTGTCCCCAACACACCTAATAGGTGTACTAGTTCGGTGAAGAGACAGTGAAATACAGGTGGTATGAATATATATGAGCAATGGCAGCGCCAAAAAATAGCTTGCTGGCGTGTAGTTGATGGTAGTATTGCAGCAGTAGTAATATAAAACAGTAAACAAGCAGCTATAGCAGTATTTAGAACAAGGCCTAGGGATTACACTTTCACTAGTGGACACTCTCAACATTGATCAAATAACAGAATAGATAAATGCATACTCTACACTTTTGTTGGATGATGAACACATTGCGTATGATTACAGAACCCTCAATGCCGGAGTTAACAAGCTCCACAATTAATGTTCATATTTTAGTAACCTTATAGTGTAAGATAGATCAAAAGACTAACCAAGTACTAACATAGCATGCACACTGTCACCTTCATGCATATGTATGAGGAATGATCGCATCAATACTATCATAGCAATAGTTAACTTTGCAATCTACAAGAGATCATGACCATCATAGCATAAACCAAGCACTAACACGGATGCACACACTCTTTACCATTACATCGTGCAGGAGTGAATAAAACTACTTTAATAACATTACATGAGTAGCACATAGATAAATTGGGATACAAACATATTGCAATCATAAAGAGATATAACAAGCACCTCACTATGCCATTCATCAGTGAATAAGTACTTCGTGAAATATAGCCCAAGAGACCCACACGGGTGCACACACTGTCACCTTTACACACGTGGGACAAGGAGTCTCCGGAGATCACATAAGCAAAATTCACTTGACTAGCATAATGACATCAAGATTACAAGCATCATCATATGAATCTCCACAATCATGGCAGCTCACAGAGATTATTGTATTGAAGCACATAGGAGAGAGATGAACTACATAGCCACCGGTACAGCCCCGAGCTCGATGGAGAACCACTCCCTCCTCATGGGAACGGAGATGAAGATGGCGGTGGAGATGGCGGCGGTGTCGATGGAGAAGCCTTCCAGGGGCACTTCCTCGTCAAACAACGGAATGAGAGACTCGTCCCCGTATCTTGGCTCTCGCGGGCGGCGGCGGCTCTGGAAGGTTTCTGTGGTTTTGCCGAACGTATCGTGTTTTCGCGTACGGGAGGTTTGAATAGGCGAAGAGGTTAAGAGGGCTTTAAGGCACACACCACATGGCGGCGTCGGGCCAGGGGCCTCGGGAAGCCGCGCCGGTTTATGGTCCTGGGGCCCAAAGGCTCCCTCCCGGTCCTTCTCGTGTGTTCTGGATGCTTCCGGTGAAAATAGAACCCGGGCGTTGATTCTTCGTCCAATTCCCAGAATATTTCGTTACTAGGATTTCTAAAAACAAAAACAGCAGAAAATAGTGAATCTGGCACTTCTGCATTCTGTTAATAGGTTAGTTCCAGAAAATGCACCTAATATGACATAAAGTGTGCATAAACATGTAGATATCACAATAATGTGGCAAGGAACATAAGAAATTATCGATACGTTGGAGACGTATCAACCACCACTAGTAATGCTAATGTTACATGTTGCTGCACCTCCTACTACTAATAAAAGAATTGGTGTTAGCAATGTTTCCACTTTTAATGCAAAGCGAAAACTACCTGAAATTGCTAAAACTGCTGAAACTGCCTGTGATAAAGCTGCTAAATTTTTTTTCAACATTGGGGATGATGATCTCATTGCTTTAGATTATAATGGTTTGAATTTTGATGATTGCCACATCTCTGAAGTTATAAAGTTCTTGCAAAAACTTGCTAAAAGTCCTAATGCTAGTGCTATAAATTTGGCTTTCACGCAACAACATATTACAAATGCTCTCATAAAAGCTATAGAAGAGAAACTAGAGCGCGAAGCCTCTATTCCTAAAAAGCTAGATATTATTGAGAGCCCATCATTAAGATGAAGGTTAGAAGATTTTGATTGTAATGCTTATGTGATTTTGGTGCAAGTATTTCCGTTATGCCGAAGAAAATTTATAATATGCTTGACTTGCCACCGCTGAAAATTGTTATTTGGATGTTAATCTTGCTGATCATTCTACAAAGAAACCTTTGGGGAAAGTTGATAATGTTCGCATTACGGTAAACAATAACCTTGTCCCCGTTGATTTTGTTGTCTTGGATATTGAATGCAATGCATCTTGTCCCATTATATTAAAGACCTTTTCTTCGAATCGTTGGAGCTACTATTGATATGAAGGAAGGTAATATAAAAAATATCAATTTCTCCTCAAGAAAAATACTTCCTAAGAGCAGAATGAGCACCTTTGTCCCATTTTTAGAACAAATTCATGATGTTGATGCTTCGTCTCCTATAACATTTGATACACACACTTTCTCAGCGCCTAGCTGAAAAGGCGCAGAAATAGCTTATGGGAGATAACCCATGTTTATTTCTGCACTTTGTTTTTATTTTGTGTTTTGGAAGTTGTTTACTACTGTGGCAACCTCTCCTTATCTTAGTTTGTGTTTTTGGCCGCCACGCGCAATTGATAGAAAGTTCATAATTTAGATTTGGATTTGACCGCAGTAGCTTTCAGACTTCTTTGTCACACGCACTCGATCGTTTCGTAAAATTCAGAAAAATATACAATTTACGTGCGTGATCTCAGATATGCAATGCACCTCATTCAATTGAGCATTTTCATTTGAGCCAGTCTGGTGCCATTTTAAAATGGTCATCTCTATTTTGATAGATTCTGCCTTTTTATTTGCATTGCCTCTTTGCTATGCTGAATTTTGGATCCATTAATGTCCAAGCAGCTATGCAATGTCTCAAAGTGTTAAGAATGATTGTGGCCACCTTCCAAATACACTCTTTTATTGTGCACTCAAATTCTTAATGAGTTGCTTTGAGCTGGGAGGCGGGTGAAGTTATGATCAAGAGAGATTTCCCCATGACGGGGGGGGCGAGTATGAGTGTTCTAGTTTGGGGACTCGTAATCCAAACTCCTGCATTCTACTACAAGACCCCATGAGCCACCCTAAGCTTGGGATGCTTATATCCCAAGGCATCTCTTTCTTCATCGACATAACACACTGTTCTCCGAAATCATATTTCCTTATTCTTCACATCTTGCAAGCTTTGCTTTGGAGCACGGCTTGTTTTTTTTTTGTTTTGTTTCTGGTTTGACAAATGGACTCCTAGCATTCACTTCATGGGAGAGAGACACGCTCCGCTCAGCATGGATGCATGCCCTTAGCTCTAATTATGGGGGACTACGGGGCTGGTTTTCCTTCAAGCAAATTAAAAATATATGGTTGAATTGAAAATGATTACATGTAGTAATGTTTCCAAATGTTTTGGGGTAATGTGATATTTTTGGTAATTGTTGCGCTCATGTTTGTTTCCAGCTTGCAATCTCCATTAATGAAGAAATATAGAGCATGCTAAAGTTTGGTTTCCATATTTGTCTCTGTCTAGATAATTTCTAGCTTCAATGTATTATTCGGCAGTAGAGTCTTATAATGTTTTCAATATGTCTTTTTATGTAGTATTTTTTGTGCTGCACGTTCATCTCAGGCTCTGTCTCAAATGCGCTAGCCTAAACCTCCAGACGAGTGGGGTCACTCTCTCATGCATCCAAAAACACTCTGTTGTCTCACTATGCATTTGTGTCCACTATACCAACCTGGCATGGTGGTTTCTCCGCCATTCCAAAGTGCCTTTGTTTGAGTGCTACTTTAAAATCTCCATCATTCGCCCCAATATATATATTTTCCATGGACAAATAGTTTAAAATTATTGCGGTACTGAATATGTAATATGCATTCTATCTCTTATTAAGTTGTTGTTTGTGCGATAAATCTGTTTTCGGGGACGCCATCAACTACTTTTTGTTGAATTTCATGTGAAATCGCCATGCATGTCTGCCTTGTCTCAAGTAAGAGCTGCACTTTACCACCTATGGTTACATGCATATTGTTAGAGAAGAATATTGGGCCGCTAACAAGGCCATGATCCATGGTGGAAGCCTCCAGCTTTGGACATATATCCTTCATTCAATGAAAATACACTGTTGCTACGCTTATGCATAAAGAGGAGTCCACATCGCTGTCCATGTTGCCCTATGGATGTCTAAGTTGAGAATAATCAATAGTGAGAAATCCAATGCGAAGCTTTTCTCCTTGTGACTCCAGACAAAGTGTATATACTCTATTGCACATCACTTGGTTAAACATGCGGGACAGATTTATCCTGTAGTCTCGCTACTCAGGACAACAGCGGCACTATTAGTATACTATGCATGAGGCTTCCAACTTGTAAGATATACTTTACATGATGCATATGCTTTATTACTATCGCTGGGACAAATAGTCTCATAGTTTTCAAAAATTTAAATAATAAATATAGGGCAACGATGCTTTTCTCTTGAAGGATTATCCTTTTACTTATCGTTGAGTCAGCCTCATCTATTTTCCACTACAGTACCTAGGTGAATCGTGGCATTGATTTACATATGCATATTGCACTTTGTTGAGCTTATGTTGACAATATCCATGAGATATACATGTTAAGTGTTGAAAGCAACATGAAACTTAATCTTTCTTTGTGTTGCTTCAACACCTTTACTTTTATTTATTGTGAGTTAACTTCTATGCAAGACTTATTGATGCTTGTCTGAAGTGCTATTCATGAAAAGTCTTTGCCATATATGATTCACTTGTTTACTCATGTCATATACATTGTTTTGATCGCATTCACTACATATGCTTTAAAGTAGTATGATCAAGGTTATGATGGTAATGTCACTCCGTAAAATTATCTTGTTATCGCTTTACTGCCGACGAGCACCTGCTTGGGGATGCCGATACGTCTCCAACGTATCGATACTTCTTATGTTTCATGCCACATTATTGATGTTATTCACATGTTTTATGCACACTTTATGTCATTCGCATTTTCTCGGGAACTAAATCGCATTAACAAGATGTCATGCCGCTGTCAGTCATTGTTTTTGGTTTCTAAATCCTAGTAACGCAATATTCTCGGAATTGGACGAAATCAACGCCTGGTGGTCCTATTTTTGCACGAAGCTTCCAAAAGACCGAAGAGGAGATTTGGCGGGCCACGAGGTACAACTTTGTGGCCAGGCGGCCCTCGGCCGCGCCCGAATTGCAGGTGGGGCCTCGTGCCCCCCTCCCCGACTTGGGCTCCTTCCGCCTACTTAAAGCCTCTCCACTGAAACTCCTCAGCATCGAGAGCCACTATAATGAAAACCTTACTCGAGACGCCGCCGCCTCCAATCCCATCTCGGGGGATTCAGGAGACGTCCGGCACCCCGCCGGAGAGGGGACTCATCTCCGGGGGACTCTACGCCGCCATGGTCGCTTCCGGAGTGTGAGTAGTCTACCCCCGGACTATGGGTCCATAGCTGTAGCTAGATGGTTGTCTTCTCTCATTGTGCTTCATTGTTCTGTCTTGTGAGCTGCCTAACATGGTCAAGATCATCTATTTGTGTAATTCCATATGTTGCGTTTGTTGGGATCCGATGAATAGAGAATACATGTTATGTTGATATCAATCTGTTGTTCATGTGTTGTTTATGATCTCGCATGCTCTCCGGTTATTAGTAGATGCTCCGGCTGTTGATGCTAGCACCCAAGAGGGAGTATTTATGTCGAGTAGTGGGTTCATGTCTCCTCAGTAACTCGAGGTGGATCGATGGCGTGTATTTCACACGTCCGTTGGGCAACCCCAAGAGGAAGGCATGAGCCATTACAGCAAAGTTTTCCCCTCGTAAAGAAAACCAAGGTTTATCGAAATCAAAGAGGGGAGCGGGTTAGCACGTTGAAGGTTGATACAAGGGATGTAGTATGCGCAACACCAGGGATTCCGGCCCCAACGTGGAACCTCACAACAAAACCGAAGTACTTTGCCCCAACGAAAACAGTATTGAGGCTGTCAATCTCACCGGCTTGCTGTAACAAAGGATTAACCCGTATTGTGTGGAAGATGATTGTCGTGAAAACAAAGAGAATCAAGTATTAAAGATTGTATTTCTCAAGAAAGAGACCACCCGGGTCCACAAATACTGTAGGTGTCTCTCCCATAAGACAAACAAAGATGTTGGGTGAACAAATTACAGTTGGGCAATTGACAAATAAAGAGAGCATGACAACGCACATACATATCATGATGAGTATAGTGAGATTTAATTGGGCATTACGACAAAGTACATAGACCGCCATCCAACTCGCATCTATGCTAAAAAGTCCACCTTCAGGTTATCATCCTAACCCCTTCCAGTATTTATGTTGCAAAGCAACAGACAATTGCATTAAGTATGGTGCGAATGCAATCAACAACTACATCCTTAGACATGGAGTATCAATGTTTTATCCCTAGTGGCAACAGCACAACACAACCTTAGAACTTTCTCTCACATCGTCCTGTGTCAATGCATGAACCCACCATCGATACATAAGTACTCCCTCTGAGTTACAAGCATCTACTTGGGCTGAGCATCTACTAGTAACGGAAAGCATGCAAGATCTCATAAACAACACATAAGCATAACTTGATAATCAACATAACAAGTACTTATTCATCGGATCCCAACAACGTAACATATAGAATTACAGATAGATCTTGATTATGTTAGGCAGCTCACAAGATCCGACAATGATAGCACAATGGGGAGTAGACAACCATCTAGCTACCGCTATGGACCCATAGTCCAGGGGTAGACTACTCCACACATCACACCTGAGGCGACCATGGGGCTGCGTAGAGTCCTCCGGGAGATGATTCCCTCTCCGGCAGGGTGCCGGAGCGATCTCCGGATCCCAGATGGGATCGGCGGCGGCGCGTCCGAAGGTTTTCGTATCGTGGCTCTCGGCACTGGGGGTTTCGTCACGGAGGCTATTTGTAGGCGGAAGGGCAGTCAAGAGGCGCACGCCCCAGACCACAGGCCGGCGCGGCCAGAGGGGTGGCCGCGCCGCCCTAGGGTGTGGCCCCCCTGCCGCCCTCTTCGTCTCTTCGGACTTCTGAAGTTTGTGGAAAAAATAGGCCTCGGGCTTGATTTCTGGCCCACCCTCCGAGAATATTTCTTACTAGGATTTCTGAAACCAAACAGCAGAAACAAAGAACTGGTACTTCGGCATCTTGTTAATAGGTTAGTTCCAGAAATGCACGAATATGACATAAAGTGTGCATAAAACATGTAGATAACATCAATAATGTGGCATGGAACATAAGAAATTATTTTATACGCTTTGAGACGTATCAGCACTTGCTTAGTTCTTCGTCGTCCCTGAAAGGTAAAAACGAGCAATACGTATAATTTCCTGAGTGACATGCCACTGCTAATCTGATCATACTATTTGTAAAGCATATGTAGTGAATGTAGCGATCAAACAATATATATGACATGAGTAAACAAGTGAATCATAAAGCAAAGACTTTCATGAATAGCATTTCAAGACACATCAATAAGTCTTGCATAAGAGTTAACTCATAAAAGCAATAATTCACAAAGGCATTGAAGCAACATAAAAGAAGATTAAGTTTCAGCGATTGCTTTCAACTTGTAACATGTAAATCTCATGGATATTGTCCACATAGAGTAATATAATAAGTGCACTTAAGTATGTAGGAATCAATGCACGGTTATCACAAGTGTTTGCTTCTTTGAGGTGGAGAGAAATAGGTGAACTGACTCAACATTGAAAGTAAAAGAATGGTCTTCCATAGGAAAAGCAACGATTGCTATATTTGTGCTAGAGCTTTGATTTTGAAAACATGAAACAATTTTGTCAACGGTAGTAATAAAGCATATGCATCATGTAAATTATGTCTTATGTTGCAAGCCTCATGCATAGTGTACTAATAGTGCCCGCACCTTGTCCCACTAGCTTTGACTACCGGATCATCACAATGCATTGTTTTTACCAAGTGTCATTAGCAGTACTCCCCTATGCCGCCTGTACAAGTGTCTAAGGAGAAAGCTCGCATTGGATTTCGCTATTGATTATTCTTCAACTTAGACATCCATACTGGGACAATATAGACAAATAGATAAGGACTCCTCTTTTACGCATAAGCATGTAACAACAATTAATAATTTTCTCATTTGAGATTTGAGGATTGTTGTCCAAAACTGAAACTTCACCATGGATCATGGCTTTAGTTAGCGGCCCAATGTTCTTCTCTAACATATGCATGCTTAACCATAAGGTGGTAGATCTCTTACTTCAGACAAGACGGACATGCATAGCAACTCACATGAAATTCAACAATGAATAGTTGATGGCGTCCCCATGAACATGGTTATCGCACAACAAGCAACTTAATAAGAGATAAAGTGTATAATTACATATTCTCAATACTACAATAGTTTTTAAGCTATTTGTCCCATGAGCTATATATTGTAAAGGTGAATGATGGAATTTTAAAGGTAGCAGTCAAGTAATTTACTTTGGAATGGCGAGGGCATTATCATGTGTAGGTAGGTATGGTGGACACAAATGGCATAGTGATTGGCTCAAGATTTGGATGGATGCATGAGAAGTATTCCTCTCGATACAAGGTTTATGGCTAGCAAGGCTTATTTGAAACAAACACAAGGATGTACCGCCGATGCAGCAAAACTCACATAAAAGATATATTGGAAAACATTATAAGACTCTACACCACTTTCCTTGTTGTTCAAACTCAATACTAGAAATTATCTAGACCTTAGAGAAACCAAATATGCAATCCAAATTTAAGCATGCTCTATGTATCTTCTTCATTAATGGGTGCAAAGCATATGATGCGAGCTAAACATGAGCACAACAATTGCCAAGTATCACATTACCTAAGACATTTATATAAATTACTACATGTATCATTTCAATTCCAACCATATAACAATTTAACGAAGGAGAACTTCGCCAAGAATACTATGAGTAGAAACCAAGGACATACTTGTCCATGTGCTACAGCGGAGTCTCTCTCCCACGAAGTGAATGCTAGGATCCATTTATTCAAACAAAACAAAAAAAACAAAACAAACCGACCGCTCCAAGAAAAGCACATAAGATGTGATGGAATAAAAATATAGGTTCAGGGGAGGAACCTGTGGAGCATCAAGAAAATGATGAAGAAGGATGCCTTGGGCATCCCCAAGCTTAGACGCTGAGTCTTCTTGATAAATGCAGGGGTGAACCACCGGGTATCCCCAAGCTTAGAGTTACCCTCCTTGATCATGTTGCATCATACCTCTCTTGATCCTTGGAAACTTCCTCCACACCAAACTCAAACAAACTCATTAGAGGGTTAGTGTACAATATAAATTGACATATTCAGAGGTGACATACAATCATTCTTAACACTTCTGGACATTGTATAACGCTACTGGACATTAGTGGATCAAAGAAATTCATCCAATACAGCAAAAGAGGCAATGCAACAAAGGCAGAATCTGTCAAAACAGAACAGTTCGTATTGACGAATTTTAAAATGGCACCAGACTTGCTCAAATGAAAATACTCAAATTGAATGAAAGTTGCGTACATATCTGAGGACCATGCACGTAAATTGGCTTAATTTTCTGAGTTACCTACAGGGAGGTGGACCCAGATTCGTGACAGCAAAGAAATCTGGAACTGTGCAGTAATCCAAATCTAGTATTTACTTTTCTATCAACGGCTTAACTTGGCACAACAAAACACAAAACTAAGATAAGGAGAGAGGTTGCTACAGTAGTAAACAATTAAGACACAAAACAAAAACAAAGTACTGTAGGTAAAACATGGGTTGTCTCCCATAAGCGTTTAACGCCTTTCTTGCCTAGGCTATAAAGTGTGTATCACATTATCAAGAGACTATGTCACATCATAATTTGTTCTCATAATAGAATCAAAAGGCAACATTCACTTTTTCTAGGGAAGTGTTCACAATAAATTTCTGCTCAGTTCTCCTCTTAGCTTTTTGGGACATTTAATATGATGCTAAAACACAAATTTATATAATCATATTAGGACTTTATAAGTTTGCAACTTACAACCTCATGGCATTTATCAATTTAAACCATTGATATCTAAAAGAATGATCATTGTCCCAATATTGAAAATTCAGTTTATCCACACAGTTCTCAGGTCAAAGCTTGTGCGCTTTCACTGCCATTTTTTGCATTAGAAGTGAACATTACACCACCTGGACTTTATTGTATTAGTAGAGGCAGTAACATGTGGCTAGTACACTATACAGTGGTATATCAAACCTAGTTATCTCCTTCCCTTATGGTTTTTCATTTCCATCCCACCTAGCCATCATGTATTAACTTATATTTCTATTAACTTGAACTGAATTTACATTCACAGCATAATTGATTATATTGATTCTATTAGAGGCAAAAACTTTTGATTTCAAAGATCAACATCGTAGGCAAGACTATCAACTTTAGAAGCAAGTATATCAATTTTCCCAAGCTTTCTTCAACAGATTTGTTAAAAGCGGTTTGCGTACTAATAAATTCTTTTAAGCATGGCTTCAAGTCCAGGGGGTGAACCCTATTATTGTTGTAAGAATTCCATAAGAATTACCATCATTGCCATTATTATAAGGATATGGCCTATAGTTGTTACTAGAATTGTCCCAACATTGTTGTTGAAATTACTATTTTTAATGAAGTTTACATCAACATGTTCTTCTTGTGCAACCAATGAAGCTAATGGAACATTATTAGATCAATATTAGTCCTATCATTCACAAGCATAGACATAGCATCAATCTTATCACTCAAGGAAGAGGTTTCTTCATAACTTAATTTCTCTACCTTGGTGGAGCCTCCTTTCCGTGTGCCATTCGTAGTAGTTGATCATCATATTATCAAGAAGTTTGTTGTTTCACCAAGAGGATGGATATAAAGGTACTCAAAGAGCTGAATCCAATAAATTTGCGAAGAAAAATTCTATCCCGTACAGAAGGTTTGGATGATCATCCAAGTACTCAGCCATGTGTTGGGCAATTTTTAACCAGAGATTTATTCTTTCCCAAGCTTGAGCAACATGTTCAGTATCTAATTGTTTAAAATTCATTATGCTTCTCCTCAAAGATATAATTTTAGCAGGGGGATAATATCTACCAATAAAAGCATCCTTGCATTTAGTCCATGAATCAATACTATTCTGAGGCAAAGATAGCAACCAATCTTTAGCTCTTCCTCTTAATGAGAAAGGAAACAATTTCAGTTTAATAATACCATCTACATCTTTATATTTTTGCATTTCACATAATTCAACAAAAATTATTAAGATGGGCAGCAGCATCATCAGAACTAACACCAGAGAATTGCTCTCTCATAACAAGATTCAGTAAAGCAGGTTTAATTTCAAAGAATTCTGCTGTAGTAGCAGGTGGAGCAATAGGTGTGCATAAGAAATCATTATTATTTTTGGTTGTGAAGTCACACAACTTAGTGTTTTCAGCGTTGGCTATTTTAGCAACAGTAAATAAAGCAAACTAGATAAAGTAAATGCAAGTAACTAATTTTTTTTTTGTGTTTTTGATATAGTAAACAAGATAGCAAATAAAGTAAAATTAGCAACCAATTTTTTTGTATTTTGATTTAGTGCAGCAAACAGTAGTAAATAAACTAAGCAAGACAAAAACACAGTAAAGAGATTGAGACCCCCTTGCAGCGTGTCTTGATCTCCCGGCAATGGCGCCAGAACCATGCTTGATGGCGTGTATTTCACACGTTCGTTGGGCAACCCCAAGAGGAAGGCATGATGCGCACAGTAGAGTTTTCCCTCAAAAAGAAACCAAGGTTTATCGAACCAGGAGGAGCCAAGAAGCGCGTTGAAGGTGATGGCGGCTGGATGTAGTGCGGCGCAACACCAGGATTCCGGCGCCAACGTGGAGCACAACACAACCAAAGCACTTTGCCCCAACGAAACAGTGAGGTTGCTGTCAATCCCACCGGCTTGCTGTAACAAAGGATTAACCGTATTGTGTGGAAGATGATTGTTTGCAGAAACAGTAGAACAAGTATTGCAGTAGATTGTATTTCAGTAAAGAGAATTGGACCGGGGTCCACAGTTCACTAGAGTGTTCCTCCCATAAGACAAACAGCATGTTGGTGAACAAATTACGCTTGGGCAATTGACAAATAAAGAGAGCATGACAATGCACATACATATCATGATGAGTATAGTGAGATTTAATTGGGTATTACGACAAAGTACATAGACCGCCATCCAACTGCTGCATCTATGCCTAAAAAGTCCACCTTCGTGTTATCATCCGAACCCTTTCCGGTATTAAGTTGCAAAGCAACATACAATTGCATTAAGTATGGTGCGAATGTAATCAATAACTACATCCTGACATAGCATCAATGTTTTATCCCTAGTGGCAACAGCACAACATAACCTAGAACTTTCTGTCACTGTCCTGTGTCAATGCAGGCATGAACCCACCACCATCGAGCATAAGTACTCCCTCTTGGAGTTACAAGCATCTACGTGGCCAGAGCATCTACTAGTAACGGAGAGCATGCAAGATCATAAACAACACATAAGCATAACTTTGATAATCAATATAACAAGTATTCTCATATTCATCGGATCCAACAAACACAACATGTAGCATTACAAGTAGATGATCTTGATCATGTTAGGCAGCTCACAAGATCCGACAATGATAGCACAATGGGGAGAAGACAACCATCTAGCTACTGCTATGGACCCATAGTCCAGGGGTAGACCACTCACACATCACACCGGAGGCGACCATGGCGGCGTAGAGTCCTCCGGGAGATGATTCCCCTCCCCGGCAGGGGGCCGGAGGCGATCTCCTGGATCCCCCGAGATGGGATCGGCGGCGGCGGCGTCGGGAAGGTTTCTCCGTATCGTGCCTCGGGCACGGGGGTTTCGTCACGGAGGGCTATTTGTAGGCGGGAAGGGCAGGTCAAGAGGCGGCACGGGGCCCCACACCACAGGGCCGCACGGCCAAGGTGGGCCGCGCCGCCCTAGGTGTGGCCCCCGTCGCCCCTCTTCGTCCTCCTTCGGACTTCGGAGTCAGGAAAATAGGCCCCCCGGGCTTTGATTTCGGCTCCAATTCCGAGAATACTTCCTACTAGGATTTCTGAAACCAAAAACAGCAGAAAATAAGGAACACTCTGGCATCTTGTTAATAGGTTAGTCCAGAAAATGCACGAATATGACATAAGTGTGTATAAAACATGTAGATAACATCAATAATGCGTGGAACATAAGAAATATCGATACGTCGGAGACGGGGTGACAAGAACCTCTAAGGTTATGGGATGTGTCAGTTGCTACTCAGGGATAAAACATTGATGCTATGTCCAAGGATGTAGTTGTTGATTACATTACGCACCATACTTAATGCAATTGTCTCGGGTTGCTTTGCAACTTAACATCGATGGTTCGGATGATAACTCGCAAGGTGGACTTTTTAGTATAGATGCAAATGGACATGTTCATGTACCTTTGTCGTAATGCCCAATTAAATCTCACTATACTCATCATAATATGTGTATGTGCATGGTCATGCCCTCTCCATTTGTCAATTGCCCAACTGATTTGTTCACTCAACATGCTATTTATCTTATGGGAGAGACACCTCTAGTGAACTCGTGGACCCCGGTCCAATTCCTTTACATCTGCATCTACTGCAATACTTGTTCTACCGTTTTCCGTAAACAATCATCTTCCACACAATACGGTTAATCCTTTGTTGCAGGTAAGCCGGTGAGATTGATAACCTCATTGCTTCGTTGGGGCAAAGTACTTGGTTGTGCAGCAGGGTTCCACATTGGCACTGGTGTTGCGCCGCACTACATCCCGCCGCCATCAACCTTCAACGTGCTTCTTGGCTCCTACTGGTTCGATAAACCCTGGTTTCATACTGAGGGAAAACTTGCCGCTGTACGCATCACACCTTCCTCTTGGGGTTCCCAACGGACGTGTGGTGGCCGAGCTCCTCCTCTGCGCTGTCGTCTCCGGAGAAGAGAACGAAGACGACGACTTGCCTCGCACGAATTTTAAAGCGAGCCGAAACGGTACCTGGGCTGTTTCGTTTATGGGCTGGGCTGGCGACTGGGTTGTCACGGCTGCAATGGTCACGAAAATCCTCCTTTCTCTATTTTCCCTTTTTATTTTCTCGTTTATTTTGTGATTTAATTCAAATTGAATTCTATTTTGTTTTTATTTGAATATCAATACAATTTGATAATCATGGTCAATTTCAGGAATGTTGCTATTTTTAGTCAAGTATTGCAATTTTGATTAGATTATATTTTGTGAGATTTGAATAAAGCAGAAATGGGTTTAAATATTTACCTCAATTCTCTTCTTAATTTAGGAACCAATTCTATTTTAAATGATTTAAAAATTTATAACATTTAGGTTAAACTAGTGTGCTTAACAATATGGATTGTTCACATATAATTTTCATTATGGCTAAATTAAATGGTATTGAGAATGGGGTTGGTTCATGATTTTATGTGGAGAATTATTTCTAGGATTAAGCATATGGTTGGATAAACTCTATATTTAATAATCTTGCTTAGCAACTTCTAGCTTGAACTACCTATTCTAATTCCTAGGTTTTAGTTGTGATCACCCAAGTGATACACAAATTAGGGCCTATCATTTTATGTGAAGTGGATCCTATGTGAAAGGTTTAGGGTTTTGCATACTCTTCTTTAAATTGCAATATAAATAGCCATGAGGCAAGGTTGGGTTCTACTTATAATCCCAAGTGGTACTTGGATTGAAATTCAAATGTGGTATAGGGTTTTAGTAGTGATCACCCAAGTGATACACAAGCTAGCATTGGGTATAAGCATAAGCTTTGATTATGTTTTATTGGCTAGGGTTACTCCTCCTCACTTAGTTAGAATTCTTGTATCAAGGCAATGCTAGGGTTGTCCCAAATGTTTGGATAAACAAGGGTTGAGTTTATGCCATTACTCCTCCACTCAATATATGAGGATTGGTTCAGGGTTTATTACTACTGGTGTACCTATCATTTTATGTGATAGATGAGATCTATTAGTCATATATATAGGTTTAACTTATTATCCCAATTTATAGGATAAGATCATGCATTAGACATGATCAACTATTCCTCCCTAATCTCTCTTTATTATTCCTCTCATCACACTCACCTAGATTCTTAGGGTTTATGATCATCACCAAGTTGCAATGATCACAACAATTGCCTCTCTTGAATTTCTAGTCAAATAGGTACTTACTTACCATCAAGTGTTAGCTAGGTCAAGTAGGGTTTAGCACTTGACTTGTACTCCTTATAGCATTAATTAATATCAATGGCTTACCTCACTTAAACAGGGTTTGAATATTAACATGTGGCTCTACTCAATGAATGGTATAAACATAATAAAATGATCCTCTCCTTTCTCTGAGGTTTAATAGGAATGAGTTGAGGAAACAAGATTGGAATGGTCAAGGTTAATGAAGAATGAATATGAATGTTATTGACTTGGTTCAAGTATTGTAGTTGAAAAGATATACCATGTGAATCATGGTAAGAATTACTTATTTAGTACAGGACATGGAAAAGATAAGTAAAGAATAGGTTCTTAATTATTCATGTTCTTTGATTTAGACTTGAACTAGCAGGGTGACCCGCACATTTGTGCGGCGAGATTTATTTTATATTGTTTTATTAGTATTTTATCATTTTCCATATTGATCATATTAAATTATAAGAGGCTAGCAAGTGACATAAATTTAAATACAAAATTATTTTACAAAGAATATTCATGTGAAACATCATTAGTATTATGTTTTTACATGGTTGAGTAGTAAAACTCCTAAGTTTTTTAGGGATCTCTAATAATAGGTATAGTGTTATTTGTAAGACATCATATATACTTGGTGTGTCCCTAGATTTTGAACAAGAATTAGCTCCGGCTCTTTCAGCTCTTCCTAGATCCGACTTGTAATGTTTACCTCAAATCGAGATATTTTATGGCTTACACTAAACTTTGTGCTTTGATACTCCATCCACTTCAACATTGTTCGTAATGCTCTGGCTTTTTGTGTGTGCACCTTCTATTATAATTTTCACACATAAATATATAACAAAACAATTTGTACATACCCTTTGCCAATCAAAGCATTGTGTATCAACATTATTTTTAAACCTCTCTCTCTCTCTCTCTCTCATCATGTGCTTGTTTTTGTCAGCATGTTTTCTCATACACTTCAAATGCTAAGATCTTTACTGTCAAGAAGACAAAGTCCCTTCAATTTGACTTACAATACACTCGCTTAAATATATATACATTGGAATGGATCTGACGGTTCTTCTTACACAACGTACCAGTTTATTATTTCTAGCATATGTTATCAGCTGCTGGGAACTACATGAGAGACATCTAGTTCATATAAGCATGTATTTATGACTTCCACTCTAGTATGTACAAAAACAACATTGCAAAGTTTCTTGCTATCATGCAGACATTCCATATTGTTGGAACTAAGAATTTTAGTTCATATTTTATTTTGACATTACTAAGGACTTCATATGGATTACACAATGTTGTTTTGCTTGATTCCTCTATATCTTATTTTGAAATGGATATTTAATGAGATTTTTATATATCAGACACCAGATATTCATGCAGTTCATCTGAAGAACTAAAAAAAAAAATCTTACCCACCTTTTAATTTCATGTAAAGTTAACATGGAAATCCGGACTTCAAGTGGTGTAAAATTCATATATAAGAAACTGAAGCGACATATAAATTTCTTTGGTCTTTACTTACAATCCAGCCATGTGGCGTGTGCAATATTTCAATTCCTCCGGATCTCTCGCGTTTCTCTATCAGTACTTTGAGCTAATTACTTTCTCTCCATATATATACGATGTATCAGCCCTCTTTTTTTATTGTTCTGTATCAGCTCCTCTTAGATATACTTCAGTATATATGTACCTTCATCAAAATCCTTTGGATGTAAGATGCATGTTGCTTCAAGGAAAGGACATGAATTGTTTAATTCCCCTTGGTGAACTGAGCAGTCCGTCATAACTTATATTCTGGAGTATGGACTTGGACATTCAACTTGAGTCTGGCGTGATCAGAAAAAATATCAGAGCCCAACCTAATGGTCATTGCAGTATCCTGGAAGTCACCAAATTCTTCTAGTAACGATCTGTTCGGCTCCACTCCTAAACCCGGCAAACTTCGCCACGTTGTTGGCGCGAGAGTCATGGGGTGGTTGGCGTGCATATTTGCTGAGCGCGGCGGCTAAGTGAGAGGCCGATCCAGGGCGGAGGTTGTGCTAAACTGCTAATTCCCTATCTCTCTGCCCTTCCTTCATCTGCTCCTCATCGTCTCGTGTCTCTACATCCGGAGGTCACATCACCATATGGGGAGCATGCTACATGGGGCCCATCGGACACGTCGACCACGTCGCCAGCACACGGCAGAAGTCAATCTCGTCGTGAATAGGGCGGGCATTAGCGGACGTTCAAGATCGTTGATATCGGCTAGACTGCGAGAGTGCAACATGCAGCGGCCTGTAGAGCTCGAACTCCTTTGTGGTACAGTCCGCCATGAAAAATCGTCAGCTTGCCGTCCGTGCGCTTGGGTTTTCGGATGGAACTTGGGGCTCGTCGCGGGGATGCATTGTTTCGATGAGATTAGCTCGTCTGGATGTGGCGTTCATTTTGATCTCCTCTGGTAGCCTGGTGTTCCAAACTGAACCTGACTTGGATTGGCAGACGTAGGAAAAAAAGCCAGGACGGACGCTCGAAAGACGAATTTATTTGACCTACAAAACGGACCGAGCTACCATCTGATTGCAACTAAATAGATTTCTGTTGCGACAAAGCCGGATCAGATCAGTTTATTTCTCCAAATCAAGACGCCATGAATCCAAACCGGAAACCAATACCATGTTTACCACCAACCTATTTTTTTATTTTATAATCCAATAATCGAAACAAAGTCTATCAGGTGCAACGTGACAGTTTTTTGTGTTCAAAATATTATGTATTGGTACATGTTACGCTCCAGTTTTTTTTGTGCGCGGCTTTTTAAAATCCAAGCCGTTCTTTTTTGGGCGTTAAATCTTAATTATTTGTGTTCTTTGATTTATAGTTGAATAATTATTCATGTGTTGTTGTTAGAATTATCATGTTGAGATCCTTTATAAGATCTTGTAGTGGATCCTTACTTAAGGTTTTGTTTGTTGTAAATCTACTTCTATTTGATCTAGCCCATAGATCAAATCATCTCTACCCAAAAAAAGCAAGATTTTAGCAAAGATCACAGTGAAGTTTATAGCACTTGGATGATCTACTTCAATTCCAGCAAGTCAAGTGAAACTTCCAGTGGTAAGTTTTATTTGAAAGCGCTAAAATTCCCCGGATTTTTCTATGCATGAATGCAATGCACACACTTTGGTGTTCTCTCATTTTATAGCCTCTAAACCTGGGATATTACATCAACCACTATACTTGCGGGTGTTTTGGCGATTAGGACTGCGGCCTAGATACATTTTCCAGGCCAGACCACCGATGCGGGGTCTAGTCTGGCCCAAAAACGGCCAAAAGCCCCATATCGGCTCGCTGCCACGTATGCAGTCCGATATAGGGGGTCTGTTAGAGTTGCTCTAAGAGAATTAAAACTGCAAATTTTTCTTTCTTTTGGAACTGCTAATGTTGTTTGGGGACTTTAGGTGTTTTTGTGCAACCTATTATATAACTGATGACATTGCAATGCATGCATGAAGCGCAACACAGTTTAAAGCAGATGTCAACAGAGACAGGAGAGACTCAATCAGATGAGGTATTAAGATGACCAACGATCACCGTATACGTATGTTTTCTGCGTGATCACCCGTCGCCGGCTGGCCCATGCCGCAACTTTGTGCATGGGATGACGCGGCATCGACATGGCATGCGTGACACCTGGAAACAAATTAAAGGAAGCCGTCAGATGACATGCCGAGCACGTACAGCCAGGTCGTAGGTGCATGAATGCACCGAGATAGGTCGGCCAGTCGTCGATCGACGGCAGATGCCGGAACTTCTGTAGTTCTGTAGGAACGGACGAATGAATACTCGGCTGTACCAGTACGTATATACGGTGTACCTGGCGCGGTACGTATGGAGCTGGTGTCGCCACCTCTGCTGTATTCGTTGTGCATCCCTGACTGTTAATGTTAACTGCCCCATGCTGTTGTCGTGGCCTCTCCTGTCTGTTCAGTTTGAGTTTGACTTGTATAAGAACTAAGAAGGTGGTTTTTTAGGGCAACCACGTATGTTTCATTAATTGAAAGCCAAGTTACGTGAACACAATAAACATGGAAAGTGAAAGATACCAGGAACACTTCGATGTTGAGATACATATCCTTGTATATCCGGATGTGTATCTTCTGTAGTTATGTATAGCGAAACATATCTTTAGACGTATCACCCGCCTCCTTCCTTGTATAGTCGAGGACGTGGCCTATATATGTAACGCCATATGCACCCAATCAATACATTGTGAGTTGCATCCCTTTCTACATGGTATCAGACACCTACCGTTCCTAACCTAGCGCCGCCGCCCTTGTGCCGCCGCCGCGTGTGCTCCTTCTCACGCCGCGCCGCCGCCGCACCTGCAGTCGCCGCACCTCCCTCCCCAACCCTCGCGCCGTCGCCGTCCCCCGCGTCGTCGTCGCCGCGCCTCCCTCTCCAACCCCCGCGCCGTCGTCGTCCCCCGCGTCGTCGTCGCCGCGCCTCCCTCTCCAACCCCCGCGCCGTCGTCGTCCCCCGCGCGCGCGTCGTCATGTCGTTGGTCTCCAACGGCAGCAACTCCTTCGCCTACAACCCATGGACGGGGGTCACCGCGACACCGCCCTACGCCCCGGCCTTCACCGCCACGCCGCCGCCCTACGCCCCGGCCTACCACGTCGCGCCACCACCCTACGCGCCGCAGCAGCCCGCATGGGACCCGGCGCTCTTCGCGGCACTCCAGCAGGCGCCCGCACCTGGCTCTTACGCCGGTGGCGGCAACTGGTTTATGGACACGGGCGCCTCGTCTCACATGGCCGCTCACCCGGGTAACCTTTCCCATTTCTTTCCCACTTCCACCGAGTCTCGCATCATTGTCGGTAACGGTGCCGGTCTTCCTATTTCTCACATTGGTTCTGCTAATTTTCCTTCTACTTCTAAACCACTGTCTCTTAATAATGTCCTTGTGTCTCCCCAGCTTATTCAGAATTTAGTCTCTGTTAAAACTCTTTCTCGTGACAACTCTGTGACTGTTGAATTTGACGCTTTTGGTTTTTCTGTTAAGGACGCCCGCACCCGGATGGTCCTCCATCGATGTGAGAGCCCCGGCGATTTGTATCCGGTGATGTCGCCTTCCACCCCCGGCGCCGCACCTCGTGCTCTCTCCGCAGGCGTTGATCTTTGGCATGCTCGTCTTGGACATCCCAATGCCAACACGCTTCACCAAATAATGAGGGGTTTTTCGTTTTCATCTACTAAACAGTCTTCACATAGTTGCGAAGCGTGTCGTCTTGGTAAACACGTTCGTCTTCCATTTAGTCAGTCTTCCACAATTGTGTCTTTTCCTTTTGAGTTAATTCATAGTGATGTATGGACCTCTCCTATCCCAAGTAATTCTGGTCTTCTTTATTACCTAGTTATTCTTGATGATTTTTCTCACTTTGTGTGGACGTTTCCCCTCCGTAAAAAGTCTGATGTCGCCACCACTCTCACAGCCTTCTACGCCTATGTTTCCACCCAGTTCGGTCGCCCCATCCACGCCCTACAAACTGACAACGGAAAAGAGTTTGACAATGTCGCCGTCCGCACCCTACTCTCCTCTCACGGCACTATTTTCCGTCTAACCTGTCCATACACGTCCCAACAAAACGGCCGCGCCGAGCGTATCCTCCGCACCCTCAACGACTGCATCCGCACACTCCTATTCCACAGCCATGTTCCCCCCACCTTTTGGCCTGATGCCTTAGCCACCGCCACCCTACTTGTCAACCTTCGTCCGTGTCGTCCCCGCTGGAACTATGCATGATACGCCTCCGATCCATAATTTCTGTCGTTCCATGCTTGTTTTATGACAATACTTACATGTTTTGTTCACACTTTATGATGTTTCTTCATGCATTTTCCTGAACTAACTCATTAATGATGCCACAGCATGTCTCTGTTTTCTCATTGCTTATCTTAAAGGTCAAGCTCGGGCAATATTCTCGACCAATGCAACTAATGCCAACCTCCTATTTTTCCTAAGCATCCGTAACACCGCAAGAGCCTGAGAGGGGCCGTGGGGCCAACACACCACATGGCGGCGGGCTGCACTGGCCGCGCCGGCCCAGGGTGTGGCGCGCCCAGTGTGCCCCCCTCGCGCCGCCTCTTCGCCCCATAAAAGCCCTTTTCGACCAAAACACCGTACCACACTGACGGCAACTCGTAGTTACCGTGGCGCCGCCCACGATTATGAACTCAACGTGGGATTGGGAACATTCCTGCAAGATCCCGCCGGGACGGGGCGTTCCTAAGCCATCTCCATCAATTCCACCCGCCTCCGCCATGCTCCGTGAGAAGTTCCCCGCTGGACTACGGGTTCTAGCAAGAGCTATGTTCTGGCATTCTCTCCTCCATGTAACGTACAATGATCTCATGAGCTGCCTTACATGATTGAGATCCATCTCGATGTAATCGGTGTTGTGTTTGTTGGATCCGATGATGATATATTATGATTAGTCTATCTATAAGTTGTGAAGTTATTGTTGCTGCAATCTTGTTATGCTTAATGCTTGTCACTAGGGCTCGAGGGCATGATCTTAGATTTGAGCTCTATACTTGTTGCTTAGATTGTATCTACAAGTTGTATGCACATGTCACTGTCTGGAACCAATGGTCCCGAAGTGACAAATCGGGACAATCGGAGGGGATGGTAGTGATGTGAGGATAACATGTTTTTCACCGTGTGTTATCGTTTTGTCTGCATCATTAAAAGGAGTAATTAATATCCGTGAGTTTCCTTGAGGCCCAATACACCGGGCCGGTAGGGACAAAAGATGTTGTGCAAGTTTCTAATTGCGAGCACGTATGACATATACGGAAAACATGCCTACATAATTAATAATCTTGATGTTCTTTCTTAATGCTTTGATTCCTATCAATTGCCCAACTGTAATTTGTTCACCCAACACTTGTCACTTATTGGAGAGTTACCACTAGTGTAGATCGCTGGGAACCCCGGTCTATCTCTCATCATTATATACTTGTTCTACATGTCATTGGGCATGGTTGCTTTGCATATCATCTAGAAGTCTTCTTTATCAACAGTTATCACATTAATGCCTCTCATATTATCGCTACTTTCACATCACCCCTGTTGCTAGTGCTTTTCCAGTGTAGTCAATTGACAACTCAGTTGTTAAGGCTTATAAGCATTCTTTACTCCTTGTGTCAATCAATAAATTAAGTTATACTACTCCTCAAGACTATCGCATCCCCCTATACTTGTGGGTCATCAAGACTATTTTCCAGCCACGGCG
Source organism: Lolium multiflorum (assembly GCA_030979885.1). Classification (NCBI taxonomy): domain Eukaryota; kingdom Viridiplantae; phylum Streptophyta; class Magnoliopsida; order Poales; family Poaceae; genus Lolium; species Lolium multiflorum. The sequence continues at coordinate 299,246,978 of CM061750.1, forward strand.
AGGCATAGCTCTACTCATAAGTTCACCTGGGAGTACACTTCACCTCTCTCTCTGTTTTTAATTTGTTTTATTTTGTTTTTTAGTTTACTTTTGCCTAGTTTATTTGTGCTTAGTTTATTTCTGTTTATATTTTTGTCTAGTTTTACTTTGCTTAGTTTATTTTTGTCTTGTTTTATTTGTCTCATATACCCAAAATCCATAAAAATTTGAAAAACCAAAAAACTGCTATTATGGGAGAACCTACAACCTACTTGGAGCTTATGGAATGTTATAATTGTTATAGAGAATCAAGAACTGGTAAAATAATGAGTGCTATGATAGAAAAATTAAATACAATTGCTGAAATCTTGCTTAGACGCCATGATATAAAATGTTGCTCTCAACAGGATACTAAACATCTTAAATTTCAATGTGGCTTTAGTGAGGAATATTTTATTAAGAGCTATAATCGGAATTGCTATATTCATTATGGGTTCGAAGAGGTAGAACAATTTGTCTTATTTATGGGAGCCTCCGAGATATAGAATCCTTCATGGTTGAGAAATATGAAACTTGTGCTATTTGTAAGGACCTTAAAGATTATGTCTCTACTATCCTTAATTCTTGCATAGAATGCTACAATAAAGAATCCTTATATCCTTGATTATAAAGACACATTAATGCACAAGAATGCACTCACAATTTGGCAGAACCTGAAGAAGAAATTGATGAACCTGAAAGCTCATTGATGAAAAAGAGGAGGAAATTGATGAACCTGAAAGCTCATTGGATGAAAAAAAGAGGAGAGCGAAACCAAAGGAGGAAGAATGGATTAGCTACCCATGCCAACCTTCTAATGAGAGTAACTCTTTATCTCTTACACTATTTGATTGTCCTCCATGCTTACCAAAGGAGGTTGAATGTTATGTTCCTGTGGATTCTCTTGAAATATTCCCTATGAGTAAAACTTGTGAGAATAATTATGCTACTATTATTTATGATAATCCATGCTACTTTGATAAATCTTATGATAATGCTTTGTTTGTGCCTGATGTCGAAATGCATGGTACTAAAGAATTTTGCTTGGCAAATGTTTATGATAAAGCTCTAGATGATGGTCCTATGTTACTAGATAATATTAATTGTACTACTAATGAAAATGGGATTGGAGAGTTATTGACTTTATCTATGTGTCCCATATCTCTTGAGATTGATCAACTACCTTGTTATATTATTAATAAAAGTAAGTTTGAAAGTTTTAATTCCACTATTCTTGAATTTGATAAAAATTATATGTTTGGAAATCATGAGAAGCATGCTGCATGTGATAGTTATATTGTTGAGTTTGTTCATGAAGCTACTGAAAATTATTATGAGAGAGGAAAATATGGTTGTAGAAATTTGCATGGTACTAAAACACCTCTCTATATGCTGAAAATTTTGAAGTTACTCTTGCTTTATCTTCTTATGCTTGTCACTTTGTTCTTCATGAATTTATTTGTGTACAAGATTCCTTTGCATAGGAAGCATGTTAGACTTAAATGTGTTTTGGATTTGCCTCTTGATGCTCTCTTTTCTTCAAATACTATTTCTTGCGAGTGCATCATTAAAACTGAGCCCATCTTAATGGCTATAAAGAAAGCAACTTCTTGGGAGATAACCCATGTGTTATTTTGCTACACTTTGTTTTATATTTGTGTCTTGAAGTTGTTTACTACTGTAGCAACCGCTCCTTATCTTAGTTTTGTGTTTTGTTGTGCCAAGTGAAGCCTCTAGTCGAAGGTTGATGCTAGATTTGGATTTCTGCGCAGAAACAGATTTCTATCTGTCACTAATCTGGGTCTAATTCTCTGTAGGAAACTCAGAAAATTATGCCAATTTACGTGCGTGTTCTCAGATATGTACGCAACTCTATTAGTTTTGAGTTTTCTGATTTGAGCAACGGAAGTATTTTATTAAAATTCGTCTTTACTGGCTGTTCTGTTTTGGCAGATTCTGTCTCTGTTTTTTTGCATTGTCTCTTGTGGACTTTAAGCGAGGTTTTCTAGACGTAGAGGGCTGTAGCTAATGTTTTATTGAGTTCTTGCAATGTGCCACTACAGGACCAAGGTGGATTCAAATTTTTTTGAGTACTAACCCTCTAATGAAGTTTATGAGAAGTTTGTTGTGAAGGAAGTTTTCAAGGGTCAAGAGAGGAGGATGATATATGATCAAGAAGAGTGAAAAGTCTAAGCTTGGGGATGCCCCCGTGGTTCATCCATATTTTAAGAAGATTGTTGCCTAAGCTTGGGGATGCCCAAGGCATCCCTTCATCAACTTATCAGGTTCCTCCCCTGAAACTATATTTTTATTCAAGCCACATCATATGTGCTTACTTGGAGCGTCTATGTGTTTATTATTTGTTTATGTTTGAATAAGATCGGATCCTAGCAATCCTTGTTTGGGAGAGAGACACGCTCCGCTTTTTTTTATATGAACACTTGTTCTTCGCTTTACTTTTAATGTTCAATGATAAAAGTTGGAAGCTATAGCACTTATTATTATTTGGTTGGGAAAAGAAAATGCCTCATATGTCTTGGATAATTTGACACTTGGCAATTGTTTTGATCTCTCAAGTAGATCATGATTAAGTTTTTGCATGTGGTTTAAACCTATTAGTGGAGAACTACCGTAAAGCTTGTTAAAATTGGTTTGCATAATTGATCTCTCTAAGGTTAGATATTTTCTGGTAAAAGTGTTTGAGCAACAAGGAAGACAGTAGAGTATTATAATGCTTGCTATATGTTCTTATGTAAGTTTTGCTGTACCGGTTCATACTTGTGTTTGCTTCAAACAACCTTGCTAGCCTAAGCCCTGTACTGAGAGGAAATGCTTCGTGCATCCAAAACCTTGAGCCAAAACACTATGCCACTTGTGTCCACCATATCTACCTACTATGTGGTATTTCCCGCCATTCCAAAGTAAATTGCTTGAGTGCTACCTTTAAACAATTCAAAATGCTTCTCAATTTGTGTTAATGTTTTATAGCTCATGAGGAAGTATGTGGTGTTTATCTTTCAATCTTGTTGGGCAACTTTCACCAATGGACTAGTGGCTTCATCCGCTATCCAATAATTTTGCAAAAAGAGCTGGCAATGGGATTCCTCCCAAATTAATTAACCAAAATAGACACTCCTCCATGGTATGTGATTGTTGGACGGCACCAGGATTCGGTTAGCCATGGCTTGAGAAAGCAAAGGTGGGGGGAGTGTCATCATAATAAAACTAAAATAAAAGGCACTCCTTCATGGTATGAGATTGTTGGCAGGCACCCGAGATTCGTTAGCCATGGTTTGTGAAAGAAAGGTTGGAAGGAGTGCCACCCAAAATAAAAATAAATGGGAGCCGCTTCTTTGAAGGTTTGTCCTGGAAGGGGTTAGAGTGCCTACTACCATTCGTTGACAACAACAAACACCTCTCAAAATTTTACTTTTATGCTCTCTATATGTTTTCAAAACCAAATCTAGCACAATTATAGCAATCAATGCTTCCTCTGAAAGGCCATTCTTTTACTTTATGTTGAGTCACTTACCTACTTCCTTCCATCTTAGAAGCAAACACTTGTGTTAACTATGCATTGATTCTTACATACTTGCATATTTGCATTCATCATATTACTCTATGTTGACAATATCCATGAGATATGCATGTTGAAAGTTGAAAGCAACCGCTGAAACTTATATCTTCCTTTGTGTTGCTTCGATGCCTTTACTTTGAATTTATTGCTTTATGAGTTAACTCTTATGCAAGAATTTTGATGCTTGTCTTGAAAGTACTCTTCATGAAAAGTTTTGCTATATGTTATCTACTTGTTAGCAACTATAGATCATTGCCTTGAGTCACTTCATTCATTTCATATGCTTTGTAATAGTATGATCAAGGTTATGTAAGTAGCATGTCACTACAGAAATTATTCTTTTTATCGTTTACCTCGGGACGAGCAGAACTAAGCTTGGGGATGCGCCTCCGACGTATCCATAATTTCTGATGCTCCATGCTTGTTTTATGACAATACTTACATGTTTTGCTTGCACTTTATGATGTTTTCATGCATTTTCCGGAACTAACCTATTAACGAGATGCCAAAGCTGCCAGCCTTCTTGTTTGGTTCCGGAAGGTCGTTCGGGCAATATTCTTAATTGGACGAAATCAACGCCAAACCTCCTATTTTTCCTGGAAGCTCCGGAACACCGAAGAAGAGTCGGAGAGGGGCCAGGGGCCACCACACCACATGGAGGCGCTGACCGGGCCGCGTGCCTAGGGTGTGGCGCCCCTGGTGCCCCCCTCGCGCGCCGCCTATAAAAGCCCTTTTCGACCTAAAAACACCGTACCAATTGACGAAACAAAAGTTACCGTGGCCGCCACCATTGCGAAACTCCACCGGGGATAGTCTCTGGTCCGGCACCGCCGGACGGGAAGTGCCCTTGGGGCCATCTCCATCAACGCCACCGCCTCCGCCATGCTCCGTGAGTAGTTCCCCCATGGACTACGGGTTCTAGCAGTAGCTATGTCGGTATTCTCTCCTCCATGTACTGCAATACTATGATCTCATGAGCTGCCTTACATGATTGAGATCCATCTGATGTAATCGGTGTTGTGTTTGTTGGGATCCGATGGATGATACATTATGATTAGTCTATCTATAAAGTTTGTGAAGTTATTGTTGCTGCAATCTTGTTATGCTTAATGCTTGTCACTAGGGCCCAGTGGCATGATCTTAGATTTGAGCTCTATACTTGTTGCTTAGATTGTATCTACAAGTTGTATGCACATGTCACCGTCCGGAACCAACGGCCTCAAGTGACAGTAAATCGACAACCTAGGGCGGTAGGATGGAGGATAACATATGTTTTCACGTGTTAATGCTTTGTTCCGGTACTTATTAAAAGGAGTACCTTAATATCCAATAGTTTCCTTGAGGCTGCCACCGGCCGGTAGGACAAAAGATGTTGTGCAAGTTTCTCATTGCGAGCACGTACGACTATATACTAAAACATGCCTACATAATTAATAATCTTGATGTTCTTTCTTAATGCTTTGATTCCTATCAATTGCCCAACTCGTAATTTGTTCACCCAACACTTGTCACTTATTGGAGAGTTACCACTAGTGTAGATCGCTTGGGACCCCCGGTCCATCTCTCATCATTATATACTTGTTCTACATGTCATTGGAAGTAGTATCAACTATTTTCCACATTGCTCTCATATTGCTATTACACTGCAGGTTATCATTACTACTGCTCTATATTATCGCTATTTCACATCACCGCTAGTGCTTTTCCAGGTAAAATGAATTGACAACTCGTTGTTAAGGCTTATAAGTATCTCTTACCTCCTTGTGTTTAATCACAATTGGGTTATACTACCCTTCGTCCGTGTCGTCCCCGCTGGAACTATGCACCTCATCACCTCCTTTACGGTTCCCCTCCATCCTACGACGGTCTTCGGATTTTCGGTTGTCGTTGTTATCCTAGTATCGCCGCCACCACTCCTCATAAACTCGCCCCTCGTTCCGTTCCATGTGTTTTCCTCGGTTACCCGGCTAACACCAAAGGCTACCGCTGCTATGATCCGGTTTCTCACCGCGTCTTCACCTCCCGGCACGTGTACTTTGATGAGCATTGCTTTCCTTTTGCACAGAGACAGGTGGTCGCCACTCCTCCTTCGCCTACTGATGGTCCCCGGCGTCGACCCCCTGCCCCGGCAGGTCCGCCGGCTACAGTGCCCTCGAGCTCGGACTCGGGCACTGCCTCGTCGTCCTCCGCCGCGCCCTTGAGCTCTGGCTCGGGCGCTGCCTCGCCACCCTCTGGGTCACCCTCGAGCCATGTCTCGGGTGACCCCACGCCGACACCCGCGCCGACGCCTGCCTCGACGCCGCCTGCGTCGCCCTCGAGCCTTAGCTCGGGCGCCGCGCCGTCTTCGCCGGGCGACGCGCCTTCGCCGGGTTCATCCGCCTCGACGCCGCTTGCGTCGCCCTCGAGCGGGCGCCGCGCCGTCTTTGCTGGGCGACGCCTCGCCTCCGCCTCCGCCTCCTCCGCCGCCGGCCACGGGGCCCCTCACGCGCGCCCGTGCAGGGATTCGCGTCCCGAGCACGCGGTACCCCTCGGATGAGTACGTCTGCACCGCGTCGACTTCCGCGCCTTCACCATCCACGCCATCGCCCCTGCCCGCCTCTGCCCGGGCTGCTCTCCGCGACCCGCAGTGGCTTGCGGCCATGCAGGACGAGTTCGACGCCCTGCAGCGGAACCAGACATGGACGCTTGTTCCCCGACCCCCTCACGCCAACATCATCACCGGGAAGTGGGTCTTCAAGCACAAGTTCCATCCGGACGGTACTCTCGACCGTCACAAGGCGCGGTGGGTGGTTCGTGGCTTTCGCCAGCGTGCCGGCGTCGACTTCACCGACACCTTCGCCCCGGTTGTCAAGCCCGGGACGATCCGCACAGTCCTTCAGCTCGCGGTCTCCCGTGCATGGCCCGTGCACCAGATGGACGTCTCCAACGCCTTCCTTCACGGCCATCTCGAGGAGCAGGTCTTCTGCCAGCAGCCCACAGCCATCGACAGCGCCCACCCCGACCATGTGTGCCTGCTCTCGCGCTCGTTATACGGGCTCAAGCAGGCCCCACGCGCCTGGTACCAGCGCATCGCAGCGTTTCTTCACCAACTCGGCTTCCGCTCCACCCGCTCCGATGCCTCGCTGTTTGTGTACAACAATGGCGCCACCACCGCGTACCTGCTGCTCTACGTCGACGACATCATCTTAACGGCCAGCTCCACGGACCTCCTGCGACAGATCACCGAGCGTCTTCGCGCTGAGTTTGCCCTCAAGGACTTGGGGCCCCTGCACTACTTCCTCGGCATCGAGGTCGTACGTCGCACCGACGGCTTCTTCCTTCATCAGCGCAAGTACGCCCACGAGCTCCTGGACCGCGCCGGTATGCTTAATTGCAAACCCGTGGCCACGCCTGTCGACACGAAATCCAAGCTCTCCGCCACGGATGGTTCGTTGGCCACGGACGCGTCATTTTATCGCTCCATCGTCGGTGCCCTGCAGTACCTCACCTTGACCCGCCCCGAGCTACAGTATGTGTCCAGCAGGTGTGCCTTCACATGCACGCTCCGCGGGATCCTCATTGGGCTGCGGTCAAGCGGATCCTCCGCTACATTCGTGGCACCATGGACTTCGGCCTCTCCCTCCACGCCTCAACCGCCACGGACATCGTCGCCTACTCGGACGCCGATTGGGCAGGCTGCCCCGACACGCGTCGCTCCACGTCTGGCTACTGCGTCTACTTCGGACCTTCGCTCATCTCCTGGTCGTCTAAGCGACAACCCACGGTCTCTCGCTCCAGCGCCGAAGCGGAGTACCGGGCTGTTGCTAACGCGGTTGCCGAGGTCTCCTGGCTGCGGCAACTCCTCGTTGAGCTCTCATGTCCTGTTGCCAAAGCCACCGTGGTCTATTGCGACAACGTCTCCGCCGTCTACCTCTCCGCCAACCCGGTCCACCATCGCCGCACCAAGCATATTGAGCTGGACATCCACTTTGTTCGGGAACAGGTGGCCCTTGGACACATTCGAGTACTTCATGTGCCCACCTCCCAACAATTTGCGGATATTATGACCAAGGGTCTCCCTACGGCATCTTTTGAGGAGTTCCGGTCCAGTCTATGCGTTCGACCAGGCGACGCTTCGACTGCGGGGGGTGTTGAGATACATATCCTTGTATATCCGGATGTGTATCTTCTGTAGTTATGTATAGCGATACATATCTTTGTATTTATTATTGGGCCCGCCTCCTTCCTTGTATAGTCGAGGACGTGGCCTATATATGTAACGCCATATGCACCCAATCAATACATTGTGAGTTGTATCCCTTTCTACATTCGAAAATGCAAAACTGAACCCGTGTACACCTGATCCCTTTATCTGAACCACTCAACAGCTCTGAGATTGTTGAAGAAGGGAGTATTTCAACTTGTATTCAATTCTCCAACTAAAAGTCATGTATATGACAATTTTCTCTCTCTTTATGTCAGACCTGACACCTGACTTCATTTCACTCCTCTCCATTTATTGCAAGCCTTGGACGTGTCAACAAATTTCCACAGCATCTGTCATCCCATACTTCTTCTCTCACTCCCACGGTTTGAATGTTTTTGATCTAAGAGCATCTCCACCGACGTCCTTTAAATAGTCGCGGGCAGGGGAGCAGGCAGAGTATCCTCACCGGCACCCTCCATACACCCAAATAGAAATTTAAATTAAAAATGACATTTAAAAATCGAAATTCATACGAAATCTATACAAAAGTTACTTGAATTTAAAATTAAATAAAAATTAAACTTAGAACCCTAATCTACCGGCAGTCGGTTGGGGCGCGAGACGGGCCTGCCTCGTCGTCGTTCTTCCTCTTTATCGCCAGCGTCCGTGCTCACCTCTCCGCCCTTGCTTCGCGCAGCTAGCGGTAGAGCATGGCGGCCGGCGTCGTAGGAACTTGCCGGCGGTGCAGTCCCCTCAACGATGCCAGCCATCAGCGAGCGCCTCGTTCTAGGTGAGCCTCGCTTGCTCAAGGGCGAACGCCTCGGCGTGGCGCTGAGCCTTTCTGCTCGATGAGCTTTTGTCGCTCCGCCGCCATGAGGAGGCGTCCCGCCCTCCGTGGCCGCCGCCGGCGCGAGATCTCGACGGCATGCTCGAAATTCGCATCGTTGATGAACTCGCGCCGCTCCTCTTCCCTCCGGCGCCGTTCAAGGACACTAGGATCGCAGCCCGTCCGGTCGCGGGGCCTGCAGCTCCTCGCCCATTGCGCCGTCTCCATCGCATCGCCTCGCGGCGTCTGCGACGTACGCCTCATCCCACTCCTCGAACCATGGGCCGACTGAGTCATTGGAGCAGTAGTCGGCGTCGGGCTGCGGCTGCGACGGCGGCTGCGGTGGTGGTTGAGACACCACAGGCGGCATGCGGCCGTTGCGGCCAAGCATAGAGTACGTCGTATGGAGCCGCTGTGGCATTGTTGTGGTGGAGAGAAGAGGATGGCAGGGCGGCGGTGGTGGAGATGAGAGGATAGCGCCGCGGCGGTAGACGGCGTACGTACAAAGTAGGGGTGCCAACTACCCGCGCCTCATCTTTTGCGTCGCATTTACGGCGGCATAGGCGCGTGGGGGAGGTGGGTGGATGCCGCGTGACGAGTCGCCGCCCTTGTCGCTGTCTCGGTTTCCGTGCCGGAAACCATTAACACCGATGACCAACCTTCTTGCATCGTTTTGCAACGCGAACCGTCGCGTCCTCTCGCTGCCAAGGTGGCCCCACCCGCGAACCGACGTGCCGCAAGGCGCCGGCACGCCCGATTCGCACCCTTCGCGAAAGGGGCCAGCACGGTTGCCGTAGCTTCTGTTGAGCTCGAAAAGTGCCGGCCTTTTTGTGATGCGCTGCTGCGAGCCATTTTCGATGCCGGCCACCAAAATGATATCGGGATCATCGGTGGAGATGCTCTAATAAATGAACAGACTACATTATCACTGTAAAGAGAACTTAAGAGTTCCAAATATGTATAGTGCAGAACGACAGATGCATAAGTAAAGAGCGTCAGCAGAAGCAGATATGCAGAATGAAGAAAGCAATACTAACATATAGATGTTTTAGAGTATAGTATAATAACGGTCTGACTTTAGCACGTTTGTAAGCACAATTTAGCAGAACCATCATTCACACTAATCACCAGTAGGTCAATTATCAGATCAGAAAAAAAAATTCCCTCAATATAATCAGGCAAGTGCTCTGCACTCCAACCAATTCCATTGACCGTAAAGGGGGATCAAAAATCTTTTCACAAGACACTAGCACCATTTGCATGGATCGGCATGATGACTGGAGCCAGATAAGAAAATACACGAGCTCACTTGGCCCATAGCGGCCGCTCCGGATTCTCTGCCTTGCTTCTTGCAGGGCAGAGAGCTACAGTACCTCTACCTTGCCATCATTTTTCGGCCGTTGGATTTGAATCTGACGATTCAGGGCAGTTGCTACAGGGACCAATGAACAGTGTCGTCGCTACAGTGTCATCTCTGCAGTGTTTTGCCGCTGCAGTGTTTGTCTCAATCCCTGCCTTTCATTTTCGATCCAAGGATCAAGATTGTCAGGTCAGGGTACTGTACCTCTGCCTTGCTTCTTGCAGGGTAGAGAATCCGCGCCGCATAGCGGCGAGGACTAGCTGATCTTCGCTTGTGTTAGCCCCCTTGTCTTAGTTGCGGCTGCATCTGGATGAAGGCATTGACAGGCGGCCTGCAAGAAGGAACGTTGTTTCTGCGCAGCTGGCCGGACCTGACGGAGAAGATGACCACATCAGGAAATATCAAGGCGCCAGAGCTCCATCTCCCAGCACTAATTTGGAACAGCATGAGGTGACGGTGAAGCTAGTTGTTATTGGACGCTGGACTCACGAATAGGAGCCTCGCCGGTGATGATCTGATGCAGCCCCATCGGATTTGTGCGAGGGACAAAGAGGAAGAGAGGAGCTCCCTGGTTGCCGTGCCGACGGATTCAACCTTCACCCTCCTCGTCTGTGTCGGAGCGGTGAGCTGTGCCTCCTCATGCGCTTCGCCGGCGACAACGCTGACGTGCATCGGATCTGCCACCCGCACGGAGGGAGAGGGGAACCGGAAGCGCCTAGGTCGCCATTAATGCGGACACTGAGGGTGCTAAACGGACTGACACACGTTTACCTCTCGAAGATGGTACATGTCAGTACATACGTGTATTTCATTGCGTATAGACTCTAGCATGTCCCCAAAATTGAATTTGACTCATATCATGATGTTGTATTGAATGGTACGGATAAGAGTAGCATTTGAGCACGAGAGCCAAAACGCCATGTCCGGAACACTCGTCCTAAAAACTTTACAGTAGAATTCTAAATGATAAGAAAATACAAAACCATCCTTAGTGTATCCTGCACTCGTCGAAGCCAACGACCACCGCTAATCTCTAACACCTCCTAGGCGTTCGTTGGAAGAGACGCGAACCTCCACCATTGCCAGATCCAAATAAGCACCATCGTCAACGAGACTTTGTGAGTCGATGAACTGGCTCGCTGCAAGTAGCAAGGCACATGTCGATTTGACATGTCAACCGGGAGACGTCCCCGTGTTTACTTGGATCAAGATCCACCGCATCCTACCGACAAAATCGGGGAATAACGACAGACCGACAACCTCTGGATCAACATCCTCGCTCTAGAGCATCCACCTCGCCCCGGCCCCCGGCGATGCCGTAGATAATGACGGACGCCAATGAGAAGCTGACAAACTGATCTCGCCAGATATGAAGATCAACAAGAAGACCAAGCCACTGATCTGAAACATCGACAAGGACATGCTGCCATCAACTCCGAGACGCCACTGTGAAGACCGCCGGTGGTGTGTGAGTAGATTTGAGGCAGATTAAATCGCACACCCCAACGGCGCACCACGATAGACAAACCCTAACCCTAACTATTAGGCCAAAGAGAAGGAACGATATCCCCCTCCCTCATGCCGCTTGATGTCTAGGCACGCTTCTATTCCTGTAGACAGTGTTGGGCCTCCAAGAGCAGAGGTTTGAAGAACAGTGATACGTCTCCAACGTATCTATAATTTCTTATGTTCCATGCTAGTTTTATGACAATACCTACATGTTTTATTCATACTTTATATCGTTTTGATGCATTTTCCTAACTAACCTATTAACAAGATGCCGAAGTGCCGGTTCGTTTTCTGCTGTTTTTGGTTTCAGAAATCCTACAAAGAAAATATTCTCGAATTGGACGAAATCAACGCCCACGATCTTATATTTCATGGAAGCTTCCAGAGAGCCGGGAGGGACCGTAGGGGAGCCCCCGGGGCCCCCACCCCACATGGGGGCAGCCTATGGGGCCACCCCGGCTCCTCCGAGGCTGCCCTTCCGCCTATATTCTCTCCGCCTCGAAACCCTTAAGAGATAAGCTACGAGACGAGAAAGCTACGCACCGCCGCCATCGCGAAGCCAAGTTCGGGGGACAGGAGCATCTGTTCCGGCGTCGGACGGGTGCTCCCGATATCCCATCGACATCACCGCCATCTTCATCGCCGCCGCTGTCTCCTATGATGAGGAGGGAGTAGTTCTCTCTCGAGGCTAAGGGCTGTACTGTAGCTATGTGGTTCATCTCTCCCATGTGATCTTATGTGATCATGAGCTTTGTGATCTAGTTGAATATCATCTATGTGCTACTCTAGATGTTATTAAAGTAGTCTATTCCTCCTTCATGATGTAAAGTGGACAGTGTGTGCATCATGTAGTACTTGGCGTAGGTTATGATTGTGATCTCTTGTAGATTGTGAAGTTAACTATCACTATGATAAATATATTATCTTGGATTTATGATTTGACGTGGATATCCCTATGAGTGGTGTTTGTCAAGTACTTGATGAACTCTGAGCGGAGCTTTTGTAGCCACTACACGATTAGTGATTCCATTAGGAGAGTTATCCAGAGTAGCACTATTATACACTCTAGAGGTTACTTTAATATGAACTCCGGATTCACTCTCCACGGTGTGACGGTGACGGTGTGCGCATCGTGTGTGTTTCCTTTATGATGTTGTGGAGCTTGTTAACTCCGGCTTGAGGTGTGCTTTTGTAGCCCTACACAATGAATGGTGTTTGTTATCCAACAAGAGAGTGTAGCATTTATTTATTCGCTATGTGATCAATGTTGAGAGTGTCCACTAGTGAAAGTATGATCCCTAGGCCTTGTTTCCAATACTGCAATCACGCTTGTTTACTGTTCTACTGCATGTTTACTTGCTGCCATATTTATTTCAGATTGTTATTACCACTCATATTCATCCATATCACTTGCATCTTACTATCTCTTCGCGAACTAGTGCACCTATACATCTGACAAGTGTATTAGGTGTGTTGGGGACACAAGAGACTTCTTGTATCTTAATTGCAGGTTGCTTGAGAGGGATATCTTTGACCTCTACCTCCCTGAGTTCGATAAACCTTGCGTGATTCACTTAAGGGAAACTTTCTGCTGTTCTACAAACCTCTCGCTCTTGGAGGCCCAACACCGTCTACATGAATAGAAGCTGCGTAGACATCAAGCTATTTTCTCGCGCCGTTGCCGGGAGGTAAGGTGGCATTCACATCCTCCGACTACTAAGCTATTTCCTAGCATTGTTGCCGGTGTGTGAGTGCTCGAAGGTATTTCCTTTAGATCCTGCAATTATATCTTTTTTTTATTTTCACTAGTTAGGCTTAATGGAAAACAACAACAAAATGAGAGATCTTTATGAACTTTATCTTGAATTAGGACATGATGTGTTTGAAGAGAGAATTAAAAACCCATGGAACTTTATATGCATGCTAATGGGAATGTTATTAGTATGAATGCTTTGAACACCATTGTTGCTAATGCTATGGAAAATTCTAAGCTTGGGGAAGCTGGTTTTGAGGAGCATGATATTTTTGTCCCCAAGCATGGAGGAGAAAATTTACTTTGATGATACTTTACCTCCTATATATGATGATTACAATGATGACTATCATATTTTCAGTCCACCCACTATTGAGGAGAAAATTAATTATGATTACAATATGCCTCCTATATATGATAATTATGGTGATGAGAATAATAATGATAGCTATCTTATTGAATTTGCTCCCACTACAATTAATAGTAATGACTATGCTTATGTGGAGAGTAATAATTTTATGCATGTAGCTCATGATAAGAATGTTTCATGTGATAGTTATATTGTTGAGTTTGTTCATGATGCTACTGAAAGTTATTATGAGAGGGAAACATGGTTATATGCATCTTAATAATATTAAGTTTCCCCACTTTATGTTGAGAATCTTGAAGTTGCGCTTGTGTTGCTTTTCTATGCTTGTTGCATTGTGCTTACATGACTTATTTATTTACAAGATTCATTTTCATAGGAAGTGGGTTAGGCTTAAATGTGTTTTGAATTTGCTTCTTGATGCTCCTTTTGCTTCATTTTCTATTTTCACGAGGGCATCATTAAAATCACTGAGCCCATCTTAATGGCTATAAAGAAAGCACTTCTTGGGAGATAACCCATGTTTTTATTTTGCTACTGTTTTGTTGTGTCTTGGAAGTTGTTACTACTGTAGCAACCTCTCCTTATCTTTATTTTATTGCATTGTTGTGCCAAGTAAAGTCTTTGATAGTAAGGTTGATACTAGATTTTGGATTACTGCAGAAACAGATTTCTTACTGTCACGAAATTGAGCAGCCCCGTCTGTAGGTAACTCAGAAAAATATGCCAATTTACGTGCGTGATCCTCAGATATGTACGCAACTTTCATTCAATATGAACTTTTTCATATGAGCCAGTTAAGTGCCTCTGAAAAATTCGTCTTTACGGACTGTTCTATTTTGATAGATTCTACCTTTTATTTCGCATTGCCTCTTTTGCTATGTTGAATGGATTTCTTTGTTCCATTAACTTCCAGTAACTTTGGGCAATGTCCAGAAGTGTTAAGAATGATTGTGTTACCTCTGATTATGTGAATTTTTGATTATGCACTAACCCTCTAATGAGTTGGTTTCGAGTTTGGTGTGGAGGGTTTTCAAGGGTCAAGAGAGGAGGATGATATACTATGATCAAGAAGAGTGAAAAGTCTAAGCTTGGGGATGCCCCCGTGGTTCATCCCTGCATATTTCAAGAAGACTCAAGTATCTAAGCTTGGGGATGCCTCCTGGGCATCCCCTTCTTCATCGACAAATTATCAGTGTCACCTCTAGTGAAACTATATTTTTATTCCGTCACATCTTATGTACTTTACTTGGAGCGTCTGTGTGCCTTTGTTTTCGTTTTGTTTTTTTCATTCTCTGAATAAATTCATGCTTGTTTGGGAGAGAGACACGCTCCGCTTTTTCATATGAACACTAGTGTTCTTCGCTTTTACTTTTAATGTTCATGGCAGAGTTGAAAACCACTTCGTTAATTGCTATTTGGTTGGAAACAGAAAATGCTTCATGTGGTAATTGGTATAATGTCTTGAATAATTTGATACTTGGCAATTGTTGTGCTCAAATAGATCATGTTTAAGCTCTTGCATCATTTACTTTGCACCTATTAATGAAGAACTACCATAGAGCTTGTTGAAATTTAGTTTGCATGATTGGTCTCTCTAAAAGTCTAGATATTTTTTGGTGATGTGTTTGAACAACAAGGAAGACAGTGTAAAGTCTTATAATGCTTGCAATATGTTCTTATGTAAGTTTTGCTGTACCGGTTCATACTTATGTTTGCTTCAAACAACCTTGCTAGCCTACGCCTTGTACTGAGAGGGAATACTTCCCGTGCATCCAAATCCTTGTGCCAAAACCTATGCCATTTGTGTCCACTATACCTACCTACTATGTGGTATTTCTCTGCCATTCCAAAGAAAATTGCTTGAGTGCTCCTTGTCTTTGCAATATATAGCTCATGGGAAATAGCTTAAAAACTATTGTGGTAAAGAATATGTAGCTTATGTATCTTATTTCTTATAAGTTGCTTGTTGAGCGGTAACCATGTTTCTGGGGACGCCATCAACTTTGACACCTTTGTTGAATATCATGTGAGTTGCTATGCATGTTCGTCTTGTCTGAAGTAAGGGCGATTTTCATGATCAAATGGTTTGAGTATGCATATTGTTAGAGAAGAACATTGGGCCGCTAACTAAAGCGATGAATCATGGTGGAAGTTTCAGTTTGGACACTAATCCTCAATCTCTTATGAGAATATTATCTGTTGTTGAATGCCTATGCATTAAAGAGGAGTCCATTATCTGTTTTCTATGTTGTCCCGGTATGGATGTCCTCAAGTTGAGATTTATTAAAAACGAGAAATCAAATGCGATTTATCTCCTTGGACCTTTGTACAGGCGGTATAGAGGTGCCCCTTTGTGACACTTGGTTGAAACATATGTTATGCAATGATAATCCATGTTAATGCTAATTAGGACAAGGTGCGAGCACTATTGGTATTCTATGCATGAGGCTTGTAACTTATAGGATGTCTTATGCATAACACATATGAATTATTACTACCGTTGACAAAATTGTTTCTATGTTTTGAAAATAAAAGCTCTAGCACAAAAATAGTAATCCATGCTTCCTCTCGCGATGGCCTTTCTTTTACTTTTATGTTGAGTCAGCTTACCTACTTCTTTCTTCTTAGAAGCAAACACTTGTGTCAACGTGTGCGCTGATTCTTACATGTTTACTTATTGCACTTGTTATATTGCTTTATGTTGACAACTAACCATGAGATATACATGTTAAAAGTTGAAAGCAATTGCTGAAACTTAATCATCCTTTGTGTTGCTTCAATGCCTTCTACTTTGAATCTATTTCTTTATGAGTTAACTCTTATGCAAGACTTATTGATGCTTGTCTTGAAAGTACTATTCATGAAAAGTCTTTGCTATATGATTCAGTTGTTTAATCATTGTCTTTACCATTGCTTTGAATCACTTCATTCACTTCATATGCTTTACAATAGTATTGATCAAGATTATGATGGTACCATGTCACTTAAGAAATTATCCTTGTTATCGTTTACCTACTCGAGGGCGAGTAGGAACTAAGCTTGGGGATGCTTGATACGTCTCCAACGTATCTATAATTTCTTATGTTCCATGCTAGTTTTATGACAATACCTACATGTTTTATTCATACTTTATATCGTTTTGATGCATTTTCCGAACTAACCTATTAACAAGATGCCGATGCGCCAGTTCCTTGTTTTTGGTTTCAGAAATCCTACAAAGGAAATATTCTAATTGGACGAAATCAACGCCACGATCTTATATTTCACTAAGCTTCCAGAGAGCGAGAGGACCGAGGGAGCGGGCCCCACCCTACATGGCGCCGCAGTGGGGCGCGCCACCATGGGGCCACCGGCTCCTCCGAGGCCGCCCTTCCTCCTATATATTCTCTCCTCCTCGAAAACCCTTAAGAGATAAGCCACGAGACGAGAAAAGTTACGCACGCCGCCGGCTCAAGCCAAGTTCTGGACAAGTCTCTGTTTCTGGCACGCCGTCTGACGGGAAGTGCCCTGGGGCATTTCATCGACATCACCGCCATCTTCATCGCCGCTGGTCGTCCTATGATGAGGAGGGAGTAGTTCTCCTGACACGTCCATTTTGCATCGCTATTTTATATCATAATTTACTGTTATTCATTGATATATTTCATATTTAGAGATGATACTTATGTTATTTCATCTATTTTGCATGTTTCATGATTATTGGAGAATCGCGCACCTAGTCGACTTGGAAAAAGCACCGCGCATGCACATATTTTAAGATCAGCAATTGATTGAAATTATATGAAAAATCCTATTTTTCCAGAAGTCGAAGGGAGCCGAAGGGGAGCCGAGGGACCCGAGGTGGGCCCACCTCATAGCCGGCGCGGCCCAAGGCCCAGCCGCGCCGCCTGTGAGGAGGGGGCCCAACCCCTTCGCCTCCTTTTCTTCGCACGTCTTCGCCCCGAAACCTAAGCCCCAGAGATAGTCGCGATTCACAGCCCCGTCTCGCGGGGGGAGAACACCGCAGAATAGAGCTCTCCGGCGGGTGAACTGCCGGGAAATTCCCTCCTGAGGGAAAATCGACACCATCGTCATGGCTATCGAGCTGGACATCATCTCCATCATCATCACCATCATCATCATCATCACCGCCATCTCCACCGCTGCACCTCGTCACCGCTGTATTTGGGTTAGATCTTGATTGTTTGATAGGGGAAACTCTCCCGTGTTGATTTCTACTTGTTATTGATGCTATTGAGTGAAACCATTGAACCAAGGTTTATGTTCGATTGTTATTCATCATCATATCACCTCTGATCATGTTCCATATGATGTCTCGTGAGTAGTCCGTTTAGTTCTTGGAGGACATGGGTGAAGTCTAAATGTTAGTAGTGAATTATGGTTGAGTAATATTCAATGTTATGATATTTAAGTTGTGGTGTTATTCTTCTAGTGGTGTCATGTGAACGCGACTACATGATACTTCACCTTATGGGCCTAGGGGAGTGCATCTTGTATTCGGTTGCTAATTGCGGGTTGCCTGGAGTGACAAAACCTAAACCCCTGGTATATCGATACAGAGGATAGCAGGATCTCAGAGTTTAAGGCTGTGGTTAGATTTATCTTAATTAGTTTCTTGTAGTTGATGCTTGCAAGCGGTATAATCACAAGTATGTATTAGTCCTAGGAAGGTCGTACATTAGCATAGACACACAACACTTATCAAAACAATGAAGATAAATCAGCTGTAGGAAGCGAAAGCACTAGACTAAATTCCCGTGTGTCGAACGTTTGGTCATTATAAGTAAACAAACCGGCTTGTCCTTTGTGCTAAAAAGGATTGGGCCACTCGCTGCAATTATTTCTCTCGCATTTTACTTACTCGTACTTTATTTATCCGCTATATCAAAACCCCCTAATACTTGTCCGTGAGCATTTACAAGTGAATCCTTCATCGAAACCGCTTATCAACACCTTCTGCTCCTCGTTGGGTTCGACACTCTTATTTATCGAAGTACTACGATACACCCCTATACTTGTGGGTCATCTCTCCCGAGGCTAAGGGCTGTACCGGTAGCTATGTGGTTCATCTTCTCCCATGTGATCTTTATGTGATCATGAGCTTTGTGATCTAGTTGAATATCATCTATGTGCTACTCTAGTGATGTTATTAAAGTAGTCTATTCCTCCTTCATGATGTAAAGTGGACAGTGTGTGCATCATGTAGTACTTGGCGTAGGTTATGATTGTGATCTCTTGTAGATTGTGAAGTTAACTATCACTATGATAAATATATTATCTTGGATTTATGATTTGACGTGGATATCCCTATGAGTGGTGTTTGTCAAGTACTTGATGAACTCTGAGCGGAGCTTTTGTAGCCACTACACGATTAGTGATTCCATTAGGAGAGTTATCCAGAGTAGCACTATTATACACTCTAGAGGTTACTTTAATATGAACTCCGGATTCACTCTCCACGGTGTGACGGTGACGGTGTGCGCATCGTGTGTGTTTCCTTTATGAAGTTGTGGAGCTTGTAACTCCGGCTTGAGGTGTGCTTTTGTAGCCCTACACAATGAATGGTGTTTATTATCAACAAGAGAGTGTAGCATTTATTTATTCAAGCTATGTGATCAATGTTGAGAGGTCCACTAGTGAAAGTATGATCCCTAGGTTCTGTTTGATGATTAGGGTTCGCTTATTTTATATCGTTCTACCGCATGTTTACTTGCTGCCATATTTATTTCAGATTGTTATTACCACTCATATTCATCCATATCACTTGCATCTTATTATTTTTCTTCTCAGTAATCTATACATCGACAAGTGTAATAGGTGCTACAAAGAGACTTCTGTAATCTTAATTGTGGTTGCTTGAGATCTCGACCCTACCTCCCCGAGTTCGATAAACCTTGGGTGATTCCACTTAAGGAAACTTGCCGTCGGCTCACAAACCTCTCGCTCTTGAGGCCCAACACCGTTCACAGAATAGAAGCGTGCGTAGACATCAAATGTAAAGGCAGCAAGTTTCCTTAAGTGGATCACCCAAGGTTTATCGAACTCTCATGGAGGTAGAGGTCAAAGATAGTCCTCTCAAGCAATCCTGCAATCAAGATACAAGAAGTCTCTTGTGTCCCCAACACACCTAACAGGTGCTGTCCGATGTATAGGTGCACTAGTTCGGCGATGAGATAGTAAAACGCAAGTGGTATAGATGGTGGTAAATCAGAATATAATCAAGTAAATATTGCAGGAAGTAAAGATGCAGTAAAACAGTAAATAAGCGATGTTTGCAGTATTTGGAAACAAGGCCTAGGGATCATACTTCACTAGTGGCCACTCTCAACATTGCAATCATAATTGAATATAAATATAAGCACTTCATCATACTACTCTCATGTTGGATAAAGAACTCAAATTCATTGGGCAAGTGTGCAAAAGCACACCTCAAAGGCGTATTCACTAATAAACACCCCACACTGTCACCGTGAGCATTCATAGGAGGTACTAACACACCACAATTCATAAGGGAGTTACACACGGCGCACACACTGTCACCATTACACCGAGGTCACAATAACTCCAAAGTTCACATAATAAAACACTTGAATAGCATATGACATCTAGATTGCAAAGCCTATGATCACATAGATAAACAAATAAATGCTACTCTCAAACACTCTCTTGTTGGATAACAAACACCATTCATTGTGTAGGGCTACAAGAGCTCCCTCGAGCCGGAGTAAACAAGCTCCACAACATCCGGAGTTCATATTAAAGTAAACTCTAGAGTGCATAATAGACCGTTGCAATTTAGACCGAGTACTAAAATAGCACACCATGGGAGAGAGAGATGAACCACATAGCTACCGGTAGAGCCCTCAGCCTCGGGGAGAACTACTCCCTCCTCATCATGGGAGACTGATACGTCTCCAACGTATCATAATTTCTTATGTTCCATGCTAGTTTTATGACAATACCTACATGTTTTATTCATACTTTACGATGTTTTGATGCGTTTTCCGGAACTAACCTATTAACGAGATGCCGAAGTGCCAGTTCCTGTTTTTGTTTGGTTTCAGAAATCCTACAAAGGAATATTCTCTAATTGGACGAAATCAACGCCCAGGGTCTTATATTTCACGGAAGCTTCCAGAGACCAAGGTTACGGCGGGCGACGAGGCGCCGTCACCCACTACTAGAAAAGGCTATTGCCGGCGCACTGTGTTTTCTTATTGCCGGCGCACTAGCGCCCGCCGGTGGGAACAGGCCGGTGATAATGGCTTACCGCCGGCGCACCTGCTGGTTCGCCGGCAGAAACTCGATTTATCCCCGGCGCACCTGCCTTGTTCGCCGGCGGTAAGTTATACCAGAAAACAAAAAAATTTAAATCTAGATCTAGATCTAGATCTAGATCTCGTGAGCTGCGGTTGTGGTGCCGTTTTTGCGTCATTCTAGTAGGCCGAGGTTGTTGTTCTTGTTGCTGCGCCGGTGTAGGAGGTGGAGGAGTGGGAGGCCGGAGGTGGAGGAGGCCGGAGGAGGTGGTGGTGGCCATGCGGAGGAGGCCGGAGGAGGTTGAGGCCGGTGGAGGAGGCCGGAGGAGGTGGACGACGCCGGAGAGGAGGTTGAGGCTGTTGGAGGTGGCCGGAGGAGGCCATGCGGAGGAGGCCATGCGGAGGAGGCCGGAGGAGGCCATGCGGAGGAGGCCGGAGGAGGTCGACGGTGCAGCAGTTGGTGGAGTCCGTCGGAGGTGGAGGAGGAGGAAAAGAGAAGGAAGAGGGGAAAGTGAGGAGGAGGTCGACGGTTTGCATTATATATAGGAGATGTTACCGCCGGCGCACCAAGTAGGGTGGTGCGCCGGGGGTATTTTTTCTTTTTTTTCACCCAAATCTTAAACCTCAAAAAAGTCCTGTTTCTGTTTTCCAATTGACGAATCCATTTTTTCTCTAAACGGCCGTAGGCCGTTGAATTCGAATAGGAAATTTCGCGTAGATAGATTTTGATATAAAAAGTTTTTCATCGGAGGTCGTATGCAACCAGAAATCCCGTTTTACCGAAAGATGACGCCATTTTGCATAATATATCGAAAATCATTTTTTCAATTTTTCTTTAATACTAGATTACATAAGTATTGGACATATCAAAGGATTTTATTTTTTGAATTTTTCACCATTTTCTTTTATTTAATTAGTTTATAGAATTTATTTGGTTGCATGGATCGATTATTTCAAATTCGATTCATAAACATATATTTAATAAGCATGATTTGGTACGGAATTGTAAATAAGTTTAAGAAATGATCGGATCATTTACGGCATCCATTTTTTGAATTTTATTCCCAAGACTAAAAATTGGTTGTGCGCCCAAAGATCTATTCTTTGCCGCGGGTTTCACCTGGCGCGCCGCCGATATTTTCCACCGGCCCGCAAATGATGGTGCGCCGGCGCCATTCCCTCGCAGCTATAGCCTCTTTCCTTGTAGTGACCATAGGCCGTGCGCCGTAGGGGGCCCGCGCCACCCTATGGTGTGGGCCCTCGCGCCGCCTCCAACCCTACCCTTCCGCCTACTTAAAGCCTTCGTCGCGAAACCCCCCGTACCGAGAGCCACGATACGGAAAACCTCCAGAGACGCAGCCGCCGCTAATCCCATCTCGGGGATTCAGGAGATCGCCTCCGGATTGGAGAGGGGAATCATCTCCCCGAGGACTCTTCATCGCCATGATCGCTCTCCGGATTGATGTGTGAGTAGTTCACCCCCGGACTATGGGTCCATAGCAGTAGCTAGATGGTTGTCTTCTCTCATTGTGCTATCATGTTAGGTCTTGTGAGCTGCCTATCATGATCAAGATCATCTATTTGTAATGCTACATGTTGTGTTTGTTGGGATCCATGAATATGGAATACTATGTCAAGTTGATTATCAATCTATCATATGTGTTGTTTATGTTCTTGCATGCCTCCGTTGCTAGTAGAGGCTCGGGCCAAGTTGATACTTGTAACTCCAAGGGGGAGTATTTATGCTCGATAAGAGGGTTCATGCCTCCATTGAATCAGGGACAGGGACATAAAGTTCTAAGGTTGTGGATGTGTCGTTCCACTAGGGATAAAGCATCGATGCTTTTTCTAATGATATTTGTGTTGATTACATTACGCACCATACTTAATGCAATTGTCCTGTCGTTTTGCAACTTAATACGGAAGGGGTGCTGACAAGTAACTCAAGGTGGACTTTTTAGGCATAGATGCATGCCGGGATAGCGTTCTATGTACTTTGTCGTAATGCCCCGATTAAATCTCATAGTAGTCATCGTGATATGTATGTGCATTGTTATGCCCTCTATTTGTCAATTGTCCAACCGTAATTTGTTCACCCAACATGCTATTTTTCTTATGGAGAGACACCACTAGTGAACTGGACCCCGGTCCATTTCTTTACATCTGAAATACAACCCACTAATCTCTGTTCTCTGTCGTTCTTCGCAAACAAACATCATCTTCCACACTATACGGTTAATCCTTTGTTTACAACAAGTCGGTGAGATTGACAACCTCACTGTGCTACGTTAGCAAAGTACTTTGATCAGCATGTGTTCCACGTTGGCGCCTAACTCGCCGTTAAGGCCGCACTACACTCCGTCACCAACAACCTTCACGTGTTCCCTTGACTCCTACCGGTTCGATAACCTTGGTTTTACTGAGGGAAAACTTGCTACCGTACGCATCACACCTTCCTTGGGGTTCCCAACGGACGTGTGTCAACCGCACGATCAAGCTCTTTTCAAGCGCCGTTGCCTGGGAGATCAAGACACGCTGCAAGGGGAGTCTCCCACATCCAATCTCTTTACTTTGTTTTTGTCTTGCTTTACTTTATTCTATTTACCGCTTTGTTTGTTCTCTATATAAAAAATACAAAAAAATTAGTTACTAGTTTTACTTTATTTACTGTCTTGTTTGCGTTCTCTATATAAAAAACACAAAAAAATTAGTTACTTGCATTTACTTTATTTACCTTTTTGTTTATTTCATCATGTTTCCTCCTAAGTACACTCTAAAAGACATACCGGTAGGACGAGGGTCTATCATTGGAAGAGATAATATAGAAGATCATGTTAGTATTACTGAAGATTTTGAAGATAGACACTTGGTAGAACTTGCTCCTACTTATGAAATTGCTGTCGCTTCTTTAGTACACATGTTGGAAGCTAGATTTGTCAATCTCAACCCCATAATACAACATATGTTTCTTACACTCTCTGATATGGAGGAAGGAGAAAAGAAAGATTTTGTTTTAGAAACCCTTCTTAAAGAATTTGGTGATGTAGCAAGAGAAGCTAGAAAAGTCTTTATTAAATATAAGATGCTTGGCCTTTATACCGATTTTGCAAAAACACTTGAAAAGATGGACATGGATAGAATAATGTACACTAATAATGTTAATGATGGTGGGGAGATTAAAGTACCGATACCTAGTAAGCTCCTAGGAATGCATGAAGCTCTAGAAAATAACTATGCTTGGCTTGTTCCTGAAAATTTGTTTGATGAGAATAGCAAGCCTAAGAGTAATGAAAAGGGGGGCTCTGAAACTTACATAGACAAGATACAATGCATAGTTGTGAAAATTCCAAACCCCTCTGTTAATGCTTCATCTCTTGATGTTACTTGATTCACACTTTCTGCGCCTAGCTGTAAAGAAAAGCGCCTATGGGAGACAACCCATTATTTTACTACAGCACTTTTGTTTTATATTTGAGTCTTGGAAGTTGTAGCAACCTCTCCTTATCTATATTTTATTGCATTGTTGTGCCAAGTAAAGTCTTTGATAGTAATGTTGATACTAGATTTGAATTACGCAGAAACAGATTTCTTACTGTCAAGAAATTGAGCAGCCCCGTCTCTGTAGAAAATTCTAAAAATTCTGCCAATTTACGTGCGTGATCCCCGTATATGTACGCAACTTTCATTTAATTTGAGCTTTTTCATCCGAGCAAGTTAAGTGCCCCAGAAAAATTTGTCTTTATTGACTGTTCTGTTTTGACAGATTCTGCCTTTTATTTCGCATTGCCTGTTTTGCTATGTTTGATGGATTTCTTTATTCCATTAACTTTCAGTAGCTTTGTCCAATGTCCAGAAGTGTTAAGAATGATTATGTCACCTCTGAATTTATGAATTTTCATTTATGCACTAACCCTCTAATGAGAGTGCTTTGAGTTTGTGTGGAGGAAGTTTTCAAGGTCAAGAGAGGAGGATGATACAATGATCAAGAAGATTGAAAAGTTCAAGCTTGGGGATGCCCCCGTGTTCATCCTCGCATATTTCATGAAAAGTCTATGCTTGGGGATGCCCAAGGCATCCCCTTCTTCATCGACAACTTATCGTGTCACCTCTAGTGAAACTATATTTTTATTCATTCACATCTTATGTGCTTTACTTGGAGCGTCTGTTTGCTTTTGTTTTTGTTTTTGTTTGAATAAAATCAGATCCTAGCATTCTTTGTGTGGGAGAGAGACACGCTCCGCTGTTGCATATAAACACATGTGTTCTTAGCTTTTAATGTTCATGGCGAAGGTTGAAACTGCTTCGTTCATTGTTATATGGTTGGAAACGGAAAATGCTTCATGTGGTAATTGGTATAATGTCTTGAATAATTTGATACTTGGCAATTTTTGTGCTCATATAGATCATGTTTAAGCTCTTACATCATACTTTGGACCTATTAATGAAGAACTACATAGAGCTTGTTAAAATTTGGTTTGCATGATTGGTCTCTCTAAGTCTAGATATTTTCTTGTTGGTAAAGGTGTTTGAACAACAAGGAAGACAATGTAGAGTCTTATAATGCTTGCAATATATTCTTATGTAAGTTTTGTTGTACCGGTTTATACTTGAGTTTGCTTCAAATAACCCTTGCTAGCCTAAGCCTTGTATTGAGAGGGATTACTTTTCGTGCATCCAAATCCTTGAGCCAAAAACTATGCCATTTGTGTCCACCATACCTACCTACTACATGGTATTTCTTCCGCCATTCCAAAGTAAATTGCTTGAGTGCTACCTTTAAAATTCCATCATTTTGCCTTTGCAATACATAGCTCATGGGAAAATAGCTTTAAAAACTATTGTGGTATTGAATATGTTGCTATGTATCTTATTTCTTATAAGTTGCTTGTTGAGCGGTAACCATGTTTCGGGGACGCCATCAACTATTAAACCTTTGTTGAATATCATGTGGCTATGCATGTCTGCCTTGTCAAGTAAGGGCGATTTTCATGATCAAATGGTTTAAGTGCATGTATATTGTTAGAGAAGAACATTGGGTCGCTAACTAAAGCCATGAATCATGGTGGAAGTTTTAGTGTTTGGACACAAATCCTCAATCTCTTATGAGAATATTATCCGTTGTTAAATGCTTAAGCATTAAAATAGGAGTCCATTATCTGGTTGTCTATGTTGTCCCGGCATGGTGTCTAAGTTATAATAATCAAAAGCTGAGAAATCCACGAACTTTCTCCTTAGACATCTCGTATTGTGCGGCATAGAGGTACCCCTTTGTGACACTTGGTTTGAAACATATGTTATGCAATGATAATCCGTGTTAATCCAAGCTAATTAGGACAAGGTGCGAGCACTATTGGTAATCTATGCATGAGGCTTGCAACTTATAGGATGTATTATGCATAACACATATGAATTATTACTACCGTTGACAAAATTGTTTCTATGTTTTCAAAATAAAAATCTCTAGCGCACAAAGATAGTAATCCATGCTTCCTCTGCGAAGGGCCATTCTTTTACTTTATGTTGAATCAGTTTACCTACTTCCTTCCATCTTAGAAGCCAACACTTGTGTCAACTGTGTGCATAGATTCTTACATGTTTACTTATCGCACTTGTTATATTACGCTTTATTTTGACAACTATCCATGAGATATACATGTTACAAGTTGAAAGCAATTGCTGAAACTTAATCATCCTTTGTGTTGCTTCAATACCTTTTACTTTGAATCTATTGCTTTATGAGTTAACTCTTATGCAAGACGGATTGATGCTTGTCTTGAAAGTACTATTTATGAAAAGTCTTTGCTATACGATCAGTTGTTTAGTCATTGTCTTTACCATTGCTTCGAATCACTTCATTCATTTCATATGCTTTACAATAGTATTGATCAAGATCATGTTGGTAGCATGTCACTTCAGAAATTATCCTTGTTATCATTTACCTACTCGAAAGCAGTAGGAACTAAGCTATGTTCCATGCTAGTTTTATGACAATACCTACATGTTTTATTCATACTTTATGATGTTTTGATGTTTTCTGCAACTAACCTATTAACGAGATGCCGAAGTGCCGGTTCCTGTTTTCTGGTTTTTGGTTTCATAAATCCTACAAAGGAAATATTCTTAACTGACCTAAATCAACGCCTGTGGTCTTATATTTCCTACCTAAGCTTCCGTAAGACCGAAAGGGTTACGGCGGGCGACGCAGGCGCCGCCACCATAGGGCCGCGCGCCCCCCCCCCCCCGCGCCGCCCTATGGGGTGGGCCCCTCGCGCCGCCTCCAACCCTACCCTTCCGCCTCACTTAAAGCCTTTGTCGTGAAATCTGACATGCCTCCGACGTATCGATAATTTATGTTCCATGCCACATTATTGATGATATCTACATGTTATATGCACATTTTATGTCATATTTATGCGTTTTCGGAACTAACCTATTGACGAGATGCCGAAAGCCGTTGTTGTTTTCTATTGTTTTTGGTTTCGAAATCCTAGTAACGAAATATTCTCGGAATTGGACGAAATCAACGCCTGTGTTCCTATTTTCACCGGAAGCATCCGTAACACCCGAGAGCTGCCAGAGGGGGCCACAGATGATAGGTGGCGCGCCACTCCCCGGCCGTTGCCGCCATGGTGTCGTCGCTTGACCTTCTCGACGCCGCCTCTTTGCCTATTTAAGGGTCCTCGACCCAAAACCTCGATACGGGGAAAAGCCACGACGAGAAACCATCCAGAGCCGCCGCCATCGCGAAGCCAAGATCTCGGGGGACAGGACTCTCTGTTCCCGCCGGGACGGGGAAGTGCCCCCCGAAGGCTTCTCCATCGACACCGCTGCCATCTCCACCGCCATCTTCATCAACGCTGCTGTCTCCCATGAGGAGGGAGTAGTTCTCCATCGAGGCTCGGGCTGTACTTAGCTATGTGGTTAATCTCTCTCCTATGTACTTCAATACAATAATCTCATGAGCTGCCTTACATGATTGAGATTCATATGAGTTTTGTATCACAATTCATCTATGTGCTACTCTAGTGATGTTATTAAAGTAGTTCTATTCCTCCTGCACGTGTGTAAAGTGACAGTGTGTGCATCATGTAGTACTTGGCGTAGTTTATGATTGTGATCTCTTGTAGATTATGAAGTTAACTATTACTATGATGGTATTGATGCGATCTATTCCTCCTTTCATAGTGTGAAGGTTACGGTGTGCATGCTATGTTAGTACTTGGTTTGGTTGTGTTGATCTATCTTGCACTCTAAGGTTATTTAAATATGAACATTGAATTGTGGAGCTTGTTAACTCCGGCATTGAGGGTTCGTGTAGTCCTACGCAATGTGTTCATCATCCAACAAGAGAGTGTAGAGTATGCATTTATCTATTCCTTATGTGATCAAAGTTGAGAGTGTCCACTAGTGAAAGTATGATCCCTAGGCCTTGTTCCTAAATATTGCTATCGCCGCTTGTTTACCGTTTTACCACAGTACACGGCTATGCTACTCACCGTCTTGTTTATGTCCCCGGGCAAAGCACTTTTTCGGTGCTGCTATGCTTACTACTTATTCATACCACCCGTATTTCACTATCTCTTCGTCGAACTAGTGCACCTATTTGGTGTGTTGGGGACACAAGAGACTTCTTGCTTTGTGGCTTGCGGTTGCATGAGAGGGATATCTTTGACCTCTTCCTCCCGGAGTTCGATAAACCTGTGATTCACTTAAGGGAAACTTGCTGCTGTTCTACAAACCTCTCTTTTGAGGCCCAACACTGTCACAGAAAGGAGGGCGAGACATCAAGCTATTTTCTGCGCCGTTGCCGGGGAGGAAAGGTAAAAGGTACTCACACTCCGATCTCGGCTACTAAGCTATTTTCGCCGTTGTAAGTACTCGAAGCTATTTCCTTTAGATCCTGCAATTGCATCTTTTTGTTTCTTGTTTACACTAGTTAGGCATAATGGAAAACAACAAAAATATGAGAGATCTTTATGAACTTTATCTTGAATTAGGACATGATGTGTTTGAAGAGAGAATTAAAAAACCCATGGAACTTTATATGCATGCTAATGGGAATGTTATTACTATGAATACTTTGAACACTATTGTTGCTAATGATATGGAAAATTCTAAGCTTGGGGAAGCTGGCTTTGATGAGCATGATATTTTTAGTCCCCCAAGCATTGAGGAGAAAATTTACTTTGATGATACTTTGCCTCCTATTTATGATGATGATAGTAGTCTTTTAGTACCGCCTGTTATGGAGGATAAATTTGATTATGATTACAATATGCCTCCTATATTTGATGATGAGAATAATAATGATAGCTACTTTGTTGAATTTGCTCCCACTACAACTAATAAAATTGATTATGCTTATGTGGAGAGTAATAATTTTATGCATGAGACTCATGATAAGAATGCTTTATGTGATAGTTATATTGTTGAGTTTGTTCATGATGCCACTGAAAGTTATTATGAGAGAGGAAAATATGGTTGTAGAAATTTTCATGTTACTAAAACACCTCTCTTTTTGCTGAAAATCTTGAAGCTGCACTTGTTTTATCTTTCTATGCTTATTGCATTATGCTTCATGAATTT
Source organism: Lolium multiflorum (assembly GCA_030979885.1). Classification (NCBI taxonomy): domain Eukaryota; kingdom Viridiplantae; phylum Streptophyta; class Magnoliopsida; order Poales; family Poaceae; genus Lolium; species Lolium multiflorum. Next base: position 299,276,419 of record CM061750.1, read on the forward strand.
GTTTATTTACAAGATTCTTATGCATAGGAAGCATGTTAGACTTAAATGTGTTTTGAATTTTCCTCTTGATGCTCTCTTTTGCTTCAAATACTATTTCTTGCGAGTGCATCATTAAAACTGCTGAGCCCATCTTAACGGCTATAAAGAAAGAACTTCTTGGGAGATAACCCATGTGTTATTTTGCTACAGTACTTTGTTTTATATTTGTGTCTTGGAAGTTGTTTACTACTGTAGCAACATCTCCTTATCCTAGTTTTGTGTTTTGTTGTGCCAAGTAAAGTCGTTGATAGAAAGTTCATACTAGATTTGGATTACTGCGCAGAAACAGATTTCTTGCTGTCACGAATCTGGGCCTAATTCTCTGTAGGTTACTCAGAAAATTATGCCAATTTACGTGAGTGATCCTCAGATATGTACGCAACTTTCATTCAATTTGAGCATTTTCATTTGAGCAAGTCTGGTGCCCTTTTAAAATTCGTCTTTACGGACTGTTCTGTTTTGACAGATTCTGCCTTTATTTTCGCATTGCCTCTTTTGCTATGTGGGATGGATTTCTTTGTTCCATTGACTTCCAGTAGCTTTGGGTAATGTCCAGAAGTGTTAAGAATGATTGTGTCACCTCTGAACATGTGAGTTTTTGATTATGCACTAACCCTCTAATGAGTTTGTTTTGAGTTTGTGTGGAGGAAGTTTTCAAGGGTCAAGAGAGGAGGATGATATACTATGATCAAGAAGAGTGAAAGCTCTAAGCTTGGGGATGCCCCGGTGGTTCACCCCTGCATATTTCAAGAAGACTCAAGCGTCTAAGCTTGGGGATGCCCAACATCCCCTTCTTCATCGACAACTTATCAGGTTCCTTCTCTTGAAACTATATTTTTATTCGGTCACATCTTATGTACTTTACTTGGAGCGTCTGTGTGCTTTTATTTTTGTTTTGTTATTTTCATTCTCTGAATAAATACATGCTTGTGTGGGAGAGAGACACGCTCCGCTGGTTCATATGAACACATGTGTTCTTAGCTTTTAATGTTCATGGCGAAGGTTGAAACTGCTTCGTTAATTGTTATATGGTTGGAATCGGGAAATGCTACATGTAGTAATTCTATAATGTCTTGAACAATTTGATACTTGGCAATTGTTGTGCTCATATTTAAGCTCTTGCATCATATACTTTGCACCTATTAATGAAGAAATACATAGAGCTTGCTAAAATTTGGTTTGCATAATTTGTCTCTCTAAAGTCTAGATAATTTCTAGTATTGAGTTTTGAACAACAAGGAAGACGGTGTAGAGTCTTATAATATTTACAATATGTTTTTTATGTGAGTTTTGCTGCACCGGTTCATCCTTGTGTTTGTTTCAAATAACCTTGCTAGCCTAAACCTTGTATCGAGAGGGAATACTTCTCATGCATCCAAAATCCTTGAGCCAATCACTATGCCATTTGTGTCCACCATACCTACCTACTACATGGTATTTCTCCGCCATTCCAAAGTAAATTGCTTGAGTGCTACCTTTAAAATTTCCATCATTCACCTTTGCAATATATAGCTCATGGGACAAATAGCTTAAAAACTATTGTGGTATTGAATATGTACTTATGCACTTTATCTCTTATTAAGTTGCTTGTTGTGCGATAACCATTCTGGGGACGCCATCAACTACTCTTGGTTGAATATCATGTGAGTTGCTATGCATGTCCGTCTTGTCTGAAGTAAGAGAGATCTACCACCTTAATGGTTGGAACATGCATATTGTTAGAGAAGAACATTGGGCCGCTAACTAAAGCCATGATTCATGGTGGAAGTTTCAGCTTTGGACATATATCCTCAATCTCATATGAGAATAATAATTGTTGCCACATGCTTATGCATTAAAGAGGAGTCCATTATCTGTTGTCCATGTTGTCCCGGTATGGATGTCTAAGTTGAGAATAATCAAAAGCGAGAAATCCAAATGCGAGCTTTCTCCTTAGACCTTTGTACAGGCGGCATGGAGGTACCCCATTGTGACACTTGGTTAAAACATGTGTATTGCGATGATCCGGTAGTCCAAGCTAATTAGGACAAGCGGGCACTATTAGTATACTATGCATGAGGCTTGCAATTTGTAAGATATAATTTACATGATACATATGCTTTATTACTACCGTTGACAAAATTGTTTCATGTTTTCAAAATAAAGCTCTAGCACAAATATAGCAATCGATGCTTTCCTCTTTGAAGGACCTTTCTTTTACTTTTATGTTGAGTCAGTTCACCTATCTCTCTCCACCTCAAGAAGCAAACACTTGTGTGAACTGTGCATTGATTCCTACATACTTGTATATTGCACTTGTTATATTACTCTATGTTGACAATATCCATGAGATATGCATGTTATAAGTTGAAAGCAACCGCTGAAACTTAATCTTCCTTTGTGTTGCTTCAATGCCTTTACTATGAAATTATTGCTTTATGAGTTAACTCTTATGCAAGACTTATTGATGCCGGTCTTGAAAGTGCTATTCATGAAAAGTCATTGCTTTATGATTCAGTTGTTTACTCATGTCATTACCATTGTTTTGATCGCTGCATTCATTACATATGTTTACAATATGATCAAGTTTATGATGGCATGTCACGTCATAAATTATCTTTGTTTATCGTTTACCTGCTCGGGACGAGCAGAAACTAAGCTTGGGGATGCTGATACGTCTCCGACGTATCGATAATTTCTTATGTTCCATGCCACATTATTGATGATATCTACATGTTATATGCACATTTTATGTCATATTTATGCGTTTTCTCGAACTAACCTATTGACGAGATGCGAAAGGCCAGTTCTTTTTCTGCTGTTTTTGGTTTCGAAATCCTAGTAATGAAATATTCTCGAATTGGACGAAATCAACGCCCAGGTTCCTATTTTCACCGGAAGCATCCAGAACACCCGAGAGCGCGAGGGGGCCACAGGGCCCCCAGATGGTAGGTGGCGCGGCCCACCCCCGGCCGCGCCCTATGGTGTCGGCCTCGTTGACCTTCCGACGCCGCCGCCTATTTAAGGGTCCTCGACCTAAAACCTCGATACGGAAAAGCCACGGTACGAGAAACCATCCAGAGCCGCCGCCATCGCGAAGCCAAGATCTGGGGGACAGGACTCTCCGGCACGCCGCCGGACGGGGAAGTGCCCCCGGAAGGCTTCTCCATCGACACCGCTGCCATCTCCACCGCCATCTTCATCAACGCTGTTGTCTCCCATGAGGAGGGAGTAGTTCTCCATCGAGGCTCGGGGCTGTACCGGTAGCTATGTGGTTAAATCTCTCTCCTATGTACTTCAATACAATAATCTCATGAGCTGCCTTACATGATTGAGATTCATATGAGTTTTGTATCACAATTCATCTATGTGCTACTCTAGTGATGTTATTAAAGTATTCTATTCCTCCTGCATGGTGTAAAGTGGACAGTGGTGTGCATCATGTAGTACTTGGCGTAGTTTATGATTGTGATCTCTTGTAGATTATGAAGTTAACTATTACTATGATGGTATTGATGCGATCTATTCCTCCTTTCATAGTGTGAAGGTTACGGTGTGCATGCTATGTTAGTACTTGGTTTGGTTGTGTTGATCTATCTTGCACTCTAAGGTTATTTAAATATGAACATTGAATTGTGGAGCTTGTTAACTCCGGCATTGAGGGTTCGTGTAATCCTACGCAATGTGTTCATCATCCAACAAGAGAGTGTAGAGTATGCATTTATCTATTCTGTTATGTGATCAAAGTTGAGAGTGTCCACTAGTGAAAGTATGATCCCTAGGCCTTGTTCCTAAATATCGCTATCGCTGCTTGTTTACCGTTTTAATGCGTTACTATCGCTGCGTTACCACGCTTGTTTATGTCCTGGGCAAAGCACTTTTCTGGTGCCGTTGCTACTACTTATTCATACCACTTGTATTTCACTATCTCTTCGCCGAACTAGTGCACCTATTTGGTGTGTTGGGGACACAAGAGACTTCTTGCTTTGTGGTTGCAGGGTTGCATGAGAGGGATATCTTTGACCTCTTCCTCCCTGAGTTCGATAAACCTTGGGTGATTCACTTAAGGGAAACTTGCTGTTCTACAAACCTCTGCTCTTGGAGGCCCAACATCCTACGGAAAAGGAGGGCGTAGACATCAACCCCCGTACCAGAGAGCCGATACGGAAACCTTCCAGAGACAAAGCCGCTAATCCCATCTCGGGATTCAGAGATCGCCTCCGCACCGCCGAGAGGGGAATCATCTCCCGAGGACTCTTCATCGCCATGATCGCATCCGGATTGATGTGTGAGTAGTTCACCCCTGGACTATGGGTCCATAGGAGTAGCTAGATGGTTGTCTTCTCCTCATTGTGCTATCATGTTAGATCTTGTGAGCTGTCTATCATGATCAAGATCATCTATTTGTAATGCTACATGTTGTGTTTGTTGGGATCCGATGAATATGGAATACTATGTCAAGTTGATTATCAATCTATCATATGTGTTGTTTATGTTCTTGCATGCTCTCCGTTGCTAGTAGAGGCTCTGGCCAAGTTGATACGTGTAACTCCAAGAGGGAGTATTTATGCTCGATAGTGGGTTCATGCCTCCATTGAATCTGGGACAGTGACAGAAAGTTCTAAGGTTGTGGATGTGCTGTTGCCACTAGGGATAAAACATCGATGCTTTGTCTAAGGATATTTGTGTTGATTACATTACGCACCATACTTAATGCAATTGTCTGTTGTTTGCAACTTAATACTGGAAGGGGTGCGGATGCTAACCCGAAGGGACTTTTTAGGCATAGATGCATGCTGGATAGCGGTCTATGTACTTTGTCGTAATGCCTGATTAAATCTCATAGTAGTCATCATGATATGTATGTGCATTGTTATGCCCTCTCTATTTGTCAATCGCCCAACTGTAGTTTGTTCACCCAACATGCTATTTATCTTATGGGAGAGACACCACTAGTGAACTGTGGACCCCGTTCCATTCTTTACATCTGAAATACAATCTACTGCAATACTTGTTCTTTACTGTTCTTCGCAAACAAACATCATCTTCCACACTATACGGTTAATCCTTTGTTTACAGCAAGCCGGTGAGATTGACAACCTCACTGTTACGTTGGGGCAAAGTACTTTGATTGTGTTGTGCAGGTTCTACGTTGGCGCCGGAATCCCCGGTGTTGCGCCGCACTACACCCGTCACCAACAACCTTCACGTGTTCCTTGACTCCTATTGGTTCGATAACCTTGGTTTCTTACTGAGGGAAAACTTGCTACTGTACGCATCACACCTTCCTCTTGGGGTTCCCAACGGAGACTACTCCCTCCTCATCATGGGAGACAGCAACGGCGATGAAGATGGCGGTGGTGTCGATGGAGATGACTTTCGGGGGCAATTCCCCGTCCCGGCGGCGTGCCGGAACAGAGATTCTGTCCCCGAAACTTGTCTTCGCGATGGCGGCGGCTACGGAACTCTTCGTGGAATATGACTTGTTTTTTTAGGGTTTTCGCGACGGGGAGAATATATAGGCGAAGGGGCGATGTCGGTGGAGTCCCGAGGGGCCCACACCACATGGCGGCGCGGCCAGGGGTGGGGCCACGCCCCCTAGGGTGTGGCCGCCTCGTGGCACCTCTTCGTCTCCTCTTCGGTGTTCTGGAAGCCTCCGTGGAAAATAAGACCGTGGGCTTTTTTTTCGTCCAATTCCGAGAATATTTCCTGTGTAGGATTTCTGAAACCAAAAACAGCAGAAAACATGAACTGGCACTTCGGCATCTTGTTAATAGGTTAGTGCCGGAAAATGCATCAAAATGATATAAGGTGTACATAAAACATGTGACTATTGTCATATAACTAGCATGGAACATAAGAAATTATAGATACGTTTGAGACGTATCAAGCATCCCTAAGCTTAGTTCCTACTCGCCCTCGAGTAGGTAAACGATAACAGGATAATTTCTGAAGTGACATGCTACTATCATAATCTTGATCAATACTATTGTAAAGCATATGAGATGAATGAAGTGATTCAAAGCAATGGTAAAGATAATGACTAAACAACTGAATCATATAGCAAAGACTTTTCATGAATAGTACTTTCAAGATAAGCATCAATAAGTCTTGCATAAGAGTTAACTCATAAAGCAATAGATTCTTAATAGAAGGTTTTAAAGCAACACAAAGGATGATTAAGTTTCAGCAGTTGCTTTCAACTTTCAACATGTATATCTCATGGATAATTGTCAATACAAAGTAATATGATGAGTGCAAATAAGCAAGTATGTAAGAATCAATGCACAAAGTTGACACAAGTGTTTGCTTCTAAGATAGAAAGAAGTAGGTAAACTGACTCAATATAAAGTAAAAGAAAGGCCCTTCGCAGAGGGAAGCATGGATTACTCATGTGCTAGAGCTTTTTATTTTGAAAACATGGAAACAATTTTGTCAACGGTAGTAATAATTCATATGTGTTATGCATAAAACCTCCTATAAGTTGCAAGCCTCATGCATTGAATACCAATAGTGCCCGCACCTTGTCCTAATTAGCTCGGACTTCCATGGATTATCATTGCATTACATATGTTTCAACCAAGTGTCACAAAGGGGTACCTCTATGCCACCTGTACAAAGGTCCAAGGAGATAGATCGCATTTGATTTCTCGATTTTGATAGATCTCAACTTGAGGACATCCATACCGGGACAACATAGAAAACAGATAATGGACTCCTCTTTTATGCTTTAAGCATTCAACAATAGATAATATTCTCATAAGAGATTTGAGGATTAATGTCCAAGCTGAAACTTCCACCATGATACATGGCTTTGGTTGGCGGCCCAATGTTCTTCTCTAACAATATGCATACTCAAACCATTTAATCATGAGAAATCTCCCTTACTTCAGACAGACGAACATGCATAGCAACTCACATGATATTCAACAAAGTAAAAAAGTTGATGGCGTCCCCAGAAACATGGTTACCGCTCAACAAGCAACTTATAAGAACTAAGATACATAAGCGACATATTCATTACCACAATAGTTTTTTAGGCTACTTTCCCATGAGCTATGTATTGCAAAGATAAGGAATGAATTTTTAAAGGTAGCACACAAGCAATTTACTTTGGAATGGCAGAAAAATACCACATATAGGTAGTTATGGTGGACACAAATGGCATGAGTTTTGGCTCAAGGTTTTTGGATGCACGAGAAGCATTTCCTCTCAGTACAAGGCTTTGGCTAGCAAGGTTATTTGAAGCCAACACAAGTATGAACCGGTAAAGCAAAAATTACATAAGAACATATTGCAAGCATTATAAGACTCTACACTATCTCCTTGTTGCTCAAACACTTTTACCAGAAAATATCTAGACCTTAGAGAGATAAATCATGCAATCCAAATTTCAACAAGCTCTACGGTAGTTCTCCACTAATAGGTTTAAACTACATGATGCAAGAGCTTAAACATGATCTATGAGAGCTCAAAACAATTGCCAAGTATCAAATTATTCAAGACCATATACCATTTACCACATGAAGCATTTTCTGTTTCTAACCAAATAGCAATCAACGAAGCGGTTTTCAACTCTGCCATGAACATTAAAAGTAAAACTAAGAACACAAGTGTTCAAATGAAAAAGCGGAGCGTGTCTCTCTCCCATACAAGCATGGTATGATGGTGCCCACTTTTTTGAAAATAAAATACACAACAGAAAATAAAGACGCTCCAAGAATAACACATAGTATATGAAGCTATAAAAATAGTGAACAGAAACAGGACCTGGTATTTTTATTGATGAAGAAGGGGATGCCTTGGGCATCCCCAAGCTTTGACGCTTGTACTTCTTGAATATATCTTGGGGTGACATGGGCATCCCAAGCTTGAGCTTTTGTCCATTCTTCATCTCATCTCATCATTCTTCTTTCCTACACTTGAAAACTTCCTTCATACAAAACTCATCACAAATCTCATTAGCAGCGTTAGTGTAATGATAATATTAATCAAATCTACAAAGTTCAGTATGACATATGAAAAGCATTTTAATAAGCATTAGCTACTGTAGCACAACTTCAATAAGGTTCTTTGATCAAGAGAACTCAAAAAGGTGGGCAAAAAGATGCAAATGCAAAACAGTGCAAGAATCTGTCAAAACAGAACAGTTCGTAAAAATTGATTTTTGAAAAATAGTTACGCTGCGTAACTCGAAAAACTCTGAACTAATGAAAGTTAGATAAATACCTGGGGAAGATGCTCGTAAATTGGCAGCTCAAACTTACGTTCTGGTGATTTTTGGCGATTTTTCTCGTGACGAACCAGAAACAGTAAACAAGATTGCAAATCTCCCAAATACCACTTTCTTACCATTAGAGGCAATTCTTGGCACAAAAACAAAACAAACATGATAAGGAGTGGTTGCTACAGTAGTAACAACTTCCAAGATACAACAAAACAGTAGCAAAATAAAAACATGGGTTATCTTCCAAGAAGTGCTTTCTTTATAGCCATTAAGATGGGCTCAGTAATTTTAATGATGCTCTAGCAAGAAATAAGAGTTGAAGCAAAAGAGAGCATCAAAAGCAAATAAGAAACACTTTTAAGTCCAACCCACTTCCTATGAAAAGGAATCTTGTAAGGGAACAAGTATTGAAAGCACAAAGCAACAAGCATAGAAAGGCAACACAAGCACAACTTCAAGATTCTCAACATAAAGAGGGGAAACTTAATATTATTAAGATGCATATAACCATGTTTCCCTCTCTCATAATAACTTTCAGTAGCATCATGAACAAACTCAACAATATAACTATCACATAAAGCATTCTTATTCACATGCATGAAAGTATCATTACTCTCCACATAAGCATAATCAATTTTATTAGTAATAGTGGGAGTAAAACTATCACAACCATCATTGTAATTATCATAAATTGCAGGCATGGTATAATCATAATAAACTTTATCCTCCATAGTAGGTGGCACCAAAATACCACTATCATTATAATCATCATAAATGGGAGGCAAAGTATCATCAAAGAAAATTTTCTCCTCAATGCTTGGGGGACTAAAAATATCATGCTCATCAAAACCAGCTTCCCCAAGCTTAGAATTTTCCATAGCATTAGCAACAATGGTGTTCAAAGCATTCATACTAATAACATTGCCATTAGCATGCATATAAAGTTCCATAGGTTTTTTAATTTTCTCTTCAAACACCTCATGTCCTAACTCAAGATAAAGTTCATAAAGATCTCTAATTTTGTTGTTGTTTTCCATTAAGCCTAACTAGTGAAAATAAAAACAAGAAACAAAAAGATATAATTGCAGAATCTAAAGGAGATACCTTCGAGCACTCACACACCGGCAACAAGCTAAGAAATAGCTTAGTAGTCGGAGGATGTGAATACCTTTTACCTTACCTCCCCGGCAACGGCGCCAGAAAATAGCTTGATGTCTACGCACGCTTCTATTCGTGACAGTGTTGGGCCTCCAAGAGCAGAGAGGTTTGTAGAACAGCAGCAAGTTTCCCTTAAGTGGATCACCCAAGGTTTATCGAACTCAGGGAGGTAGAGGTGAAAGATAGTCCTCTCAAGCAATCCTGCAATTAAGATACAAGAAGTCTCTTGTATCCCCAACACATCTAATACACTTGTCAGATGTATAGGTGCACTAGTTCGGCGAAGAGATATTAAAACGCAGTGGTATAGATGGTGGTAAACGGTAATTGCGATCTGAAGTAAATTGCAGAAGTAAAGATGCAATAAATGAGAAATAAGCGATGTTTGCAGTATTTGGAAACAAGGCCTAGGGATCCTACTTTCACTAGTGGCCACTCTCAACATTGCAATCATAATTGAATATAAATATAAGCACTTCATCATACTACTCTCCTGTTGATAAAGAACTCAAATTCATTGGACAAGTGTGCAAAAGCACACCTCAAAGGCGTATTCCCAAGTACTAATAAACACCCCACACTGTCACCGTGAGCATTCATAGGAGGTACTAACACACCACAATTCATAAGGGAGTTACACACGGCGCACACACTGTCACCATTACACCGAGGTCACAGTAACTCCAAAGTTCACATAATAAAACACTTGAATAGCATATGACATCTAGATTGCAAAGCCTATGATCACATAGATAAACAAATAAATGCTACTCTCAAACACTCTCTTGTTGGATAACAAACACCATTCATTGTGTAGGGCTACAAGAGCCCTCAAGCCGGAGTAAACAAGCTCCACAACATCCGGAGTTCATATTTAAAGTAACCTCTAGAGTGCATAATAGACAAGAGTAACATCTACATATTCATAAAGATCACACCATGGGAGAGAGATGAACCACATAGCTACCGGTAGAGCCCTCACCCTCGGGGGAGAACTACTCCCTCCTCATCATGGGAGACAGCAACGGCGATGAAGATGGCGGTGGTGTCGATGGAGATGACTCCGGGTCCCCGTCCCGCGGCGTGCGAACAGAGATCTGTCCCCCGAAACTTGTCTTCGCGATGGCGGCGGCTACGGAACTCTTCGTGGAATATGACTTGTTTTTTAGGGTTTTCGCGACGGGGAGAATATATAGGCGAAGGGCGATGTCGGGAGTCCCGAGGGGACCACACCACATGGCGGCGGCCAGGGGTGGGGCCGCGCCCCTAGGGTGTGGCCGCCTCGTGGCTCCTCTTCGTCTCCTCTTCGGTGTTCGAAGCCTCCGTGGAAAATAAGACCGTGGGCTTTTGTTTCGTCCAATTCCGAGAATATTTCGTGTAGGATTTCTGAAACCAAAAATAGCAGAAAAACAGGAACTGGCGCTTCGGCATCTTGTTAATAGGTTAGTGCCGGAAAATGCATCAAAATGATATAAAGTGGATATAAAACATGTGAGTATTGTCATATAACTAGCATGGAACATAAGAAATTATAGATACGTTTGAGACGTATCACCGTAGCGGCAAGCGGAGGGAGAGGGTGTTTAGGCCTTGGCCGAGCATTGTCCCTGTAGAGTAGATAAATGGACATGGTCTTAGCCCGAGGCGCATCTTTCGAAGTAAACACAATCATGGCGGACAATGGTGTCGTCTACATGTCGTTACCTTCTCGAAAGCATTGTCATCGTAGCTAGCGTCTACTCACTCATGCTACTCTGGAGGAGACCATGGGTCTCCGGATCGGAGGATGGCTACGCTTTCTACTCAGAGGCATAGTTTTTGAAACGGTTGCTAGATGGTGGCGGCAAGTGGTGTGTGCATCTACCGTGTCGATGATGGCAAGTCTTGGCGGCATGGCGCAGTTGTGCATCGGTGACGGACGTGGTGTGTGATGGACTCGTGCAGGGTGGGGGCGTTGGCGCCATGGTGGCATCGACGCGTTGTTGGGTGGGCCTGGCAAGAGCTATGCAAATTTTAGCGCTGAAGATGGACCATCGATTGATGGTGATGACCACTTCAGTAGCGAGGGCATGAGCCGCTCATCGAGAGTCTCCTAGACCAGATTTGCGCTCGTCTCATCATAGGGTGACTCGATGAAGCCTTTGAAGCCCTTGGTAGGGGAGGTTGTTCTTCCCTTTTGAAAACTGGTCTTGTGGCCTCTTAGGGCATCTCCAGCGCGGCGACGCATATTTATGTCCGTTTGCGTCGGGCACGGACACAAAAAACGTCCGCATGTCCGCATGCGTCTGCCCCTTCTCCAGCGGCAGAGACGCATTTATTTGACCGCATGCGTGATTAGAGAGGAGAGAGAGGGAAAGATTTTGTTTGTGTGGCTAGGAATGAACGCATGCGTGATTAGAGGAGGAGAGAGAGGGCTGCATGCAGACCAACCGGACACAAACGGACGCGCGGACGCGTCCGCAGAGATGCATTCCTGGCGCATATTTGGTCCACGTTTGCGTCAGGACGGACACTGCGGACGTTTTGCGTCGAGCCGCTGGAGGGCGTTTTTGTCCGCGCAGACGCAAACGGACGTCGCCCCGCTGGAGATGCCCTAGGTGGGTGCATTAGGAACTTGTCAAGCCTCCTGTCTTTTATGAGTAGACTGCACTAAACACGTGTGGAGCTTCCACTGCTGCACAGGGTTTGATGTACGATTAACGCAGAATTTTGATGCTTTTGGGTTGAAAAAGGACGGTGCGGTGAGTGCATTGCATGGACCATGGTATGACTATGAGTGCTTGGCGACAAAACCGTAGCTGCTTCTCCCACGTGGCTGGTACACGGGCGGGACAGGACGTGGTGCCCAGGCGTACGTACGGAGTACAGCTAGTAGTGCACCATCCGCATCCAGCGTGGAGTGAAGCCGAGCACCTCCATCAAGGACAAGCACAAGGCTGCTTCGTGTGCATCGCCGCCGGGTTTCCTTTCCTCCTCCCCTCGCGGTTGTTGCTGACACACACATGCATGCATCTCGTTTAACATTCCGGCGCCACTTCCTCTCTCTCTCGACATGCATGTAGTACAACATAACTTTGACCCGACAAACGACGATGGCGGCCACGCACGTATCAGGATGAGACCGGATGGATGGATAAGGAGAGAGCGCCTACAACAATCGATCTCCTCTACATGCTGATTTTTTTTTTTGAAACACGGAGTGCCCCGAAGGGCGTAGAAGCTTCATATATTCCACTCGGTGGGTGTACAAGTTATTACAAAGGACCCCATATGAAGATAAAATATTACATAGGCCCCTGGTATTTGCAGAAAAGACCCTACTAAAAATATGCAAAAGCAATCGGGTCCTTCTCTTTCCCCTCCGATGAGCTGGAGATCAGCGAAGTCGCCGTCGGACTCCAAAACGGGGACGACACCACTTGCTTCAAAGCCGGCGATGAACGCGACTGCAGATCTCGAAAAGGGCCTCCGGTGGAGGTTGTGAAATGGCCGGACTTCACCGGCGTGGATGACGAACGGCAAAAATGCCGCTGATGTGTTGCTCAAGAAGATCGCTTCTGAAGAACTCCGGCGCCACCTCCTCTTCACCACCACCTTGCATGCTCTTGATTCCGTCGCCACCACGACGCTCGGGACCAGAGAGAGTAGCAGAGGAGATCGAGTCGAGGGAGTAGCACGGGCGTACCAAAGCCAAATCGAAGAAATCGGCCTACCCTCAAACCCGACGAACCTGCCACGGACGCGGTGAGGAAGGCGTAGATGATGGCGGCTGCAGCAAACCCGAAGGAGCTTATTGACGAAGCCATCCTCAGGTCCTCTTCTCCCTTCGCCCTTCCACCATGGAGAAGCTCGGAGAAGCCGAAGATCTGGGGTTTGGTTGTTGCTCCAACACAACCAAACCAGATGACAGGGGAGGAAGTAGACGGCTTTATTGACGAAGATGGTGCTCCTCTTCCTTGCCAGCTCCTCCGGCCACTGGAAGATCCAGCTAGAGAAGAGGAACCCTAGCAAGCTCGATGCGGCCGAGATCGAGCCCCCATCTCCTAACTACGGCATCACGCCAAGATCCACAGGGGTAATCCTAAAACTGGAAAAGGAGAGGACCTAGACTACATCTATACACGCCGGCGCACCACCTCCACCGTCTCCGGCCGGCTACTCCGGCGGAGGGGCTTCGGATCGGCCCGGATAAGAACGAGGAGCGACCAGTTACTGTAGCAAGTCGAGAGCTGGTGGGGGGGGGAAATGAGCTTTTCCTCACATGCTGATTCAACAGCAACGCACGCGCGCAGGAACCACTTTGGTGAACCCTAGCTAGCTGCAACATGTCATCAAGGAAGGACCGAAGGAATGCTCATGAATGTGACGAGGAAAGGGAGGCGTGCCGCTCTCTCCCGCCGCCGCCACCAACAAAAAAAATCCTTGGACGTGCCGCTCTCGCCGGCATCGAGCTCGCTCGCAGGAACAAAATATGCAGTTAACAAACCAGGAGCGCCATACTGCTATATGCTGCTATATCCGGTACAAGCTGGACGTGCCTATCGAAGCCGCTAAGAGACAAGAGGTACAGCCCAAGTTGCTGGATGATGAGTGCGAAACACAAAAACTCGTCCCTCTGACTACATCTGCCATCTGGAGGAATCATTCATTCAGAAAAATAAAACAATAACAATCATGGAGGCAGCTGCACGTCACGCAACGCATGAGTCCACCGATACGTACACAGAAAAGGACCAAAGAGATGTTGGACACATTATTATCTTGCGATAAGAAAGGAGAGACCGACTCCCCGTTCTCCAAAGGCCAAGGGAAATAAAAGCTCGCTTGCGGCTGTGAAAATAACTATAAGAGCATCTCCACTCGTCCCCCGAGGAGGCCCCCGGCGAGCGTTTTTTCCATCCGGACGGCGAAATTCGGCCCAGTCGCGCCCGGTTCCTCGTTTTCGTCCGGATTTGGGCCTAAATTCATCCGGCGATCCCACGCCCCGGCCCCCGGCGCTCGGGGACTCCGGACGAGTGAAAAGCGGGGAAGGGCCCGATCTGTCGGTGACTCGACGCACGAACCCCACCGCCACGTCGCTCAAAATCTCCCCCCCCCCTCGTATCTCTCTCGCCGCCGGCACCACCCCGCCGGCTTGTTGCCCAGATTGCGCCGCCACTCCTGCCTATATTCCGCCGTGTTTGGACGACGGCCTATCTTGCTCTTCCGCCGGCCTGTTTTCCGGCCTGCTTGCTCGTCGTCGCTCGCGGCTCGGGTTGCCTCGACCACGCCCGTCAGGTGTTCGTCCATTTGCCTCGCCGGCCATGGACTCGGACGAAGAGGAGGAGCAGATGTTCGTCGAGCTTATGCAAGAAGAGATGGCAGCAGCCGCCCAAGACGACGAGCACATGATGATCCTTGGTTGCTTGGCAAGCATGTACGCCGGACTGGCAACTCGTCGGCGTGGTGGGTCGGCACGAGGTCGCCGGAAGTGCAAGCCGAGACAGCGAATGGAGGGCTACTGCATGTTGTACGCCGACTACTTCGCCGACAATCCCTTGCACGGTGAGAGTGTTTTCCGGCGTTTCAGGATGAGCAAAGCTATTTCGCAAATTGTGTATGCCATCCGCCACTTTGATCCCTACTTCAGATGCAAGGCGGATTGCACTGGTTTGGTTGGATTTTCGTCACTGCAGAAGTGCATAGTGGCTATGAGGATGCTGGCGTATGGAGCTCCCGGTGATACTGCAGATGACTATCTTCGGATGGCGGAGTCCACCGCCCTTGATTGTTTCTACCGGTTGCAGGGCCGTCATAGCAGTGTTCGGGGACTATTACTTGAGATCACCCACTGTCGAAGACACTCAGAGGATCCTTGCAACAAATGAAGCTAGAGGTTTTCCAGGGATGCTTGGAAGCATTGACTGCATGCATTGGCAATGGAAGAACTGTCCGTTTGCGTGGCAGGGAATGTACAAGGGTCACAAAAAAGGCTGCACTGTGATACTTGAAGCAGTGGCTACCCATGATCTTTGGATTTGGCACTCTTTCTTTGGTATGCCTGGATCCAACAATGACATCAACGTCCTAAACTGCTCCCCGGTCTTTTCCAAGCTTGTTGAGGGTCATGCTCCCCCGGTGGACTATGTGATCAATGGTCGGCACTACAACAAAGGATACTACCTTGCAGACGGTATCTATCCAAAGTGGGCAACATTTGTGAAGACGATCTCCAACCCTAGCACCCCCAAACTTTGCGAGTTTGTCAAGAAACAAGAAGCTTGCCGAAAAGACGTCGAGCGAGCATTTGGTGTCCTACAGCAGAGATTTGCTGTCGTCCGGTTCCCCGCTATGACTTGGTCCAAAGATCAGATGTGGGAGGTGATGAGCTGTGTGTGCCTACACAACATGATTATTGAAGATGAGCGAAAGCATCCGGTTCCTCTGGCTGAGCAACAAGCACCATATGAGAGAGAGGTCCTCTTGCACAGCCTAATCACGGGTGCCTCCATCATGGGCCGCCTTCATTGCTATGCGCCAGGAGATTCGAGACTCTACAATGCACCAGCTGCTGCAAGATGATCTGAGTGGAGCACATATGGAGGCTCCGAGGCAACGCCAACGCCGACGCCAACTAGTCTGTCTTAATTTGTTTGAAAAATTGTGAAATTTGTGTGCTTCATTTGTTTCAGCACTTGTTAAACATTGTACTATTATCGCCGAATTTGTTTCAGCAATTTTCGTCCTCTTGTTTGCCCAACTTGTTAAATTTTATGTTGAATTTGTTTGAAATATGTTAAATGGTCGAGGTTGGGGGTTTCCTGCCGTGACGGCCGAACTTGCCGCTCCCCACGCTCCATCCAATCCGGACGAAAATTTCGCCGGATTTGGGCGTGGGGAGCGCCAACGAGTGGGGATGCTCTAACCATGCGTCTCGCCCGGACGATGTGATCCAGCTCGACGGAAGTACGCTACTTGCAGTGCAAGTGTGAGCCCGCTGAAAACACCCGCGCGCCTCGATCGCAAGCTCCAGGCTCGCCTTGGAATTTCTCGCGGTCACGTACGGGAGCTAGCTGGATGGATGGGATTGCAATGTGCACATGCGAGCAAAAACAAGAACTGTCCGTCCGTCCTGCTTGCACTCATGGACTCATGGTGGTACTCCCCCTCTATAGTAGAGGCTGGCTGTGGATCGAGCTTCGCCTTATCGAAATCGCAAGGACCAAAAAGGTTTAAAAGCGACCTTTTCTCATCACGAAAAAATATATATAAATAATTCATGTAGTGCGAGTTAGCCAGGGTGCGTGTGCAGTCCAACATTTCATCATGATCCTCAAAGGTCGTATTTTCGCATGTCATCGTCCAGCGAAAAGGCGGGACAATGGGCCCGGCCCGCGTCCTCGGCCACGGGTCTCGCACCCGCGTCGCTGATTATCAGTCTACTGTTCTATCTATGGCTTAAACCCTATTTAGTTAGTACACGGCACGTTTTGCCTCTACATACTCAAACAAAGCAAACGACTCTAGCGAAAGTCTTTATCATGGAAGATGTTGTCAAATACATTTAGATGCTATGGACTAAATCTAAAGCTCCTCTCGCACAAGCCGTGTTTTGAGATTTTGACTCCACAAGGCATACACTCCCAATACAAGAAGAATTTTTAATTTTTTTAAGAACTACTTGAATTTTTCAGTCTAGTTGTGAGGTCTTAATAGAGAGTATGAATCATAGTTCCATTTTTTTATTCGCTCTATCTATTCCGTGCTCTAGATACTAGAATAAATAATATCTGACGAATTTAGAATCATCTTGATAGATATAACAAACCCTTTCTATTATTGACAACACTTTTTATTTAGAAAAATGCCAATTTTATATTACAAGTTTGTATCTCCCAGATTTCATGAGTAGAAGACATATATGTCATCTCCTAGTGGAAAAGAGCCACCTAAAGCAAATGTCCCCGTTAACCAAAAAAACACTGAGCATTAGTTTTCATCATGAAAACCCTTTAGTCCCGGTTCGTTTGGACCCTTTAGTCCCCCTTCGTATTACGAACCGGGACTAAAGGGTGGTCTATGGGGCAAAAGTCTTTAGTCCCGGTTCGTATTACCAACCGGGACTAAAGGTCTACTCTTTAGTCCCGGTTCGTAATACGAAGGGGACTAAAGGTTTTTTTGCCTCCCCGCACCTCCACCCCCGTGGATCGCCTTTTTTAACACTGTAAAATAGAAAAGAAAATGATAAAAAATTCAAAAAATAAAATCTTTTGAGATTCCTGTATGTTAAGCAACCTACTATTAGGGAAAATTAACAAATTCGAATTTTGACTTTTTTTGCAAAAAATGTTTGAAAAATGGTAAAACCTCAATAACTTTTGCATACGACGTCGAAAAAAACGTATAATATATCAAAATCATCGTGGGAAAAAGTTACATCCGAATTCACGGGTTTACCCGTTAGCCAATTTTTAGATTCTCAAAATTCCAAATGAAAATATAAAAGCAGGAAGATTTTAGTTTTTGCCAGAAATTCAGAATTTTATATTTTTAAATTTTTTAAAATAATAATTACATCATGCATAAAGATTACTATTACTTAACCATAAAGTTAGCCAATTTTTAGATTTTCAAATTTTCAAGTTTGGCAAAAAAATATTAAAAAATAATAAATTAAAAAACTATTATAATACAAATTAAAAAAATTAAAATTATAATACCATTACCACAACATGTTATTACGTCATTAGTTTTGTTTATTAAAATAATTATTTGTAATTCGAATAATAAATAAGTGTGACATCGACCAACATGTTAATATGATTGATATGATACTAGTATCACAACATGCGCGCGAAGCACTTGGAAGCGGGATGGGAAAGGAACTTGGAAGTTAAGCGTGCTAGTGTTGGAGTAGTGGGAGGATGGGTGACCGAGCGGGAAGTTGGACCACAGGTAAGTAATTTGACTATTGATTAAGCGTAGTTAGAGATTAAGTGTAGTTAGAAACTAAACTAGTTAAATAACTGAAATACTAGAAATTCTGAAAAAATAGAAAAAAAGGAGCGAAAAATAATTGGACATAACCAAATGGATTAAAAAAAAACGAAATAACCTTTAGTCCCGGGTCGTGTTACAAACCGGGACTAAAGTTATTTTCCTCGACGCGCGCCAGCAGCACGTGGCGGGACCATTAGTCCCGGTTTGTTTTACAACCGGGACTAAAAGGGAGGACCTTTAGTCCCGCCTAATTGGTCCCGGTTTGAAAACCGGGACTAAAGGCCTAAACGGACCGGGATTACAGGCCCGTGCGAGCATTTTTTTAAGCACCAACTTTTTTTCTCACGGCACCAAAACTAATCTTTGGTCCATGAATATACAGGCACACATAAACGAAACAAACTTTTTGGATATTTTTTTGACATCATGAATGTATTTTTTCACACTCGGGCCTGTGCTTCAGGAGCCGATTTGAATATCGTCCTCTCCCTATGATTTTTTCTTTTGTATTTTTTTTGAGAACATAGTACAACGCAGACGCTCAGAAACACGCACGTACAAACACCCCTATGAACGCACACACGCACACCCTACCCCTATGAGCACCTCCGAGGGACTGAGCCGGCATATATATCTATGATTCTTTCTTTTGTATTTCTATTACTTTTGTGCACAAAAGGCCAATTTAATTGAAATTATAAATACTTTAGGGCCTCTACTGATTCACAAGGTTCAAACCAGGAATAGGAAAAACACTGCATTGCAATGCTATGCCCGCTCCAACCATAGATGATTTATATGCACCGACGTTTGTTGGATTCCATCACTAGAAAAGAAAACTTGTCCCAAAAGAGAAATTGAATGGAAGTTAGATTTCCTAGGAAATATAGAGCAAAATGATCCATGGGGAAAACCCTATGGGATTCAATCCTATAAGTTAAGCAATGACCATATGATTTTTTTTTAAGGATTTGGCTCCGAAATTCCAACGCAAATCCTTTGAATCCAAGAGACTCACAAAGTTCTAGGTTTGAGCTAAATAAGGGTCAACGACTTTATAAGTACACAATTTCCAGATTTTGAAATTAAAAATAAACTAAAATTGAGCACCAATATCCTCAAGGGTTCATGGAATCCAGCTTATAAAGGCGCCAAGGATCTAGGGTTTACATGGAGGACTCCAGGTTGTGTACTACAAGTTATATCTGAATTTGAGGTACATCTTGTCGTGCACGTAACGATCCACCTAACACGAATTCGGCTAGCGCCACCAAGACTCTCCACCTTGGTCATTCAGTAACTGCGCCGCATGTTGGGATTATGCCGAATAGGATATACCACAGTGGGGATCTTGGATTAGAAATCCTCGGTGGCCCATTTGGGTTGTTAAGACGTACGTCTAGCCGGACGGCCTAATTGCTAGAAGATGGATGCTCAACTGACTAAGGAGGCCCTAGCCGAATTCCAGAAGGTTCATGGGACGACGACTTGAAGTACAAAACACAACATACTTGCCGACATAGACTAGGACTTGATACATCCAAAACGTATCTACTTTACCGAACACTTTTGCTATTGTTTTGCCTCTAATTTGTGTATTTTGGATACAACTAACACGGACTAACGCTGTTTCAAAAATTGCCCTGGTGTCTTGTTTTTGCGAACTCAACTTTCGGAAAATCCCGGATTAATTCCAATGAGCCTATTTTCACGAGAAGATGGACGAACTAGAAGACCAGAAGGAGGGGGCCACGAGGCGCCCACCCCACAAGGCGCGCTGACTTCGCCGTGCGCCTATGGCGGCGCGCCCTCGGCACCCTCCGACGCCCCCTTTCACTACTTAAGGGTTTCGACCTAAAACGCACGGGGTTAGGCGAAATTGCCAGAAGACATCCAGAACTCCACCGCCATCGCGAAACTCTGTCTCGGGACCAGAAACTCCGTTCTAGCACTACGCTGGGACGGGGAATTGGAGGAGATCATCGTCATCATCACCACCGACGCCTCTCCACCAACCAGCCATGCTTTCCCCATCCATATGTGAGTAATTACCCCGCTGTAGGCTGAAGGGGATGGTAGGGATTGGATGAGATTGGTCATAATAGCATAAGATTGTTAGGATAGTGCCTAGTATCCGTAATTGGTACTTTTATGATATTGTTGCAACTTGTTATGCTTAATGCTTGTCACTAGGGCCCGAGTGCCATGATCTCAGTCTGAACATGTTATCAATTCATGATGATATTCATTGCTTTATGATCTTACTGCAAGTTGTATACACATATTGCTGTCCGGAACCCGAGGCCCCAAAGTGACAGAATTGGGACAACCGGAGGGGAAGGCTGTGATATGAGGATCACATGTGTTCGAGTGTTAATGCTTTGCTCGGTGCTCTATTAAAAGGAGTACCTTAATTACAGTTTCCCTAGAGGCCCGCCACCGGCTGGTAGGACGAAGATGTTGTGCAAGTTTCTCATTGCGAGCACGTACGACTATATATGGAACACATGCATATGGTTGTTTAGTACTTGATACCGTTTTATTACTATCTGCAAATGCCCTGCCTTGATTGTTACATGAGTTCTTTATCCATGCGGCGCCCGTTCATCCATCCTGTGCCTCTATTTTAATCCTCTGTTACTATAATCACTACGATTGTCTTTATTACTCTAATGTATTTCCTCTTTACTTTTATAAACTGCTATCGATAAACTCTTGCGAGCAAGTCTGTTTCCAGTGTCAGCTGAATTGACAACTCCGTTGTTAAGGCTTACAAATATTCTTTGGCTCCCCTTGTGTCGAATCAATAAATTGGGTTTTACTTCCCTCGAAGACTATAGTGATCCCCTATACTTGTGGGTCATCAAGACTATTTTAGGCGCCGTTGACGGGGAGCATAGCTTTATTTGCAAGTTCACTTGGATTGATATTGTTCGCAAATCCTCCATCATGGGTAAACCTCGCGATACTAAAGTCGCCATATTACCATCCACTACAAGAAAAGGTACAACTCGGAGTCCTCTGCTACTCTTGATTCACCATTTGTGATAAGTCAACTTGTTTCACCACCACAAGCTTCACGTGTTGGTACTTCATTGAACTGAAAATTCCTCTGATAATTTTGATGATGCTTCTATTGTACTTGATGATAATGGTTCATTAGGTCCTTTTCTAGATGCTACAAATTGCTAGGTCTAGACAAATTGGAAATGCTGAAATCCCTAATGAAAATACTGTTACATTTGTTAATTCACCTGAGTCTGTTGAACACTCTAGTGATGATCTTGATGAAGATTATGTGGAACTTGATGATGATTTTATTAATAAATGTAATGCTACTATTGATGCAAGTAACATTAAAAAGCTTCTTGCACAACGTGCTGTTAGATATAAACTGTCTCCTGATGCTAAGTTTGCCACATCTCCTATAAACATTAAGGATTAGGATTATGAATTTTCTCTTGATTTATCTCATATATCTATTGTTGAGAAAACACCTTTTGTGGTACTGAAAAAGAAAGCGTTGTAGAGCACATAAATGAGCTTTCTACTTTGAGTAGCTTGTTTTCCGATGATATTAAGATGCGTACTTATTTTGTCGCTAAAATTTTTCCTTTCTCATTAAAGGATGATGCTAAAACTTGGTATAATAGTTTGCCTCTGATTCTATTGATAGTCCAAGTTGTTTGCTTGATGTCTTCTTTCGAAAATATTTTCCGCTAGTGCTCAACATATTGCTTTACAGAAAATTTATAGTTTTGACCAGAAGATGGAGAGAAATTGCCCGAAGCTTGGGCAAGGTTTTGCTCTCTTATCAGAGCTCGGCCTGGACATGATTCGGAAAAGCATGATTTACTTGATATAGTTTATAGTGGTCTAGGGCATACCTGGATAGTTGTGCTGGTTGTGTTTTTAGGAAAAGAACTCCAGACGACGCCGAAGAATTATTGGCTAAAATAGGCCGGAATCATGATGATTGGACTACACCTGAACCAACTAACGCCAATATTGAAGAAGAGGGGTATGATTAAATTAAATGATGAAGATATGAGGGAAGCCAAGAAATTTCGTAAGGAGAAAGGTATTAAATCTGAAGATGTGAAGAATTTACCTCCAATAGAAGATTTATGTAAGATAACTCCCCCTTCATCCATGATTGAGGTACATTCTTCAACGCTTTAGTAGGGAAGATATTCCGTACTCAAAACCTCCTGATCAATGTTTAGATGAGTTTGATAATTATATTGTTAAGCAAGATAATTTTAATATGAGAGTAGAGAATCATTTAATGGAAAATTCTCGAGCTATTAGTGAATTGCATGATATTGTGGAGAGAACCTCCAATGATGTTAAGATGCTTGTTAAACATTTTCATATGGTTCAAACTCAAATTGATCAACTCACTAAAGTGCAAAATGACTTGTTAAAAAATAGTTTTAAAGAAAAACATGCTTATAAAGTAACAACTAGAGGTGGTGTTTCTACTCAGGGTCCTCTATATCCTGAGTGGCATCCCAAAAGAGTTGAACAAGATTCTCAACGAACTAAAGAAATTAGTGCTCCTTCTAAGAAAAAGAAGAAGAAATATAAAACACTGTAAAATAGAAAAGAAAATGATAGAAAATTCAAAAAATAAAATCTTTTGAGATTCCTGTATGTTAAGCAACCTACTATTAGGGAAAATTAACAAATTCGAATTTTGACTTTTTTTGCAAAAAATGTTTGAAAAATGGTAAAACCTCAATAACTTTTGCATACGACGTCGAAAAAAACGTATAATATATCAAAATCATCGTGGGAAAAAGTTACATCCGAATTCACCGGGGTTTACCCGGTTAGCCAATTTTTAGATTCTCAAAATTCCAAATGAAAATATAAAAGCAGGAAGATTTTAGTTTTTGCCAGAAATTCAGAATTTTATATTTTTAAATTTTTTAAAATAATAATTACATCATGCATAAAGATTACTATTACTTAACCATAAAGTTAGCCAATTTTTAGATTTTCAAATTTTCAAGTTTGGCAAAAAAATATTAAAAAATAATAAATTAAAAAACTATTATAATACAAATTAAAAAAATTAAAATTATAATACCATTACCACAACATGTTATTACGTCATTAGTTTTGTTTATTAAAATAATTATTTGTAATTCGAATAATAAATAAGTGTGACATCGACCAACATGTTAATAGGATTGATATGATACTAGTATCACAACATGCGCGCGAAGCACTTGGAAGCGGGATGGGAAAGGAACTTGGAAGTTAAGCGTGCTAGTGCTGGAGTAGTGGGAGGATGGGTGACCGAGCGGGAAGTTGGACCACAGGTAAGTAATTTGACTATTGATTAAGCGTAGTTAGAGATTAAGTGTAGTTAGACACTAAACTAGTTAAATAACTGAAATACTAGAAATTCTGAAAAAAAAAGAAAAAAAAAGAGGAGCAAAAAATAATTGGACATAACCAAATGGATTAAAAAAAAATAACGAAATAACCTTTAGTCTCGGATCGTGTTACAAACCGGGACTAAAGGGTATTTTCCTCGACGCGCGCCAGCAGCCCACGTGGCGGGACCATTTGTCCCGGTTTGTTTTACAACCGGGACTAAAAGGGAGGACCTTTAGTCCCGCCTAATTGGTCCCGGTTTGAAAACCGGGACTAAAGGCCTAAACAGACCGGGATTACAGGCCCGTGCGAGCATTTTTTTAAGCACCAACTTTTTTTCTCACGGCACCAAAACTAATCTTTGGTCCATGAATATACAGGCACACATAAACGAAACAAACTTTTTGGATATTTTTTTGACATCATGAATGTATTTTTTCACACTCGGGCCTGTGCTTCAGGAGCCGATTTGAATATCGTCCTCTCCCTATGATTCTTTCTTTTGTATTTTTTTTGAGAACATAGTACAACGCAGACGCTCACAAACACGCACGTACAAACACTCCTATGAACGCACACACGCACACCCTACCCCTATGAGCACCTCCGAGGGACTGAGCCGGCATATATATCTATGATTCTTTCTTTTGTATTTATATTACTTTTGTGCACAAAAGGCCAATTTAATTGAAATTATAAATACTTTAGGGCCTCTACTGATTCACAAGGTTCAAACCAGGAATAGGAAAAACACTGCATTGCAATGCTATGCCCGCTCCAACCATAGATGATTTATATGCACCGACGTTTGTTGGATTCCATCACTAGAAAAGAAAACTTGTCCCAAAAGAGAAATTGAATGGAAGTTAGATTTCCTAGGAAATATAGAGCAAAATAATCCATGGGGAAAAACCCTATGGGATTCAATCCTATAAGTTAAGCAACGACCATATGATTTTTTTTTAAGGATTTATCTCCGAAATTCCAACGCAAATCCTTTGAATCCAAGAGACTCACAAAGTTCTAGGTTTGAGCTAAATAAGGGTCAACGACTTTATAAGTACACAATTTCCAGATTTTGAAATTAAAAATAAACTAAAATTGAGCACCAATATCCTCAAGGGTTCATGGAATCCAGCTTATAAAGGCGCCAAGGATCTAGGGTTTACATGGAGGACTCCAGGTTGTGTACTACAAGTTATATCTGAATTTGAGGTACATCTTGTCGTGCACGTAACGATCCACCTAACACGAATTCGGATAGCGCCACCAAGACTCTCCACCTTGGTCATTCAGTAACTGCGCCGCATGTTGGGATTATGCCGAATAGGATATACCACAGTGGGGGTCTTGGATTAGAAATCCTCGGTGGCCCATTTGGGTTGTTAAGACGTACGTCTAGCCGGACGGCCTAGTTGCTAGAAGATGGATGCTCAACTGACTAAGGAGGCCCTAGCCGAATTCCAGAAGGTTCATGGGACGACGACTTGAAGTACAAAACACAACATACTTGCCGACATAGACTAGGACTTGATACATCCAAAACGTATGTACTTTACCGAACACTTTTGCTATTGTTTTGGCTCTAATTTGTGTATTTTGGATACAACTAACACGGACTAACGCTGTTTTCAGCAGAATTGCCCTGGTGTCTTGTTTTTTTGCAGAAACTCAACTTTCAGGAAAATCCCCGGATTAATTCCAATGGGCCTATTTTCACAGAAGATGGGGCCAGAAGACCAGAAGGAGGGGGCCACGAGGCGCCACCCCACAAGGCGGCGCGGTGGGCCCCGGGGCCGTGCCGCCTATGGTGGCGGCGCCTCGGCCGCCCTCCGACGTCCCCTTCGACTACTTAAGGGTTTCGACCTAAAAACGCACGGGGTTAGACGAAATTGCCGAAGACATCCGAACTCCGCCGCCATCGCGAAACTCTGTCTCGGGACCAGAAACTCCGTTCTAGCACTACGCTGGGACGGGGAATTGGAGGAGATCATCGTCATCATCACCACCGATGCCTCTCCACCAACCAGCCATGCTTTCCCCATCCATATGTGAGTAATTACCCCGCTGTAGGCTGAAGGGGATGGTAGGGATTGGATGAGATTGGTCATGTAATAGCATAAGATTGTTAGGGCATAGTGCCTAGTATCCGTAATTGGTACTTTTATGATATTGTTGCAACTTGTTATGCTTAATGCTTGTCACTAGGGCCCGAGTGCCATGATCTCAGATCTGAACATGTTATCAATTCATGATGATATTCATTGCTTTATGATCTTACATGCAAGTTGTACACATATTGCTGTCCGGAACCCGAGGCCCCAAAGTGACAGAAATTGGACAACCGGAGGGGAAGGCTGTGATATGAGGATCACATGTGTTCACGGAGTGTTAATGCTTTGCTCCGGTGCTCTATTAAAAGGAGTACCTTAATTACCAGTAGATTCCCTAGAGGCCCGGCTGCCACCGGCT
Organism: Lolium multiflorum; assembly: GCA_030979885.1. NCBI lineage: Eukaryota > Viridiplantae > Streptophyta > Magnoliopsida > Poales > Poaceae > Lolium > Lolium multiflorum. The sequence goes on from CM061750.1 coordinate 299,302,661, forward strand.
GGTAGGACATAAGATGTTGTGCAAGTTTCTCATTGCGAGCACGTACGACTATATATGGAACACATGCCTATGGTTGTTTAGTACTTGATACTGTTTTATTACTATCTGCAAATGCCCTACCTTGATTGTTACATGAGTTCTCTTATCCATGCGGTGCTGGTTCATCCATCCCTGTGCCTACGATTTTTAATCCTCTTGTTTACTATAATCACTACGACTGTCTTTATTACTCTTGCTTGATATTTCACTACTCGCTATAAAGCTGTTGCTCTCGGTAAACTCTTGCGAAACAAGTCTGTTTCAGTGCGGCTGAATTGACAACTCGGTTAAGGCTTACAAATATTCTTTGGCTCCCCTTGTGTCGAATCAATAAATTGGGTTTTACTTCCCTCGAAGACTGTTGCGATCCCCTATACTTGTGGGTCATCAAGACTATTTTCTGGCGCCGTTGCGGGGAGCATAGCTTTATTTGCAAGTTCCTGGATTGACATTGTTCGCTGCAAATCCTCCATCATGGGTAAACCTCGCGATACTAAAGTCGCCATATTACCATCCACTACAAGAAAAGGTACAACTCTGAGTACCTCTGCTGCTCTTGATTCACCATTTGTGATAAGTCAACTTGTTTCACCACCACAAGCTTCACGTGTTGGTACTTCTGTTGAAACTGAAAATTCCTCTGATAATTTTGATGATGCTTCTATTGTACTTGATGATAATGGTTCATTAGGTCCTTTTCTAGATGCTACAAAATGCTAGGTCTAGACAAATTGGAAATGCTGAAATTCCTAATGAAAATACTGTTACATTTGTTAATTCACCTGAGTCTGTTGAACACTCTAGTGATGATCTTGATGAAGATTATGTGGAACTTGATGATGATTTTATTAATAAATGTAATGCTACTATTGATGCAAGTAACATTAAAAAGCTTCTTGCACAACGTGCTATTAGATATAAACTGTCTCCTGATCCTAAGTTTGCCACATCTCCTATAAACATTAAGGATAAGGATAAGGATCAGGAAAAGAACTCCAGACGAAGCGGAAGAATTATTGGCTAAAATAGGCCGGAATCATGATGATTGGACTACACCTGAACCAACCCCAACGCCAATTTTGAAGAAGAGGGTATGATTAAATTAAATGATGAAGATATGAGGGAAGCCAAGAAATCTCGTAAGGAGAAAGGTATTAAATCTGAAGATGTGAAGAATTTACCTCCCATAGAAGATTTATGTAAGATAACTCCCCCTTCATCCATGATTGAGGTACATTCTCTTCAACGCTTTAGTAGGGAAGATATTCCGTACTCAAAACCTCCTGATCAATGTTTAGATGAGTTTGATAATTATATTGTTAAGAAAATTTTAATATGAGAGTAGAGAATCATTTAATGGAAAATTCTCAGCTATTAGTGAATTGCATGATATTGTGGAGAGAACCTCCAATGATGTTAAGATGCTTGTTAAACATTTTCATATGGTTCAAACTCAAATTAATCAACTCACTAAAGTGCAAAATGACTTGTTAAAAAATAGTTCTAAAGAAAAACATGCTTATGAAGTAACAACTAGAGGTGGTGTTTCTACTCAGGGTCCTCTATATCCTGAGGGCATCCCAAAAGAGTTGAACAAGATTCTCAACGAACTAAAGAAATTAGTGCTCCTTCTAAGAAAAAGAAGAAGAAACATAAAACAGTTGTAGAATCCTAATGATCCTAATAGTATTTCTATTTCTGATGCTGAAACTGAAAGTTGTAATGAACATGATAAAGATAGTGATAAGAATGATGCTTCTGATAAAGAAGAAGTTGAAGATGAACCTGAAAAGCATGCTAAAAATAAAAAGTACACTAAAGAAGATTTTATTGCTAAGAAACATGGTAATGAAAGAGAACCTTGGGTTCAAAAGCAAATGCCTTTTCCTGTTAAGAAACTAAAATCAAAGGAAGAAGAACACTATAACAAATTTTGTGATTGGATGAAACCTTTGTTCTTGCAAATCCCTTTGACTGATGCTATTAAATTGCCTCCTTATTCAAAGTATATGAAAGATATTGTCTCTAACAAAAGGAAAATTCCTAATGAGGAGATTTCCACTATGCTTGCTAAGTACTCTTTCAATGGCAAAGTTCCAAAGAAGTTGGGCGATACCGACTATTCCTTGTTCCACCAAGAACAATTATGTTAGAACTGCTCTATGTGATTTGGGAGCAGGAGTTAGTGTTATGCCTTTTTCTCTTTACAAGAGACTTGATTTAGATAAGTTGATACCAACGATATATCTTTGCAAATGGCTGATAAATCTACTGCTATTCCTATGTGATGTTTCTGTTCAAGTTACTCAAAATTGCTTAATATTAACTGATTTTGTTGTGTTGGAAATACCTGAAGATGATAATATGTCTATTATTCTTGGAAGACCTTTTCTTAACACTGCAGGGGCTGTTATTGATTGCAATAAAGGAAAAGTCACTTTCCATGTTGATGACAAGGAACATACTGTTTATTTTCCCAAGAGGATTTATAAAGTATATGGAGTTAATACAATTTCTAATTTGAGATCTATCAAAGTGGGAGATATTGATTGTCCAATATATGAGCCTAGCTAAAGAAGAATATCAAACTCTTGTGATTGGATCCATAGCAATACAATATAAGGTAACATGATTGATTTTAGGTTTATTTCTTCTTATGACATGTAAAAATTATTTGGTGGCAAGACTTGATCAACCTTGTTAACAAGTATATTTTATATGCATAGAAGAGCTAAACAACATTTCTTTCTTCCTCCACTTGCTTTACTTGCTGTAGTATTACTTGTTTTGCAAGATGCTTTAGTTGTTTAGGAGTTTGAAAATCTTTTTCTGTCCTGAAATAGTAATTTTAACACCCAGAAATGTGCGTTTTTCGAAATTCTCAAAATTTACAAAAATTATACAGTTGGTCTTATTTTTCGAAGAGCAACCTGGGAGTGCCTGGGCTGACCGTGGGAACCCGGGCTTCCCCCCATGAGCGCGCGGCCAAGGAGGGCGCACCCTGTGGTGTGGGCCCCTCCTTGCCCCACTAAGTCATCTCTTCCTCCCATTCTACTCTCTCTCCGAAAAAACTCAACTTTCTCTCACTGCATTTTTGCTCAAGAGCTCAGGATTCTCGATCTCTTTGCTCAGCCCAGATTTCCCGAAATTTGGCACATTTGCTCTCCGTATGTGACTCCTCCGATTATCCAAATAGAATTTTGTTTGGTTGAGTATATCTTGAGTATTTTGCTGCTGTAGGTAACATGTTAAGTGAGCTTGCATGCTTGTTCTAAGTTGTAAAAATTAGTTTTGATGCATGTTTAGTACTCTACCAAGTTCATATAGTAGTTTCCCTCATTTATATGTCTCCAAATCAACTTTTATAATGTTTGCTGAAAAATTTCAGAAAAAGAAGATGCATAACCATACCTTTGGAGAAGTGTTCGAAAGAGAGACGACAAGCACGGGGAGGCCCTCAAGGGCAGCCACTCGAATTAGACGATCCTATAATGAGGATGTCATCGCACCGAGCTTCGAAGTTGAAGAGGATAATGGAGTTCCTAATGCTTCATCCTTTCCATGCTATGACTTTTTGCGTAATGCAGGGCTGCTTGATGACTTCTTGTTCCTCATCAATAATGTGGGCTTATCTACCTATATGGAAGATGAGAGGAGTCAATACTACATGCTAACTAAAATCTTTGTTGAAAGCTTTAAGTTCAACAACACACACTTCACACCATCAGTTACATTTAGGATTTATGATAGGCCTATTACTATGAAGTTGAAGGATTTTTGTGTTGCATTGGATATTACTCCTGTAGGTACAGTGAAGAAGATCGCGAAAAGCCCCAAAGCTTTGACGGAGCTCTATCGAGAAGTTACCAATGATGATGGCCGCACCATTCAGCGCGGCAAGATAAGAAATATTCAACTCCCTGCCATTAGATATTTCGCTTACTATCTTGCTACTAGCATTCTTGGCAGGGAGAACACTAGCAACATTTCTAGTTATCATCTTGCTTTTCTAGTTGTTGCACTTACTGGAAATACACCTTATCATCTAGGTGCTCTTGTTGCTCGTCGTCTATCCAATAAGGGGCCTATTTTTGGAGGAATTGTTGCCTGATGTATTATGGCATATCTAGATCTTCCTCTTGATCATACTGATGAGAAATTAACTCCTATAAGGCTTGATATTGCTGCTATGAAGAGTCACCAATTTGTCACAACTGACTCTAGTTTAGAAAATATTGTCTATAAAATGTTGTTTATTGATGGGGATGAGAGGGAAATCCCTTTGCCGCATGCCGATTTGTTCAGTGTTCACAGGAAACCGTGGTCGCGCTCTAAGGAGGAGGTGGATGAGCAGCTGAGGATACATGGTTTCCACCAGCAGCATGACTCCGAGGACGCCGAGCCCTCCTACGGGTACAGTCACGTATCCTGTGCGTCTTCCGGCACATACCAAGAACAGGATCCTTCTTCGTCATACTACGGAGGTGCCACTTCATGGGCACCATGGGATTGATCTCCACTTAGGCCAAAAGCCTAAGCTTGGGGGGATATGCCGGCATCACTCATTCATTGCATATTACAATTGCCGGATACTTGTACATACTTGTTTCGCTTCTTATGGTTGCCTCTAATATGAGGAAGATGATATTTGGGGAAGTGTTGTCTAAAAACAGATTCTGGACTTATACTGAAAAAATTCCTGTGCGTAGCCAGAATGTTATTTTGAGCTGCAATTTTTTTTGCATGTTCCCCAGGTTATTATCTAACTTTCATTATTTTAGGACTTTTCGAGTTGAGCAGCAGAAGATTTTCATAAAAATAGATTATTGTACTGCTGTCAAGTTTGACGAATTTTTGCTACTTTGTGTTTATGTGACTCTTTTAGTTTTCATTTTCTTGTTTTTGCTTTGTTTCTTTCCTAAAACACAAAAGAACAAAAATATTTCTGTTGTTTCTCTTTACCATTTGTTTATTTTGGTTTCTTGTTCCTATTTTGCTTTATTTGCTATCATTGGTTTGCTATGAGAAAATCCAAAAAGATTTTGCTTTGTTTGCTTGTTTCCTTTTGTTCTTGTTTCCAATTCGAAAACACCAAAAATATTTGTTGTTCTTCTTTGGTTTTGTAAAGTTCACTATGGAGTTCAGCGGTCTCCGGTGGTTGGAGCTTGGTTTTCAATTCATATTATTCAAGCTACACAAGTGAAAGGCAATAATGACGATCTACGACAATCCGACTGTGGTGAGAGGCTGGTATGAACTCTATTTGTTTTCATTTTTGTACATATACTTGAAGGAGATATGCCCTAGAGGCAATAATAAAGTGGTTATTATTTATATCTTTATGTTTATGATAAATGTTTATATATCATGCTATAATTGTATTAACCGAAACATTAGTACATGTGTGATATGTAGACAACAAGAAGTCCCTAGTATGCCTCTTAAACTAGCTTGTTGATTAATGGATGATTAGTTTCATAATCATGAACATTGGATGTTATTAATAACAAGGTTATATCATTATATGAATGATGTAATGGACACACCCATTTAAGCGTAGCATAAGATCTCGTCATTAAGTTATTTGCTATAAGCTTTCGATACATAGTTACCTAGTCCTTATGACCATGAGATCATGTAAATCACTTATACCGGAAAGGTACTTTGATTACATCAAACGCCACTGCGTAAATGGGTGGTTATAAAGGTGGGATTAAGTATCCGGAAAGTATGAGTTGAGGCATATGGATCAACAGTGGGATTTGTCCATCCCGATGACGGATAGATCTCTGGGCCCTCTCGGTGGAATGTCGTCTAATGTCTTGCAAGCATATGAATAAGTTCATAAGAGACCACATACCACGGTACGAGAAAAGAGTACTTGTCAGGAGACGAGGTTGAACAAGGTATAGAGTGATACCGATGATCAAACCTCGGACAAGTAAAATATCGCGAGACAAAGGGAATTGGTAATGTATGTGATTGGTTCATTCGATCACTAATGTCATCGTTGAATATGTGGGAGCCATTATGGATCTCCAGATCCCGCTATTGGTTATTGGTCGGAGTGAGTACTCAACCATGTCCGCATAGTTCACGAACCGTAGGGTGACACACTTAAAGTTGGATGTTGAAATGGTAGTACTTGAATATGGAATGGAGTTCGAATATTTGTTCGGAGTCCGGATGAGATCCCGGACATCACGAGGAGTTCCGGAGATTCATATATAGGATGTCATTTTATGTGAATTAAAATGTCGCGGAAGGTTCTATGGAAGGTTCTAGAAGGTTCTAGAAAAGTCCGGAAGAAACCACCAAGGAAGGTGGAGTCCACATGGGACTCCACCTCCATGGCCGGCCAACCCTAGTGGGGGAGGAGTCCCAAGTGGACTCCCCTTAGGGGGCCGGCCACCCCCCATATGGGAGGTGGAAACCCCACTTTTGGTGGGAGTCCTAGATGGGCTAGGTTTCCCCTCTTATGGAAGGTTTTTGGTTCGGGTCTTATTCGAAGACTTGGACACCAACCCTTGGGGATCCACCTATATAATGAGGGGCCAAGGGAGGGGGCCGGCCACCCCAAGACCACAAGCTGGCCCCCCTTGAGTGGCCGGCCACCCCCTCCCAAACCCTAGCCGCCCCCCTCTCCTCCATATAGCCCGTGTAGCTTAGCGAAGCTCCGCCGGACTTCTTCACCGCCACCGACACCACGTCGTCGTGCTGTCGGATTCAAGAGGAGCTACTACTTCCGCTGCCCGCTGGAACGGGGAGGTGGACGTCGTCTTCATCAACAACCGAACGTGTGACCGAGTACGGAGGTGCTGCCCGTTCGTGGCGCCGGAACCGATCGTGATCAAGATCTTCTACGCGCTTTGCAAGCGGCAAGTGATTGTCTACCGCAGCAACAAGAGCCTCATCTTGTAGGCTTTGGAATCTCTTCAAGGGTGAGACTCGATACCCCCTCGTTGCTACCGTCTTCTAGATTGCATCTTGGCTTGGATTGCGTGTTCGCGGTAGGAAAATTTTTGTTTTCTATGCAACGTTATCCTACAATACTCATCCATGTGAGCATGCTTAGTTGGTTCATGTGAGGTATATGTCATTTAATGAAGTCTAGTAGTTCATGATCTCTCATGTTTAGCTCCAATTTATTAATATGAGTAGCATGTCATAAATATTTGCTTGCATTGTTTTATTCATAGATAGGTATGACATTGTGGTATCCTCCTCTGAATAATTCACTTGAATCGACTTGGCACATGCTCACGCATGCATATGACTGAACAAAAGTCAATTAAGCCTCGATGATTTACTTTGCCTCAGAATTCTTGTATCACTTTTATGCCTCTGTTATTTTATTTTGTCGCAAGCATGATTATGACAGTTATTGCTCTCTTGATTGTCGCTTCCCAGTCTATTGCTAGCCTTCGCTTGTACTGAGCGGGAACGCTGCACGTGCTTCCAAACCCCTGAAAACCAAGTTATTCCAAAGTGTCCACCATAAATACCTATGCATGGCATTTCAAACCATTCCAAGTAAATTCTCATGTGCTACCTTTAAAACCTTCAAAATACTTCTCAATTTGTGTCGATGTTTTATAGCTCATGAGGAAGTATGTGGTGTTTTATCTTTCAACCTTGTCATTTACTCCCGACAGACTTTCACCAATGGACTAGTGGCACATCCGCTTATCCAATAATTTTGCAAAAAGAGCTGGCAACGGGGTTCCCAGCCCAATTAATCAACCTTCATAAATAATTCTCTTCACATGTTTTGCCCTGATTTATCAGTAAGCAACTTAATTTGCAAATAGACACTCCTCCACGGTATGAGAATGTTGGAAGGCACCCGAGGATTCGGTTAGCCATGGCTTGTGTAAGCAAAGGTTGGGGGAGTGTCATCCATAATGAAACTAAAATACATGTGTAAACAAAAGGGAAGAGGGATGATCTACCTTGCTGGTAGAGATAACGTCCTTCATGGGAGCCGCTCTTGAAAGTCTGGTTGACGAGGTTGTTAGAGTGCCCACTATCATTCATTGACAACAACAAACACCTCTCAAAACAATTTTACTTCTGTCTTAGAAAATGAAAAGCTCTAGCACATGTTAATCCCTGCTTCCCTCTGCGAAGGGTCAATCTTTTACTTTTATGCTGAGTCACCATCCTTTCTTTGAGTACTTTCTTGAGAGCATAGCTGTCATTCTTAGTATAATATGCTTGTCCCAAAATATGATTAATGATAACGCGTGAAGCACACGTCCGTTGGGAACCCCAAGAGGAAGGTGTGATGCGTACAACAGCAAGTTTTCCTCAGTAAGAAACCAAGGTTATCGAACCGTAGGAGATGAAGGCCACGTGAAGGTTGTTGGTGGAGGAGTGTAGTGCGGCGCAACACCAGGGATTCCGGCGCCAACGTGGAACCTGCACAACACAATCAAAATACTTTGCCCCAACTTAACGGTGAGGTTGTCAATCTCACCGCCTTGCCGTAAACAAAGGATTAAACGTATGGTGTGGAGAATGATGTTTGCTTGTGAAGAACAACAGAGAACAGAGATTGCAGTTGATTGTATTTCAGATGTAAAAGAATGGACCGGGGTCCACAGTTCACTAGTGGTGTCTCTCCAATAAGATAAATAGCATGTTGGGTGAACAAATTACGGTTGGCAATTGACAAATAGAGATGCACATACATATCATGATGACTACTATGAGATTTAATCGGGCATTACGACAAAGCACATAGACCGCTATCCGGCATGCATCTATGCCTAAAAAGTCCACCTTGGTTAGCATCCGCACCCTTCCAGTGAAGTTGCAAACAACGAGATAATTGCATTAAGTATGGTGCGTAATGTAATCAACACAAATATCCTTAGACAAAGCATTGATGTTTTATCCCTAGTGGCAACAACACATCCACAACCTTAGAACTTTCTGTCACTGTCCCAGATTCAATGGAGGCATGAACCCACTATCGAGCATAAATACTCCCTCTTGGAGTCACAAGTATCAACTTGGCCAGAGCCTCTACTAGCAACGGAGGGCATGCAAGAACATAAACAACACATATATGATAGATTGATAATCAACTTGACATAGTATTCAATATTCATCGGATCCCAACAAACGCAAAATGTAGCATTACCAATAGATGATCTTGATCATGATAGGCAGCTCACAAGATCTAACATGATAGCACAATGAGGAGAAGACAACCATCTAGCTACTGCTATGGACCCATAGTCCAATGATGAACTACTCACACATCAATCCGGAGGCGGGCATGATGATGTAGAGCCCTCCGGTGATGATTCCCCTCCCAGGCCGGAGGGCGATCTCCTGAATCCCGAGATGGGATTGGCGGTGGCGTCTCTGAAACTTTTCCGTATCGTGGCTCTCGGTAATAGGGTTTCGCGACGGAGAGTTTAAGTAGGCGGAAGGCGAGGTGGGCGCTCGAGGGCCCACACCATAGGCGGCGCGGGCCCCTCCTTGGCCGCCGCCATGTGTCGCCACCTCGTGGCCCACTTCGTATCTCCTTCGGTCTTCTGGAAACTCCGTGGAAAATAAGACCCTGGGCGTTCGTTTCGTCCAATTCCGAGAATATTTCATGTGTAGGATTTCTGAAACCAAAAACAACACAAAATAGGAACTGGCGCTTCGGTTAGTGCCAGAAAATGCGTATAAATGATGTAAAGTGTGTATAAAACATGTGAGTATTGTCATAAAACTAGCATGGAACATAAGAAATTATAGATACGTTTAAGACGTATCAATTAACTGTGGTATAACTTTGATGCTTTTATCTTTGATAATCTTTACTTCTAGTCTTTCTATGAAATTCATAGGTGCCTGGGCATTTATGTTTTGCTGTACAAATACAGGCAAGCGAGATACCACTTTATCATATCCTTTTATGAACATTGCAATCTTGTTGATAGACATGATTCATGATGCTTATTATTAATTTGTTGGTACCTTTTCCATGATTGACATAGCTATTAGATGACTTTATTTGCATGTATCTTATTATGAATTGCCTAAGTACTTGTCCATATCATGAGAATATTTACATCATATGAACAAAATGTGTTTGCGAAAGTTCTTTTATCGCACTCAGTTGTTAACTGAATTGCTTGAGGACAAGCAATAAGCTAAACTTGGGGGGACTTGATACGTCCAAAACGTATCTACTTTCCCGAACACTTTTGCTATTGTTTTGCCTCTAATTTGTGTATTTTGGATACAACTAACACGGACTAACGCTGTTTTCAGAATTGCCTGTGTCTTGTTTTTGTGAATCAACTTTGGGAAAATCCCGGGATTAATTCCAATGGGCCTATTTTCACAGAAGATGGACGGAAGACCGAGAAGGAGGGGGCCACGAGGCGCCCACCCCACAAGCGCGCGGTGGGCCCTGGGCGCGCCGGCCTATGGTGGCGGCGCTCGGCCAGCCCGACGCCCCTTTCGACTACTTAAGGGTTTCGACCTAAAAACGCACGGGGTTAGGAAATTGCCGAAGACATTCGAACTCCGCCGCCATCGCGAAACTCCGTCTCGGGACCGGAAACTCCGTTCTGGCACTCCGCCGGGACGGGGAATTGGAGGAGATCATCGCCATCATCACCACCGACGCCTCTCCATCAACCAGCCATGCTTTCCCCATCCATGTGTGAGTAATTCCCCCGCTGTAGGCTGAAGGGGATGGTAGGGATTGGATGAGATTGGTCATGTAATAGCATAAGATTGTTAGGGCATAGTGCCTAGTATCCGTAATTGGTACTTTTATGATATTGTTGCAAGTTGTTATGCTTAATGCTTGTCACTAGGGCCCGAGTGCCATGATCTCAGATCTGAACATGTTATCAATTCATGATGATATTCATTGCTTTATGATCTTACCTGCAAGTTGTATACACATATTGCTGTCCGGAACCCGAGGCCCCAAAGTGGAAATTGGGACAACCGTAGGGGAAGGCTGTGATATGAGGATCACATGTGTTCACGGAGTGTTAATGCTTTGCTCCTGCTCTATTAAAGGAGTACCTTAATTACCAGTAGATTCCCTAGAGGCCCGGCTGCCACCGGCTGGTAGGACGAAGATGTTGTGCAAGTTTTGCGAGCACGTGCGACTATATATGGAACACATGCCTATGGTTGTTTAGTACTTGAATCTGTTTTTATTACTATCTGCAAATGCCCTGCCTTGATTGTTACATGAGTTCTCTTATCCATGCAGCGCCCGTTCATCCATCCCTGTGCCTACAATATTTTAATCCTGCTATTTACTATAATCACTACTGCTGTCTTTATTACTCTGCTGTTGATATTTCACTACGCTCGCTATAAAGTTGCTACGATAAACTCTTGCGAGCAAGTCTGTTTCCAGTGTAGTTGAATTGACAACTCCTGTTAAGGCTTACAAATATTCTTTGGCTCCCCTTGTGTCGAATCAATAAATTGGGTTTTACTTCCCTCGAAGACTGTTGCGATCCCCTATACTTGTGGGTCATCAGGACTCTGTAGTCAATTAGGTCTTTACCAACATTAAACCCTAGGTTATGGCACCTTTATAAGCCAGCCACGGAATAACCTTTAGGGCAATGCAGAAGATATCATTGTAACTTGTACTTTGTCCATTATACAGAATTTCTAGCACGACGTAGAAATCCTCCATCGAGGGCAGGTGAACTTGGGTAAATCACCGACTCACACCGACCCGAGCATTCTGTTGTCTAGCTCTAGTACTAACCCTAGCTTTGAGGATCCCCCTCATGGCACTAACGTTGACAAGGCAACAGCAACTAGCGTCAACCATGGGACTAGAAACTTCTGGAGCCGAGATTCAGACGGAAGCCCTCGGAGGCATTGGTGATACCATGGTAGTCGGCCAAATCATTTGCTTCAGCGATAATCTATTCATCACAACGGAAACCTACGTGACGGATATCGGCCACATCACCGCCTACACGATACTTTCGATCGTTGTCATCAACATCTTCGCCGGCTTCACCTCGGTGCAGTTTGCACTTGAAGAGCTAGGCGCCACCGACCCATCCTAGATGCAGACACCTCAGTGGAGATTGGATCTGGAACTACCGTCTTAGTTACTGCAGCCGAGTTCCAGATCGAAACAAACCATAACCACACCCTCTCCACCATTGAGGAGGAGATTGTGGTCGAAAGCAGATCTACATTCGTCCTCCTAATCGAGAGTCCCGACTGCGATCAGTACCCCTTCGTGGGTCACGTCTACACCGTCTTGGGTTTGATCGGAGGTGGAAATGACTTTGAATCCGAGGAGTGCGGGGAAACTTACTCGGATGTAAGCACTAGAAATACCCGTGTATGTCAAGAAAAAAGTGACTAGGGAGGTGAATCTGAGAAGTTTGGTGAAGACTATGACGATCCGAATTACCTAGGAAACAAAGAGAATGGCCTTGAACGTTGTAGGTATGACCAGAATGAACAGGTCATCATCATGCAGCTGGACGTAGAACTCGGTGGCCCGGTGCCCAATTATAAGAGGCTTGGCCATGAAGTTCATCATGCATCAAAAACACCTCTACTGCCTCCTTCCGGACATACACCACGAGATTTTTATGAGGTTGTTCTAAGGTATAAAGTCTTCGATGCCAGGAGATGGAAGGAAAGTAGTTACGCACATCGTGTTGCTGACACGCTTCAGTTCCTTGAGAATTACAACATGGTGACATAACAATCAGGCAATATGACACAAGGAATAATGCAGTTAGCTAGCAATTCAATGACATGCGAACATTAGTGCAATGCAGGCCCGAAGCAGTGGTGAGCAAGTGTCAATGCAAACAAGTGATCATTACTTCAATAACATGTTGACCCTAGCATTATTGCAGTGGCATACCCACAAATCTACAGATCTACGCGTATATCGTCTAATAAGAAGTTGCCATGCCAATCACATCATTGAAATTTCTGAAAGTAACGAACAAATAAATAGTTCTACGCGTGCCTCGGAAAACCTTTACCGCCTAAATCGGTAATGGCGGATCCGGTTTCTTACAACGGAGGTCGATACAGATGTTCTGACCGCCGCTGGAGCAGAAGAAGGTGCAGGTCTGGAAGCATCAGGTGGAGAAGATTCCACGGATAAAGATGGTGGTGCTGCGAGCGGGGGGAATCTGCGCCGCCAACTGTGGTTTCCACATTAGCTCGTACTGTTGAATAGCGCGACAGGCCTCATACCAATTCCAGTTCGCGGGGATGTGGACGGTAATCAACGGTGGTGGAGGAGGAGGAGGAGAACCCATCTGCCGTTATAATGGATTTTGTGATGTGGCATCCATGATAAGACTATCTGCTGATGTTTAATGGTCAAATATCACCCTAGGAGGAAGGAAACATAGGAAAGTGTTGGTCTCTATGTTCATGCTTATCTCATGAAAAAAATTGAAAGGAGCGCAATTTTCAAGTATTTTGACACCAACACTCCACCACCGTCATGGTCATCGGCAAGATCAAAGAGGAGGCAAGAGCTTGGTGCTTGGTCATTGTAAAACAATTATGCAATATAATTTCTGGAGAGTAGATTTTTGTTTAAGTACTTAGGCTGCGTTTGACAGCGAGTATTTTCAGAATACCAAAGTTTGTAGAATCACCACAGTTCTCAATACTTTGATGTGTTTGGCAATGACTAAAAATTGTGGTATTAATAGTGTAGTATTCCTCAAACTGTAGTATTTTCGAAGTATTGAAAAAACAGCAAGTGACCTCTTTTTTCTGAAATGGAGATTGTAGAAAAACGACGCGGCAAGCATCACTCGGTCTTGCAAGCCTTCGGCGCCATGTCTTCTCTATAGGCGTCGTCCAAGCCAAGCACTGTGACTTGAGTAAAAGGGCTCACCAAGTCGCGCAAGGAGCGTGAGGCCGTGTACCGAATTGCCCGCCAAGCGCATGCGCCGCTCCGTCGTGTCCTTGTCACATCGCAAGGAGGAGACGATGCTATCCCTCGTCGCCAAAAGCCGCAGACAAAGGAGACACACCGCCTACGAGGTTATGGTTAGCGTCATCCAACAGCAGTTCCGCAGCCAGCCGATGGAGGTGCTATGCGGCGCCACCGACGAGGTGCTAACCATCCTCAAGAACGACAAGACAAAGAACCCCTACAACCCCATCTCCAACCAGATGTTCAACCAGTTCGTCTCCATGGCTGCAGAAGCTGCGTCAAGCTGAATAGGAAAGGGAGGAGAGGCAAAAAGTAGAGGAAGGAGGCAAGAAGAAAACAAGGAAGCAACTGGTCATGGGGCTACCGGTCCACTGTCGGGCGCTAAGGAGAGCGCCTGGCAGGATCCATGATCATCATGTTCTGGAACTGCCGAGGATTGGGGCAGCCTCGGATAGTCCAGGAACTGTCTCGCCTAGTGCGAGAGCATGACCCAACTTTAGTGTTCCTCTCAGAAACAAGGCAGAATAAGAAGTTGGTAGAGAATTTGAGTAAACGTCTATGCCTTAATAGTTGTTTTCCTGTTAGTTTGCCGTGTAAGGGTGGAGGGTTAGCTGTGTGTTGGAGTAAGGATGTAAAAGTAGATTTGATCAATTTTAGCCCTCACCATATATATGTAATCATGCAAGAAAAGAGAGAAATAAAATGGAGGAGCACGTTTGTCTATGTAGAACCGTGTGCTCAACGAAGACCTGAATTCTGGAAATTGCTGAAGAGAATAAAAACTAATAGAGGTGCAAATTTTCCTTGGATGATGCTTGGAGATTTCAATGAAGCTCTTTGGAAAAGTAAGCACTTCTTAGTCACTAAAAGGAATAAAAGAAGAATACAAGATTTTGGAGACACCTTGCAGTTTTATGATTTGCAGGATCTTGGGTAGTGGCCTTCCCTAGACCTACAACAACAAGCAAATGGGTAGGAAAAATGTAAAAGTAAGGCTGGATAGAGCTGTAGCCAACTAGACGTGGAGTAATATGTTTACTGCAGCTAAGGTTCAACACATTGTATCATCTTGATCTGATCACCTGCCTCTCATTTTACATTTGGGTAAATTGGAACTCAACAATTTGGGGTCGGTCAGATGCAAGTATGAAAGCATGTGGGAAAGAGATGATACTCTTGGCAGTGAGATCAAGGAAGCTTGGGCTGGTGGTGCAGTAGTACAAAATCTAGCATACATCAAAAACAATCTCCGGTACACAATGAAGACCTTGAAATCATGGAGTAGAGAGAAATTTGGCAAGGTGGATAGGGAGATTAAGAAACTCAATGTAAGACTAGAATGGTTATACAATCATAACCCACACCTCCACACCTCAGAGATCAAAAGTGTCACTGCGAGACTAGATGAATTGCTGCTTAGGGGGGAAATGCTGTGGAGACAAAGATCTAGAGTTACTTGGCTCAAGGAAGGAGATTAGAATACAAAATTCTTCCATAGAAGAGATACTTGGAGAGGAAAGAAGAACAATCTCAAATCTTTGAAAACAATGGATGACCAAATTATTCAGAATAAAGATGACATATTGAAGTACACCAAGGATTACTTCTCGGCCCTTTTTAACAAAGGACCAAGCAGTGGATCCGACTGAGATCTTAAACATCATCCAACCAGAAGTGACCCAGGAAATGAATAATGAGGCTCTGCGGATGGAATTCTCCGACGATGAAATATCTAATGCAGTTCCAAATTGGTCCTCTAAAGGATACTGGACCTGATGGTTTCCCGACCAGGTTTTTCCAAAGAAACCGAGCAACTTTAAAGAGAGATGTTATCAAAGCTGTCAAGAATTTCTTTGCTTTGGGATCTATGCCGTCAAAAGTTAATGAAACCACGATCGTGTTGATCCCCAAAACAAATGATGCTACTGAGTTGAAAGACTTCAGACATATTGCACTATGCAATGTAGTATACAAAGTGGTGGCGAAGTGTATGATTAATATACTCAGGCCGTTCCTGCAAACCTTGATATCACACAACCAAAGCGCATTCATCCCAGGCAGACTAATCACTGACAATGCCCTTGTGGCATTTGAGTGCTTCCATAGAGTTGGATCTCACAAAGGCCTACGATAGAGTTGATTGGAATTATCTTCGGGGGGCTCTGTTGAGGATGTGTTTTGATACAAGATGGGTAAAGCTTATCATGAAGTGTGTGACTTCTGTAGCCTCTTCGGTAAGAATAAATGGAGAACTCACTGGAAAGTTTTATCCGACTAGAGGTCTTAGACAAGGGGACCCACTCCCCCTACCTTTTCTTGTTTGTGGTGGAAGGATGACCAAAATCTTGGATAGGGCTGTTTACATTGAGGAGTTGCGGTCACTGAAAATCTGCAGATCGGCTCCAAGTGCCTCTCACCTTTTGTTCACTGATGACAACCTTCTGTTCTTCCAAGCAAATGCTCAGCAAGCAAATGTTATAAAAGAAGCTCTAAACATGTTTGAAAGATGCACGAGCCAGTTGATTAATGTTGGGAAATGCTCTATCCTCTTTAGCATCATCTGCCCGGAATCTAACCAAGACGAGATAAAAAAAAGTCTGTTAGACGTACAACAAAGCACTTTTGAAGAGAAATACCTAGGCTTTCCAACTCTAGAAGGGTGGATGAAAAAAGACAAGTTCCAACCTACTAATGAATTTTTTGGTAAAAAGTTGAGTATGTGGAATGAGAACCATATGTCCATGGCAGCGAAAGGGACACTGATAAAATCAGTTGCTCAAGCGCTCATAAATTATATCATGAGCATTTTTAAATTACCTGCTGGATTCCATGACGACTATATGAAAACCATCAGAAAGTTTTGGTGGGAAGAAGACGAAGATCAGAGGAAAGTGCACTTGACCTCCTGGGACAACTTGAGGCTACCAAAAGTCCAGGGTGGGGTGGTCTTCAGAGACACACAACAAGACAAGCCTGGAGAATCCTCCAAAATCCAGGCAGCCTATGTGCCAGGCTTTTAAAAGCAAGAAATTTTCCGAATGGAAGATTTCTGGATACAATGTTCTTAGCTGAAGATTCACCAACGTACAGTGGTATTGAACACGGTTTGGAACTACTCAAAAAAGGGGTTATTTGGAGAGTGGGAGATGGATCCAAGATAGATATCCACAGATATAACTGGATTTCCAGAAGAACACCTATGTCTATCACTAATGTGAAAAAACGCACAAGATGTAGGGAAGTTAAAAATTTGTTTATCCAAGGAACTAGACAATGGAATGAAGGAAAGATCACGGAGATATTTTATCCCCATGACGCTGATGAAATCATCAAACCGGAACCAATGAAACATGATGAAGATGGGCATGCCCGACACTATGAAAGTACTGGTGTTTTTTATGTTAAAAGTGCTTATAAACTAGCTTTTAACATTCAGAGAGCGACCCATTTTAACAGTGGCAACAGTGGTATAGGTGATGATTCTGTTAGAATATATAATTGTATTGTATATTGTATAGGTATATGGTTGTATATGTGTAATCCGTGTATATGTGTCCATGTATTGTACGGTACGAATTCTGCCTTGAAACCTCTATATATTGATCAATACAAGGCACCACAATGCGTGGTTTCCAAAATCTTAAGAAACATCTGGAATCTAATCTGGAGATGCAATGTACCAAATTAAATTTGCATTTCTGCTTGGAGATGTGCGTTTGATAACCTGGCTACTAAAAAGAATTAATAGCGCAGAACCCTCGAAGTGGACATCACCTGCAATATTTGTATTACTAATGAGGAGAGTAGCTACCACGCAACGGTGGCATGACAAAAGCGAGAACGCTCAGATTTAAAATGAGAGAAGTTTGGAGAACTACGTTCACACTCTGACTTGCTCTAGGTACTCTCTAAGCAGTAAAAGAGCAGCTTTGCAACCTGTTGTGGCTACACTGAAGACACAAACCACAAACCTGGGAAACAACTCTATTTGAAAGCCAAGAAAAATATGGTAAGCTTAAACTGAATTATGATGCTTCTTTTATCCAGGACACAAACCAAGGCTTCACGGGTGGAATCATTAGAGGCCATTCGACGGGGTTGATTTGTGCCATGGCTGAGAAGCTAACCAGCTGTGCTGATGCACATGAAGCGGAGGCTAAAGCTCTGCTAAAATGTCTCCAAATTTTTTGTTCTTCAGTGCATACACCCGATGGAGGTAGAAACTGATTGTGCAGCAGTCTATGCGGCCGTCAATGCTGCTAATCAAGATATGTCCAAGCTCTGTTTCATATATAGAGAGATAGACATGATTAGAAATTCTATGTTATACTTTTCTGTCTCTCTAGTCAAAACAGATTGTAATGGAGTTAGCGAAATATAATAGGATTGAGGGAACTGAAGGTATCTGGGACGTGTGTTTACCGAACTAGATCAGGCCCTTCGTCATGAACGATTGTAACATGCTAGTGCATCAATGAAATCTATTTTGATGAACAAAAGAAGAAGCTAATCATGGATTTTCATTAAATGCAGAACTCCAACGAGGGCTTTAAACATGAACGAGCAAGAAATTGATGATTAGCATCAGACAAAATAATGTCGAGGAAAATGTTTGAAGTGGGCTTTGCAGAGAGCGGCAACGCGTGCGAAGCCCATGCCCTGTCGCGGCGGTGACCTTATGAAGTATGAACACTAGCCAAACGGGGCGAAGTATTCTCAATACTTTCAAATACTTCAATATATCAAAACTGCAGTATGTGCCCAGGGTCAAAAATACTGTGGTTTTCAGATACTTCGGTTTTACAAAAACTTCGTTACCAAACTAGGCCTTAGGCTTGTTCTAGGCTTCTGCATTGTTTAATTTTTAAGATTATTAATTCTATGCCCCTCATTCATTAACACTACTCAATTTTCCCCACTCGCTCATTTTGCCTTCATTTTGAGCAACTATTCGGGGGCAAAAGTGAGGAAAATGTGACCATAGATTTTTTTCGATAAAGAGCATATATTAATATCATGGAGGTACCAATTACACCCAGCCTCTGCAACAACATCATACCCTAATGGCATAAAGGATGCACACAGTCAAACAAGAGAATAGAATTACAAAAAATAAAGGTCCCGCTACAGATATACATAACTTGAAACAACAACACTGATGATACGTCACAAACGTATCTATAATTTTTGATGCTCCATGCTTGTTTTGTTACAATTCTTATATGTTTTATGTGCACTTTTTCACACTTTTTAGCATTTTCTTGGACTAACCTATTAACGCAGTGCCGCAGTGCCAGTTCCTGTTTTCTGTTTTTATGTTTCAGAAAAGTTGTACATGAAAGTTTCTCGAAATTGGACGAAACAAAAGCCTAGAGTCTAATTTTTCTGGGACGAAGACGTAGCCAGAAGGACAGGCGCAGGAGAGCTGCCACGTGGCAGTACATAGGGAAGGCGTAACCCCACCCTTGGTCGCGCCTGGCCCATGTACTGACGCCTCGTCGCATCTTTTGCTCCGTCCTTCCGCCTATTTATTCCTCGTATCGGGAAAACCCCAGGGACGAGAGCCTCCATCCACGAAATGTTCCGACACCGCCATCAACCGAAACCCTAGTTCAGGAGGGTTCAGTCCATCCCACCCTGAGAGGGAAATCACCGCCGGAGGCCTCTAGATCGTCATGTCTTCATCCGAGGTGATGCGCGAGTAGTCCTCCACGGGACCATGGGTCCATAGCAGTAGCTAGATTGTTGTCCTCTCCTTTTTATGCTTCATGTATAGATCTTGTGAGCTGCCTAACATGATCAAGATCATCTATTTGTAATTGCTACATGTTTGTTTGATGTGGATCCAATTTATAGAGAGATTGCTTTGGTTGAGATTATGTATTATGTTATTATGATCTTGCATGCTCTTCGTTTCTTGTAGATGCTCTGACCAAGTAGATGCTAGCGACTCCAAGAGGGAGTATTTATGCTCGATAGTGGGTTCATGCCTCTATTTAACCATGGAATGTGACCTTGTTCTCTACGGTTGTAGATGTGTTGTTGCTACTAGGGAGAAAACAGCGGTGTTCTATTCAAGGGTAGTTTCATCGTTTACTTTACACACATTGCTTAAAGCGATAGTCCGTTGCTTGCAATTTAATATTGGAGGGTGTCGCGGATGCAATCCTGAAGGTGGATTATTAGTCATAGATGCAGTTGGATTATGGTCTATGTATATTGTTGTAATGCCCGCATACTTTCATAGCATGTATTCTGCACCAACCATTAGCGTAGAATTTATGTTTGTCAATTGCCCATCTGTAATTTGTTTACCCAACATATTTATTTTATTGGGGAGGCGCCTCTAGTAAACTGTGAACCCCGGTCCTTCTTCTTTTAATTGCAATCTTCTACAACATTTTTCTGTTCTTCTCTGCAAACAATTCTTCTTCCACACGGTTCGTTTAATCCTTTGTTTTCAGCAAAACCGTGAGCTTGACAACCTCGCTGAAAGTTGGGGACAAAGTACTTGGTTGTTTGTGTGCAGGTCTCCACGTTGTCGCTGACGCCGGCAGTGCGCCCTGCCACGAGTTGGTTCGTAACACCTCGGGAGAGAACGTTTTTCTCCTACTGGTCGATAAACCTTGGTTTCTTACTGAGTGAAAACTTCCTGCTGTGCTCATTATACCTTTCTCTTGGGGTTCCACTCAACGTTGCACATAAATTCTCCTTCATCAACTCCACGCTCAGCAAATACTTTTTCTAGCGCCGTTGCCGGGAACTGAAGAAAAGCTACACCACAAGGATTTCTAACTCCCACGGCAACTTCACACCAGCAATACTTTTTCTGGCGCCGTTGCCGGGGAGAAAAGCATCTCTTTTGGGAAGGGAATCTCTCACTCTCAACTCTTTTACTTTGTTATTGTTTTGCTTGCATACTTTATTTTTTTCTTGTTTGCATTTTATATCGAAAATCCCAAAAAAATAGTATAGTTTCTTTTTGTGTTGTTTACTTTACTTTGCAAAATGAATGTCCCTGAAGTTGAGGTTCGTACTTTTAAGGAATAAGGGGGTGAAAGTTTGAAAGATGCTTGGTATAGAATATGTGATGCTCATCATAGATGTACTAAGAAATATTCTACTATGATTCTTCTTAGAAATTTCTATGTTGGTATTTCTACTTGGAATAGATATGTTCTAGATACTCTTATTGGTGGTAATTTCCTAGGTGCTCCCGCTTCGGAAGCCTATGTTTTAGTTGAAAGTTTAGTAGGAAGTCCTCCCATTAATGTTGCTAAAACTGAGATCACTTTACAAGAGGTGGTAAAAATACTAGATTCTTTAGAGAAAAGTTTTCCCAATTTACTTTTTGACGCTATCCATACTAATGAGTTGATAGGAGGAATCAATAAAAAAAATGCTGTTTTGGAGGGTAGCATTGCAAATGATGATAGAACTATTAGAATTGGTAAACTTGAAGAAGCTATGGAAACTTTGAGTTCAACTTTTTCCTCTCTTGGTTTCAAGAAGGAGAGTGCTTTTGTTGGAAAGAACAAAAATTTATGTATGTCCCTAAGGCACCCAAACCAAAAACCCGTGATATGTTTAAATTAGATAAAACTTTTAGTGCAACTAAGAGTAAATTCCATGTTGAATATTCAGAGGTGTCTAAGGTATTTGATTATAAAAATTGTGTTTTGGAATAAGTAATTGATCTTGATGCTTTACCTCTTGATAATTCTTGATTTGCACCCTTTCTGCGCCTAGCTCAAAGGCGTTAAAGAAAAACGCTTATGGGAGACAACCCATGTTTTATTTCTGTTATTTTTGCTTTGTTGAGTCTTGGAAGTTATTGCTACTGTAATAACCTCTCCTTATCATTTTTATTTCGTTTTTGTGCGAAGGGTAGCCTCTAATAGAAAGAAAGCAGTGTTTGGGGTATTTGCAATTCTGAAACAACTTCTGTGCTGGTCACGAAACAAATTCTTAAAAATCACCATAACGTTATTTTGAGCTGACAATTTTTTTACTTATGCCCCAGTATGTTAGATAACTTTTGTTAGTTTCGCATTTTTCGATTTGAGCAACAGAACTATTTCTTTAATTTCGATCTCTGCCTGCTGGTCTGTTTTGACTGATTTCTGCCATGTTTTGCATTTGCGTCTTATGCTTCGTCTTTTTTAGTTCTTTTGTGAAAAAGAGCTTTGGGAAGAAGTAGCTACAGTAGAATATGTTAAAATGAGTGTTTTATATGTGCCATTATTGAAGCCTTGCTGGTTTGATATATTTTTATTTGCACTAATATTGCTAATCAATTGTGCTGATTTTGTGTGAAGGAAGTTTTCAAGTGTAGGGAGAGAAGAATGATGCAATTGTTGTCGTCAGAAACCCACCGGCGGGCAGCGACGGGCAACACCGTAGAGCCGGGAACAACCTAGAGCTGCGGCTGGCTGAGGTCCCTCCGAGCGACGGCCCGCAAAGCGTTCTGGTCACACGTCCGATCCGATGCAGGGCGTGCCACCGACTATACCTGTCGGAAGGTGATGGAGATGCCTCGCTTAGTTTCCTACATGGCATACACGTAAACATTAAATACGAGCCTCGATCGGCTCTCGGGTTATCCTGTGAATCGGCTCGGGAGCCGATCCACCCATGATTCATACGAGGTGCACGAATATATGGTGGTCCTGCTTGATCAAGATAAAGCTAATGAGATCTACGATGGTTTAGGGTTTTCACCGCATAATCGGATCATCCTACTCACGGTTGGGCCTCGCGGCCACGCACGGTGATCGTAAGCCGATCCTAAACAAGGCCTAAAAACCAACACAAGGTTGATCCCCGGAACATCTGTTTAGGGTGAACGACACCCTACGTGCCGCTGGATCCTCCACCCCTTTGTAAGGCCTAACTATTGCAGATATTAAACTAATCCTTGTAGAACAAGGAGCAATCGTAACGGATCAGATCTACTAAATAATGATCAAGCGGGTGCCGCCCCACACCTAAGATAGGTGTGAGGGCGGCTAGACATGCAAGGGTTGCACTACGATAGCATGTTACGCGAAGAACTATGCTAACCCTAACACATCTATGATAACTACGCTGCTCGCCATCAACAAGGCTTCAACGAGCAACGCATGAACAACGTGGAGCTTGTGCTGCCTAGACCGCAAGATGCGATCTAGGCAGCATGTTGCTACGGTAGAAACCCTCGAGACGAAGGAGTTGGCGATGCGCCGAGATTGATTTGTTGGTTGAACGTTGGTTGTTGTTTATTCCATAAACCCTAGATACATATTTATAGTCTAGGGGACTTTCTAATTTAGGCGTGCACCTAACCGTGCACGGGTAAAATTCTATCTTCTAATCTAAGATGCAATCTACTATAATTAAAGATACGCGGGCAATCTAGCCCAAACTCTTCGTGCGAGGCCGCTTCAAAGATCTCCCACGTGTAATCTTCTAAGCCCATCTCTCTTACGGCCCACCTCCTGATTTGACCAAAATCTGGTGATAACAGCAATAAGATGAAGCATGGACAAGAGCTCAAGCTTGGGGATGTCTCCTGAAATCCCCAAGAAATATCCAAGAAGTACAAGCGTCAAAGCTTGGGGATGCCCAAGGCATCCCCTCTTCATCAACAAAAAGCACCATGTCATTTTTCAACACGCTATATTTTTATTCCTTCATGTGATATGTGTTATCCTTGGAGCGTCTTTACTTTTTGATGTGTGTTTACTTTCAATAAATTTGGATCCCATCATTCATGTTTACTTTGGAGTGAGACACGCTCCACCACGTTGCATATTTACTTCGGAGTGAGACACGCTCCGCTGTTTTGCATGTTTATTTTGGAGTGAGACACGCTTCACTGTTATGCATTTTGCGTTGGAGAGAGACACGCTCCACTTTTACATTTATTTGAGTTTCAATAGCTCTCTGGACATTTACTTGTTTTTCATATATGAGAGTTGTTTGGTTTCATTTGGTTGGTGTTGGAAGCATGAAAAAAGTTTTATGTGTATGTGATGCAAATGGAAGCATTTTTAGACTGTGGCATAGTTATTTTTGCATATCTTGCTAGATGTTATTCTCATGATGAGCTTGTTAATTATGTTTTCATTATGATTAGTCTCAAATGCTGAGAGTGTTTAGTGTGCCATTGAAGGTTTCATGCATTGTTTTTAGCATACAATAGAAAAGCATAATATTGTGGTATATATTGTCCTGCGAATGTTTTTATTTGGGTCGACTTGGCACATGTTTTGCAACATGTTATGACTGCATTCCAGTCAATTCTTGCCTCTATGATCATTTAGTTTGCAACTTGTGTATCACTTTGTGCTTTGATTAATATATTTTGTCGTTGTGCATGATTATGGCCATTATGCTCTCTTAGTTGGTCGCACCCGGTCTTTTTCTAGCTTCCATTTGTGTGAGTATTTTATTCATGCATCCAACCACTAAAAACCAAATATGCCAAAGTGTCAACCATATCTACCTATATGTGGTATTTCATTGCCATTCCATAGTAGTTTGCTCGTGTGGTACCTTTAAAACATTCAAGCAGTTCCTCGTTTTGTGACATTGTTTTTAACTCATGAGGAAGTAAATTAAAATTGTGGTTGTCGTCTTCCATACTAGTTAATTAACTCAAAGACTCGCGAGCTTCATCTTGCTTGTCACATAAAAAAGTATATAAAAAAAAGAAGAGCTGGTTTGACCACAACTTCTAATAGGGGAAGAAAATAGAAAAATTACAAGAAAAGGGCACTCCTCCATGGTTTGTGATTGCTTGGTCAGCACCCGAGGATTCGGTTAGCCATGGTATGTGTAAGAAAAAGTTGGGAGGAGTGTCAAAATTTTATAAGTAGTATAAATGAAAAGAGACTTCGCCCAAATATTTCGGAACCACTCTCAAACTAGCTTAGTATGGAAGTTGACAATAGCTCTTTTTACTACTCGTTGACATGAACAACCACCTCTCAAAAGTGCATTTTATACTCTTGTTGTTTCAATAAAAAGCTCAAGCACATGAGTGATCTTACTTGCCTCTCAAAGAGAGACCTTCTTTTACTTTTATGTTGAGTCTCCACTTTCTAGTTTATGCACCACTTATGAGAGCATAGTTGTCATTCCTAGTTTTATGTGCATGGTCCCAAGATTTTATTGATTGATTCATAATTATGGTATTGCTTGTTCAAACTTTTTGTTTCTAGTCATCCTTATAATCTTTTAAAGGTGTCCAAGCATTTATGTTTTGCTTCCACTTATGGGACAAGCTGAGTACCACTTTATTATGTATCTATGCTATGCTCTCGACAATCATTTTGCTTTCCATCAACGTTATACATTTTCTTTTGTTTGATTACTATTCATGTTTTAGTATGGTTATTAAGTTTCATTATTTGATTATATCTATCATGCTTATGTTAGGATTCTATGATTCCAGCTATGCTTGCTTTTACACTTAGGTTTATCAAAGTAGTGTGACAGCATGTCACCTCAAAAATTAATTGTTTGTTATCACTTACCTACTCGAGGACGAGCAGGAGTTAAGCTTGGGGATGTTGATACGCCTCAAACGTATCTATAATTTTTTATGCTCCATGCTTGTTTTGTTACAATTATTATATGTTTTATGTGCACTTTTCCACACTTTTTTAGCATTTTCTGGGACTAACCTATTAACGTAGTGCCAATTCCTATTTTATGCTATTTTTGTGTTTCAGAAAAGTTGTACATGAAAGTTTCTCGGAATAGGACGAAACAAAAGCCCAGAGTCTTATTTTTCCGGGACGAAGATGGAGCCAGAAGGACTCACGCAGGAGAGCTGCCATGTGACAAGACATAGGAGCGCAGCCCACCCTTGACCACGCACGCCCATGTACGGCGCCTCGTCGCCTCATTTGCTCCGCCCTTCCGCCTATTTATTCCTCGTATCGGGAAAACCCCAGGGACAAGAGCCTCCATCCATGAAAAGTTCTGACGCCGCTGTCAACCGAAACCCTAGTTCGGGAGGGTTCTGCAGTCCATACCGGCACCCTGCCAGAGAGGGAAATCACCGCCAGAGGTCTCTACATGGCCATGTCTTCATCCGAGGTGATGCATTAGTAGTCCTTCACGGGACCATGGGTCCATAGCAGTTGCTAGATGGCTGTCCTCTCCTTTTTGTGCTTCATGTATAGATCTTGTGAGCTGCCTAACATGATCAAGATCATCTATTTGTAATTGCTACATGTTGGTTTGATGTGGATCCGATTTATAGAGATTGTTTTGGTTGAGATTATGTATTATGTTATTATGATCTTGCATGCTCTCCGTTTCTAGTAGATGCTCTGGCCAAGTAGATGCTAGCGACTCCAAGAGGGAGTATTTATGCTCGATAGTGGGTTCATGCCTCTATTTAACCATGGGAAGTGACCTTGTTTTCTACGGTTGTAGATGTGTTGCTACTAGGAAGAAAACAGCGGTGTTCTATTCAAGGGTAGTTTCACCGGTTACATTACACACATTGCTTCAAGCGATAGTCCGTTGCTTGCAACTTAATACTGGAGGGTGTCGCGGATGTAATCCTGAAGGTGGATTATTAGTCATAGATGCAGTTGGATTGCGGTCTATGTATATTGTTGTAATGCCCGCATACTTCCATAGCATGTATTCTGCACCAACCATTAGCGTAGAATCTCTGTTCGTCAATTGTTCATCTGTAATTTGTTTACCCGGCATATTTATTTTATTTGGGAGGCACCTCTAGTGAACTGTGGACCCCGGTCCTTCTTCTTTTAATTGCAATCTTCTACATCATTTTTCTGTTCTGTTCTCTGCAAATATTTCTTCTTTCACACGGTTCGTTTAATCCTTTGTTTTCAGCAAAACCAGTGAGCTTGACAACCTCGCTGAAAGTTAGGGACAAAGTACTTGGTTGTTTGTGTGCAGGTCTCCACGTTGCTGCTGACGCCGGTAGTGCGCCCTGCCACGAGTTGGTTCGCAACACCTCGGGAGAGAACGTTTTTCTCCTACTGGTCGATAAACCTTGGTATTTTACTGAGGAAAAACTTCCTGTTGTGCTCATCATCCCTTCCTCTTGGGGTTCCACTCAACGTTGCGCATAAATTCTCTTTCATCAACTCCGCGCTCAGCAAAGACTTTTTCTGGCGCCGTTGCCGGGGAACGAAGAAAAGCTACACCACAAGGATTTCTAACTCCCACGGCAACTTCACACCAGCAACTGACACCACCAAGACAACACCAGAAGATCAGCTTCTCCATAAGCGACGCCTCCAAGAAGGAAACAGTGCACAATCATTGTCATCGCCCAATCATAGATCTTAGGTTTTCACGCTGAAGAAAGTCATCTCTCTCAAAACAATGCCTTTAACAAGAACATTGCCAGGCACAACCAATTAAGGCCAGACCTTGGATTTTCACCAAAGATAAGACTCTTCTCTTGTGCAGCCGCCCCCACATACCAGTCGATGTTTCAAGTTACGAAGCACCAAGCCAACTCCACCTCACCACCAAGATCCGACCATCATAGATGTTCCACCGATCTCAGCTTGATGACCTTCTCTGCTAGCACCATGGAAAGAAAACGAACTCCATGATATTAACAGACAGCCGAATTTCGAAGCGCTCCCTCTGAAACCAAACAGCTAGATAAAAATATGGGTGCGCACGACCGGAACCACCCAATCCAGCAATCTTGAGGCATTACTCGCGCAACGAATTTCACCGACAGGGCCTTCCGGAACACATCAATCCACCCAGACTGGTGGGAACAACATCCGACAGATCTTCAAACTTGGTGCGAGAAGAATCCTAGAACAGCCACCTTTATTCCTCGACGCGGAAGAAACGGCCCCCACGCCACCATCCGCTGCCCGATGACGACGAAGGAGGTTCAGAAAATCATCGCCTCGCTAAGCCGACGCCGCAAAGCCCATGCTGACTTTAGAGAAGAACCGGCGGCGCTGCCCATGGTCGCCCGAAAAAATCGGCCAAGGTCGTCCTCGCAACAGGCCATAGAAGGCGTAGCAGGCGGCCAAGCAGTACGGCTCTGGAGATCGGCTCGGCACGGTAAGCCTCACCCAACGTGAGGCCACCACCGTGGCCGGGCACAACACCCCAACGCCACACACACACGCCCCGCTGCGCCGCCCATCTCGGCCCAGATCGGGCCCGGATGCGCCTCACACCGCGCCGCCCAGCCGCGCAGGACCGCGCGCATCGGGGCCGCTCCCACCCACCCTTGCATCGCCCAACAGCCGCACCGAGCGCCACCAACACCACTAGCCCGGAGCCGCCGCCCCGGCTTCCGATCTCCGCTGCCCGCAGCGACCAGAGGACCCCCGCCACCCTTTGGGGACGGGGCCGCCGCCACCGCGGTAAGGGCCGGTGGTAGGGAGGGGGCGACCGGCGGTGGTTGGGCGCTGGGGTTTTTTCCCTCAAGTCGCCAGAGGAGGGCGACGCGGGGGACGCGGGCGAAGCGTGAAAAAATGGGGAGAATTTCACTTCCCGACCTCTACACCAACCACGGATGTACACAGACATTTGGCATGAGTACTAATATTTTTTACTCTTGATTAAGATTAAAGCATAGTTCTCATGATAAATTGCGCGAGTACCAGATGTAACCTAGACCTTAAGTATAAATAGGAACCTAAATTCACGTCCGTGAAAATTTGAAGTCAGCTGCTGGATTTGTAGATCCACTCCCTAACTAGTTGAGCTAGAACCATAGATGAAAATGAGGTCCACAAGAACTTTGGTTCCACGACACATAACATGCGGTCCTGAAATAAAGCTGTTCATGCTGCAGCTAGCGTAGGCGCGCCTGTTTGCACACTTGCATCAGCTCTTGTTTAAGCCTCTGATTTGCATTGTCGATAATTTCTCTTAGGTTAAATAGTTTGTTCGAGCAGAGCAGGTGATCGCGCGCGCGGCGCAGACTATTTTTCTCGCACATGACATATTTTACGCTGCAAGGCATGTACTGCAAACAGGTCCCAAACACGAAGCATTGTACTGCAGTGTATTATTTATACGAGTTGATGCCACAAGCGTCCAATCCATCAGTGACATTGGAGTTTAAATAATAAAGCTGCGTCACGAAAACAGTCATAAAGAGGGTTGCAGTTGGGATAAGCATCTGCGCTTTGTCACCCCCACTCATAATGAAAAACACACCCGATCAGATATGAGGTGACTCGAGATGAGACGTAAATACCATCTCGATCAAGAAAAAGAGCCATGCAAACAACGGGCTAACAAGCAAACAGTTCTAGCATGCTAGGCTGTCAACTCGCTCAGGTGTGCGGATATAAAATTGTACTGATGGAGCTACACAAACGGCCATCTTCAGAAATCACGACCGGAGCTGATATCTCACCCATCGATCCAAATGTTTATTTCAACTTGTCAAACCCTAGCTAGGCTAGGCTAAGCCTATGAAGAGGGCAGTGCATTTACCGCGCCTAATTCCACGACGAGACCGGCCGGTACGTAAGATACATTTGTCGCAAAAGCGGCCGACAGGGTCAGATGGGAAGGTCAAATATTGATCTACTCCCTTTCTTCCCATATTACTTGGTATGGTCAAAATTAAGTTTTATAAAATATTAACATATACACAATCAAATTAAATGATATGCTAGCATATTGCAAGACTTTGGTGCTTAGGGGGGTCTAAGGCGTTGTATGTTGTTATGCCAGGAGAGTAGACTTGTGGATGGCCTTAGGTTTTTTTACCTAGGCCTTTCGTTCATAATGTCTCTAAGATCTCTTCTTTATTAATGAAAATGATAAGTTTTTTGGCTTGTTTTAATTAGAAAAATAAATTTTAAAATAATAAATTTCTACATATAATTGATCAGATTTGATAAAGTTTGACTTTGAACACAACTTACAGGCAGAGTAATACTCGAGAATTGCACTATCGTTAAAGCTCCGTAATACAGCTACAAGGTTTTATGATCTGATTGCACTGTGACCTCTATCCACTGGAAATCGGAGGGTCATTGGCGACGTCTCTTCCTGCCTTCCAAAAGAACCGAGAACCCAAAGGAGCACTGTAGATTTTGGGCGTCAGAGTCCCGTGTCCATAAGGGCATCTCCAGCGGCGCGACGCAAATGGTCGTTTTCGTCCGCCGTAACCGGAAATTCGTCTGGCACCCTCTCCAGCGGGCGACGCAAAGTGACGACGTCCGCGGAGACGCAAACCTGGCCCAAATATGCGCCTCGGATGCCTCCGCGGACACTGCGCGGATGCGAAAGTGTCCGGTCGTATCCGGCGGACGTTTCGTCGGGCCCGCTGGCAGCGACCCTGCGTCGATGCGTCTTCTCAAACGCTGGCGCCGCGCGTCGCTTCGGCGTCTGCGCCACGTTAATGGCAATGCCTCGGCTGCCGAGCGGCCGCACCCACCTCCGCCAACCACGTTAATGGCGTCGCCACGCGTCCGCGGCCACCGCATGCCTCCGGCCTATATAAAGGGGCCGCGCCTTCTTCTTCCTCATCCACTCCCTCCATAGAAACCCTAGCCGCCACAAAGCTCCGGCGTTCCGCCGCCTAGTGTTCTGCGTGCAGCGCGCGAGGAAGACCATGGCGGGTCCTCGTGGCCGCGAGGCGGTCGAGACCGCTGCCCTGGACGGCCGGGGGACGGGGCAGGGCCGCCGTGGTGAGCGGCCCCACGCCGCTCGCCGCCGCGCCCTCTTCGTCTTCCTCCGACGTGGAGGGACGCTGCTTCGAGTCCTCCTCCTCCGCATCGACGACGACCCGCTCGGCATCATCAGCGTCTCCCGGACAAGTTCGCCGAGTTCGTCGACGGCGTCGAGCCGGCGCATTTGCAGCTACGGGAGGCCAGCCGCAACTTCGCGCCGGGGCCGTGGAGGTCTGTCGACGGCGAGGCAAGATGTACTTGCACACCGGGTGGGGCAAGTTCGCCGTGACCTGGCGCTCGAGCCCGTGCCAGCTCACCTTCCTCTACGAGGAGACGGTGAGATGGTCGTCAAGGTCTTCGACGACACGGCCTGCCGCAGCACTACCACACCGGCGAATCCGATTCGGACTCCGATAGTTAGAACGTAGAGTGTTCTTTCTTTGCAGCGAATCGGCTACGGGCCAGACAAAGCCGTAGTGGAAGAACCAGGGCACCGTCAATCCTCCCGCTGGATTTTCCGGTTTGGGTGGGTGTGCCCTCAATGTTCTTTCTTGGCAGCGAACATACGGAAATCAACACAACTGGTTTCTATTTTTAAAATATTTATATTTGTGTCCACCATGGTACAAACTATGTATTAGTTTGTGTAAACCATGTTCCAAACTATGTATTAGTTTGTGTAAAATAATCTTCTAATTTGTAATATTTGGAAGTATGTTGAAATGAAAAAGAGAAAAAAATGCGTCGGGCCGCTGGAGTCAACCCCAGACGCAAATGGACACGCGGACGAAAACGGTCATTTCAGCGTCCGCTGCGCGACGCAAACGGACGAGTGCGGACACTAAAATGCGTCGCGCCGCTGGAGATGTCCTAAGTAACCAGCTAGGTAGGTGCTAGGGGCATGATGGAAGCAGCCGTTGCGAGAGGCAGGCAGGCAGCTTGCCAACGACTTCCAGGCGTCAAAGCCGCAATCTCTGCGGCGAGCGATCTTTCTCTTTTCCATGCTACTAGAGATCGTAGCTGCTAGCAACCGCGCGCACTATCGAAGGTGCAGCGCGTGTTATTTACTTGTCGCCGCCGTGCCGAGCCGAGCGTGGTGCGTGGAAGCGCCAACAGTGGAGGTCATCGTCTTGGCAATGTCACACACGTGTTTGTCTCTGGGCTAAGATATAGTGTATGATTCGTGCCGGTGCCGGTGCCCAATTTGTCGCCGTTTTTGCGCTGGCTCCGGCTTGATACTGTACGTGCGTCCGTGCTCGATCAAGCTTCCCCCACAATGATCAGCCATCGATCTGCAGTACGTGACAATGGCGCCTGGCGGTGCTTTACAGATGGCTGGCTCATGCATAGTAATCAGCAGATTGCTCCGAGTTTGGAGGCTGGCTGTATCTGCTCGTTGCGTTCGTGCTTGAAGCTTTGTGGATAGTGAAACAACAACCTGCAGAACATGACAATGACAATGGCAGAAAATTCCTTTAGTTTGACGGTAAATTTTAACCTACCAACTGCAGGAAGGGCATCGTGCATGTAAATTCTCCTAATAGTTTTCGTAGATAGATAAATAAACAAGGTCTTAGGTAACTGGTGAACAATTTTGGTGGAATGAATCGGCAGGATTTGATTGCGTTAATTTGGCTTCGAATTTAGATACTACTAGCAAAAGTATCCGTGCGTTGCACCGGAAAAAATTAAGATCAATATATTGACTTGTTGCAAAAGAGAGAAACTGTAGATTTTATTCATGTCTTATTAGTCTAGTTGTCTAGTACAAAACATAAATTAATTTTATTTCTCTTGACAAAGTAAATTCATTGTAAAAATCAAATTAACGACTAACTATTTCAATTGGCAATAAAAAAATCTGATTTGATATATTCACTTGAATAGAAACCACATTTCTCAATCTCCTCAACCTTCAAACGATGTACTGACAAACAAATCATCTCGGGGGCGCACCGTCGGCAGGTAGTTATCGTTCTCCTCCGGTCGGCAAAATTTTACTTCACATCGAGAAAAAAACATCAGAGTAAAACCTAGAACAGAGCTTCATGTAATCAAGCGCTATCCAGTACGATGATTCATGGATGAAGGAAGTAAGTCACAGGTTAGGAGTAAAGTAATACGATAGGGATTAACACTGAAAAAATCAATTAATACAATATATGATCATCTTATGTAGAAGCCATGACCCTGCATAATCAAAGAAAAGATGATTAGAAGATACCTTAAAACTCCTGCTTTTGCTCTTTGAATGCAATCTTTTTGAAAGTAGGTGCACATGGATCTGATGGGATACATGAGTATACATTTTTTTTGAGCGTTAGATGTGTGCACCAATTTAGCGGCGGTAATAAATCAAACTTCCACGGGCCGGTCGCAGCTGTGGAAGGTGAGATGGAAGGGCACCTGGTGACCTTTAAATTTTCGTCGAGAGAACACGTCGAGAACAATCGGCCAGAATTCATACCGGTTGAGTCCCACATAATGGAATATGTTTCTTTGATGTACTAAGCTGGAAGCTACCATCCGTCCACTAATTCTCGTCGCGTCGAGAACTCTCTGGCGTCGTGACCCAAATAATCGTTGCTCTCTCCACGTGCGATATGTATCTGTATTGCGCTAATTTTATGGACGCGCGTGAGATGCGGTTCAGAAGGATGAACTCGAGTATGTCCCGGTCTCCTAACGTAAGTGGAGCTGGCCCATGTAGGTACGACATACGAAAAATTTGATGGAGGACCAAACGGACCAAACCACAGAAACGTTTCTCCCTTTATTATTAGGTACTAGGAAATATGCCCGCGCGTTGCGGCGGATTAATTTTTACTATTTAATGAAAACACAACTACCATCGAGAATATTTGAGAATATGATTTTGCTAATTTTGAGGTGTCTACTCTTCAAAAATCTCAGTCACCCATGAAGAAATTTTACAGTCAGATGCCGCATTAATTTTGATTCTCACCGAACAATCCTTATCGTCCTAACAACCTTTGAATCTTATTTTATTTTATTAAACATAGCCCTATGTGTTGCGACGGGAGAGAAAAATTTGCATGACGCAAACTAAAAAGTAAGTTATATCATCACATCGGTGTGCCGGGTTAAATAACAGCCATAGATGGAGTGGTTTTGACATATGACATGAAGAATTTATCTTTCCCCAATGTTGCCCTCGTAAGTACACATATATACACGTCTCTGGTCCACATCAAAACTAAGAAATGTCTATCATGCACCTATTAAGTAAACATGATAAAATGTATATCTCTAGTAATAACCGAGAGATGAATATTTATAGATGGGACATGGTTCAATTGGATCGCGCTCGGCCAATACTGCTAAGCATGGCTGCACGAACTTGCATCGGCCGCCCTGCTGCTGAAATTCTTAATTTGTCACATATGGAGAAGCAACGGGACGCTGAAACTGCTGTGCCGGACCAACATGAGTCAATGAAAGACGCGTACTGGTTGGGAGGCGATATATAAGAAACTGATGCAGCGCTACGATCGGCACGCAGCTGAAATAAGGGCCTCGAGAGGTACCGACCCAGACCTAGGTGGATGTGGTCTTGGAAATCGAGGGCATCGAGCGGCGGCGTTACGGCCGCGGCAGAAATCGAGCAAGCTTCACACAAACATACAGGTCACGATCGGCCAGAGAACCAGAGAGCCTGTTCTTGCCGGCAAAGCAAAAACAGAATTTCCAAAATTGCTGAACTCAGACCAATCCAAATGATCTTCCATGATTGTCATGTGAGGGGCTGCGGAGGGCAGAGTTTGTCCTCTCGTACGTTTGCCGTGTTTGAGATGGACGAAAATCCCAGGTGGAACTTGGAAGGCGTGGAAGTCCGGAGGTGGCACGGAGTCCAGGCCGGCCGTCCGGCAGAGGGCCATAAACTCGGCCAGCCCGCGTTGCGATCCATCCGGGGAGATGGGAGTGGACGCCAAGCAAGCTTCCGATTGGTTTAACTCTGCTACCGCGCGCGATGGATGTGCCCGTCGTTGCCCCGTCTCCATGTCAGTGCTGCGCGCCAGTGCGTGCCCGGCGGTGGAGGCGCACATCCCCGGGCTAGGAGACCACCGATATCGCTCTGTGCAGATGAGGATGACGCCGAGAGCATGGCCGCCATGGTTGGTTAATTACTGGGATGCGGTTGGTTTTCAGCAAATCAAGACCCATCCCTCTTAACCATGTCAGCCCGTAAGCATTTTCCGTAACTAAACTGTCCGTAAGTGTAGCATTGCTCAGAGCCAATAATCCTACATCTACGGGCTGAGCCTACGGAATGCACTTACGGAGAGAACGTGCCCTGATGTGGTTGGTTAATTACTGGGATGCGGTTGGTTTTCAGCAAATCGAGACCCATCCCTCTTAACCATGTCAGCCCGTAAGCATTTTCCGTAACTAAACTGTCCGTAAGTGTAGCATTGCTCAGAGCCAATAATCCTACATCTACGGGCTGAGCCTACGGAATGCACTTACGGAGAGAACGTGCCCTGATGTGGTTGGTTAATTACTGGGATGCGGTTGGTTTTCAGCAAATCAAGACCCATCCCTCTTAACCATGTCAGCCCGTAAGCATTTTCCGTAACTAAACTGTCCGTAAGTGTAGCATTGCTCAGAGCCAATAATCCTACATCTACGGGCTGAGCCTACGGAATGCACTTACGGAGAGAATGTGCCCTGATGTGGTTGGTTAATTACTGGGATGCGGTTGGTTTTCAGCAAATCAAGACCCATCCCTCTTAACCATGTCAGCCCGTAAGCATTTTTCGTAACTAAACTGTCCGTAAGTGTAGCATTGCTCAGAGCCAATAATCCTACATCTACGGGCTGAGCCTACGGAATGCACTTACGGAGAGAACGTGCCCTGATGTGGTTGGTTAATTACTGGGATGCGGTTGGTTTTCAGCAAATCAAGACCCATCCCTCTTAACCATGTCAGCCCGTAAGCATTTTCCGTAACTAAACTGTCCGTAAGTGTAGCATTGCTCAGAGCCAATAATCCTACATCTACGGGCTGAGCCTACGGAATGCACTTACGGAGAGAACGTGCCCTGATGTGGTTGGTTAATTACTGGGATGCGGTTGGTTTTCAGCAAATCAAGACCCATCCCTCTTAACCATGTCAGCCCGTAAGCATTTTCCGTAACTAAACTGTCCGTAAGTGTAGCATTGCTCCCCGAGAGCACCCCTTCGGTTGCTTCCACCCAGACAACCCCTTCTGCTTGCCTGTTTTCCTCTTCAAGTCACCGGATTGTGGAGCGCCGGCGAGCTCTTGACGAGACGCCATACAACCAAGCGGGACTTCATCGCTAGTGCTAGCATGGTCAGGATAACAGAGTTTGGGTCGGTTACTGTGCTATACGGAAAGAGAGAAGCTTTTCCTCACGCGGGCGATCGGAAGCAGATGACGTGTTCAGGCCAGTATCTATCTCGAACGGATTCTGGGATAGCGGACGAAACAAAAATAAGCAACGAACGGACGGACGGACCAAAGGAACGGACGAAACCACGGAAACGCTTCTTCCTTTATTATTAGGTATAGATAGACTAGGAAAATTGCCCGTGCGTTGCAACGGGAGTTACAAAATAAAATTTTGGTCAAAAAATATCGACGCCAGGTAGAACTTGTACATTGTTGAAAGGTGGCGGTGCATTGCGGAAGTTCAGGTGAGTGAAACCAAAGAGAAAGGATAATCCTTTTTTTCTTGCAACCGAGCAGCATTCAGTAGGCTAAAGATTAGTCTACCGCTTTCTATCGGTTGAGGCCTGAGCCAAGTTAAAAATAATTATTATGTCAATTTTACAATTTTATTTTACAATTTGGATGTGAATCACCATAAATAAGTAGATTTGCACAATATATTCCAACCTCCATTTTCCATAAAAGATCAAGGAACCTGATTCCACACGCTGAATTGGATTTATTTATTTACTCCATATTCTTGGGTCTTGAACTCTTGACAAACTAAGATAAACAGAAAAAATATCAACATTAGGGGCCACCAAACCTTGAAAGCAGTCTTATTGCGCATGTTATTGTTGGACTTAACATCACCATAGCAATCCAGATCGTCAGAAAGAAAAACGCATGAAAGAACCAAAGCTGAAACGATACATAACCACATATAATTGTACATATCACGCGACTGTAATCATCTTGATTTATTTAAATTCATGCAAAGATATAGACAGGGGGCAAACCAATTCAGCAGCGACTATATCACATTACGTCAGCCTAAATCTCATGAAGCTCCTCTCCGTGTTGTCGCACATAGAAGGACTTATGTCACTTGAACAGCAAATTATTGCACCGGGGACTAACCAATCCATTTGGCTTCAACCTATGTATCCTCCTTGCTTAAATTCTGAGCGGGAGGGAGAATAGCAGTATCTGCTCCAACCACGTTGCGTTCTGCGCCTCGGTGTCCTCCTTGTTTCCAGTACGTCGTGGTGAGACCAAAGCAGGTTCGGCCTCCAAAAGCAGACCCCCTCGTCGGTACAATCGACACGAAAATTCTTCAGCGGACGGTGAGTATCTGTAGATCCATCTTGCTTGCTTCCATCGCGGCAGCGGCTGCCTAGTCTGGCGCAGTCGTGGCGCTGCCTTCGTGACGGCCACACGAGGGCCGCTTCTTCAAGTCGGCGCCGGCCGTGGCCTAGGCTGGCGCCAGCATGGGGCTGCTTTGGTGACGGCGGCTGAGGGTCGTTCTCAATTAGTCTCGACATCGGGGACAGGGGCAGCGGGCTCCTTGAGGATCAGTTGGACGCCATCTAAGCGAGACTGTATAGATCGATTATCTATAGATCGACACACGCCGATGCACACGTTGAGGCACGCCACCGCAACCCGCCATGAAGAAGTCGTCGGTTCCTACCGAGCCGAAGCTGGACACCCACTTGACGAAACAATGACCTTCGAAAGCGGCACCACCGCCCAGCCAGTCGGAAGTCCCTAGTCGCCATGAGAACATGAACTCCATGCCGTCAGCCTGCTTGGCGCCGCCGCTGCCCAGAATGAGAAGAACTCATCGGCCGCCTGAGAAGAACTTGTCGGCCGCCTCCGACTACTACATCACGAGATCGCGAAATACTTCATTGATTTGATAGTTCCCGCATGATAGATCCTTGCATATTTATGCATGGACTCCGGAGTCCGGACCGGACCCAGGGTGCTGCACGGTGGACACCTCGTCGACTGCTAAGCGGCAGAGAGCTCGCAGGAGGAGTGCAAGCATAGCTATTTGTCGATGCAATCAATGTGGAACGCGTGCCAACGTCACCGCAGCAAGGCGTGCAACGTCCCGACGTCGAACTCTGTAGTGCATATGACACAATCCGCCACGGGTCCTCTTGGGCGACATCGCTCTGCGGCGATGCTATCTCATCTCTAGGCCGCTCGCGTCGAAGGGTGGAGGAAGTCGCTCGCGTGAGAGAGCTACACCAGGTTGTGTGGCGGTGTAGCCTGTTGATGTCTACGTTCCCCCTCCTTTCCTGTAGACAGTGTTGGGCCTCCAAGAGCATAGGTTTGTAGAACAGCAGCAAGTTTCCCTTAAGTGGATACCCAAGGTTTATCGAACCCAGGGAGGAAGAGGTCAAAGATATCCCTCTCATGCAACCCTGCAACCACAAAGCAAGAAGTCTCTTGTGTCCCCAACACACCAAATAGGTGCACTAGTTCGGCGAAGAGATAGTGAAATACAGATGGTATGAATAAGTATGAGCAGTAGCAACGGTGGCAGAAAAGTGCTTGGTGCGTAGTTGATGGTGGTGGTATTGCAGCAATAGTAACGCAGTAAAACAGTAAACAAGCAGTAGTAACGCAGCAGTATTTAGGAACAAGGCCTAGGGATTACACTTTCACTAGTGGACACTCTCAACATTGATCACATAACGGAATATAAATGCATACTCTACACTTTTTTGTTGGATGATGAACACATTGCGTAGGATTACACGAACCCTCAATGCGGAGTTAACAAGCTCCACAATAATGCTCATGTTTTAGTAACCTTTAGTGTAAGATAGATCAACAGACTAAACCAAGTACTAGCATAGCATGCACACTGTCACCTTCATGCATATGTAGGAGGAATAGATCACATCAATATTATCATAGCAATAGTTAACTCCATAATCTACAAGAGATCATGATCATAGCACAAACCAAGTACTAACACGGTGCACACACTGTCACCTTTACACACGTGCAGGAGGAATAGAACTACTTTAATAACACATCACTAGAGTAGCACATAGATAGTAGTGATACAAAACTCAGATGAATCTCAATCATGTAAAGCGCCCATGAGATCATTGTATTGAAGTACATAGTAGAGAGATTAACCACATAGCTACCGGACAGCCCGAGCCTCGATGGAGAACTACTCCTCCTCATGGGAGCAAGAGGCGGTGATGAAGATGGCGGTGGAGATGGCAGCGTGTCGATGGAGAAGCCTCCGCACCTCCGCTCCGCGTGGTGCCGAACAGACTCCTGTCCCCCGATCTTGCTTCGCGATGGCGGCGGCTCGGGAAGGTTTTCGTGGCAAATTGGTATCGGGTTTTCTGATCCAGGGGGCTTTTATAGAGGAGAGGCGCAGAAGGTCGAAGGGGGCCCACACCCTGGGGCGCCCCCAGGCCGCGCCGGGTGTGGTGTGGGGCCCCCGCTCCCTTCTCTGCGTTTCTCGTGTTCTGATGCTTCCGGGTAAAATAGGAACCCGGCGTGATTTCGTCCGATTCCCAGAATATTTCGTTACTAGGATTTTTGAAACCAAAAACAAAACAGGAACCGGCACTTCACATCTTGTTAATAGGTTAGTTCCGTAAAATGCACGAATATGACATAAAGTGTGCATAAAACATGTAGATAACATCAATAATGTGGCATGGAACATAAGAAATTATCGACACGTTGGAGACGTATCAGCATCCCTGCTTAGTTCTGCTCTGTCCCGAGTAAACGATAACACGTATAATTTGGAGTGACATGTCATCATAATCTTGATCATACTATTTGTAAAGCATATGTAGTGAATGCAACGATCAAAACAATGTATATGACATGAGTAAACAAGTGAATCATATAGCAAAGACTTTTCATGAATAGCACTTCAAGACAAGCATCAATAAGTCTTGCATAAGAGTTAACTCATAAAGCAATAATTCAAAGAAAGATATTGAAGCAACATAAAAGAAGATTAAGTTCTCAGCGGTTGCTTTCAACTTGTAACATGTATATCTCATGATATTGTCAACATAGAGTAATATAATAAGTGCAATAAGCAAGTATGTAGGAATCAATGCATAGTTCACACAAGTGTTTGCTTCTTGAGGTGAGAGAGATAGGTGAACTGACTCAACATTGAAGTAAAAGAATGGTCCTCCATAGAGGAAAAGCATCGATTGCTATATTTGTGCTGAGCTTTGATTTTGAAAACATGAAACAATTTTGTCAACGGTAGTAATAAAGCATATGCATCATGTAAATTATATCTTATAAGTTGCAAGCCTCATGCATAGTGTACCAATAGTGCCCGCACCTTGTCCTAATTAGCTTGGACTACCTGGATTATCACCGCAATACATATTTTAACCAAGTATCACAAAGGGGTACCTCTATGCCGCCTGTACAAAGGTCAAGGAGAAAGCTCGCATTTGGATTTCTCGCTTTTGATTATTCTCAACTTAGACATCCATACCGGGACAACATAGACAACAGATAATGGACTCCTCTTTAATGCTTTAAGCATTCAACAACAATTAATTCTTTTCTCATTAGAGATTTGAGGATGTTTGTCCAAAACTGAAACTTCCACCATGGAGCATGGCTTTAGTTAGCGGCCCAATGTTCTTCTCTCACAATATGCATGCTCAAACCATTAACCTAAGGTGTAGATCGCTCTTACTTCATACAAGACGAACATGCATAGCAACTCACATGAAATTCAACAATGAGTTGATGGCGTTCCCCCGAAACATGGTTATCGCACAACAAGCAACTTAATAAGAGATAAAGTGCATAATTACATATTCAATACCACAATAGTTTTTAAGCTATTTGTCCCATGAGCTATATATTGCAAAGGTGAATGATGGAATTTTTAAAGGTAGCACTCAAGCAATTTACTTTGGAATGGCATGAGAAATACCATGTAGTAGGTAGGTATGGTGGACACAAATGGCATAGTGGTTGGCTCAAGTATTTTGGATGCATGAGAAGTATTCCCTCTCGATACAAGGTTTAGGCTAGCAAGGCTTATTTGAAACAAACACAAGGATGAACCGGTGCAGCAAAACTCACATAAAAGACATATTGAAAACATTATAAGACTCTACACCGTCTTCCTTGTTGTTCAAACTCAATACTAGAAATTATCTAGACCTTAGAGAGACCAAATATGCAAACCAAATTTTAGCATGCTCTATGTATTTCTTCATTAATGGGTGCAAAGCATATGATGCAAGAGCTTAAACATGAGCACAACAATTGCCAAGTATCACATTACCCAAGACATTATAGCAATTACTACATGTATCATTTTCCAATTCCAACCATATAACAATTTAACGAAGAGGAAACTTCGCATGAATATTATGAGCTAAGAACACATGTTCATACGAAGCGGAGCGTGTCTCTCTCCCACAAGCATTTATTCAAACAAAAACAAAAATAGAAACAAACAAACTGACGCTCCAAGAAAAGCACATAAGATGTGATGGAATAAAAATATAGTTTCTGGGGAGGAGGAACCTGATAATTTGTCGATGAAGAAGGGGATGCCTTGGGCATCCCCAAGCTTAGACGCTTGAGTCTTCTTGATATATGCAGGGGTGAACCACCGGTGCATCCCCAAGCTTAGAGCTTTCACTTGATCATGTTGCATCATACTCCTCTCTTGATCCTTGAAAACTTCCTCCACACCAAACTCAAACAACTCATTAGAGGGTTAGTGCACAATATAAATTGACATATTCAGAGGTGACACAATCATTCTTAACACTTCTGGACATTGCATAATGCTACTGGACATTAGTGGATCAAAGAAATTCATCCAACATAGCAAAAGAGGCAATGCTAAATAAAGGCAGAATCTGTCAAAACAGAACAGTTTGTATTGGACGAATTTTAAAATGGCACCAGACTTGCTCAAATGAAAATGCTCAAATTGAATGAAAGTTGTGTACATATCTGAGGATCATGCACGTAAATTGGCTTAATTTTCTGAGCTACCTACAAGGAGGTGGACCCAGATTCGTGACAGCAAAGAAATCTGAACTGCGCAGTAATCCAAATCTAGTACTTACTTTTCTATCAACGGCTTTACTTGGCACAACAAAACACAAAACTAAGATAAGGAGAGGTTGCTACAGTAGTAAACAACTTCCAAGACACAAATATAAAACAAAGTACTGTAGCAAAATAACACATGGGTTATCTCCCAAGAAGTTCTTTTCTATAGCCATTAAGATGGGCTCAGCAGTTTTAATGATGCACTCATAAGAAATAGTATTTGAAGCAAAAGAGAGCATCAAGAGGCAAATTCAAAACATATTTAAGTCTAACATGCTTCCTATGCATAGGAATCTTGTAAATAAACAAGTTCATGAAGAGCAAAGTAACAAGCATAGGAAGATAAAACAAGTGTAGCTTGAAAAATTTCAGCACATAGAGAGGTGTTTTAGTAACATGAAAATTTCTACAACCATATTTTCCTCTCTCATAATAACTTTCAGTAGCAACATGAGCAAACTCAACAA
The DNA here is from genome assembly GCA_030979885.1 of Lolium multiflorum. NCBI lineage: Eukaryota > Viridiplantae > Streptophyta > Magnoliopsida > Poales > Poaceae > Lolium > Lolium multiflorum. The sequence continues at coordinate 299,345,033 of CM061750.1, forward strand.
TATAACTATCACATAAAGCATTCTTATCATGAGTCTCATGCATAAAATAATTACTCTCCACATAGGCATAATCAATTTATTAGTTGTATGGAGCAAATTCAACAAAGTAGCTATCATTATTATTCTCATCATCAAATATAGGAGGTATATTGTAATCATAATCAAATTCACTCTCCATAGTAGGTGGTAACAAAAGACTACTATCATTATAATCATCATAAATAGGAGGCAAAGTATCATCAAAGTAAATTTTCTCCTCAATGCTTGGGGGACTAAAAATATCATGAAAACCAGCTTCCCCAAGCTTAGAACTTTCTATATCATTATCAACAATGGTGTTCAAAGCGTTCATACTAATATTACTCCATGCAAATAAGATTTCATAGGTTTTTTAATTTTCGCATCAAACAATCCATGTTTTAAATCAGGAAATAGAACAAGAAGCTCATTGTTGTCCATTATGCCAAACTAGTGTAAACAAGAACAAAAGATGCAATTGCAGGATCTAAAGGAAATAGAAGCACAAACACGACGGCGCCAGAAAAATACTTTACCTGGAACCGGAGTATGAGTGCCTTTCCTTCTCCCCGAACGGCGCCATAAAAGTGCTTGATGTCACGTTCCTCCTCCTTGACCGTGTTGGCCTCCAAGAGCAGAGGTTTGTAGAACACAAAGCAGTTTCCCTTAAGTGGATACCCAAGGTTTATCGAACTCAGGAGGAAGAGGTCAAAGATATCCTCTCATGCAACCCCGCAACCACAAAGCAAGAAGTCTCTTGTGTCCCCAACACACCAAATAGGTGCACTAGTTCGCTAAGAGATAGTGAAATACAGGTGGTATGAATAAGTATGAGCAGTAGCAACGGTGGCAGAAAGTGCTTGGTGCGTAGTTGATGGTGGTGGTATTGCAGCAATAGTAACGCAGTAAAACAGTAAACAAGCGAGCAGCGATAGCAGTATTTAGGAACAAGGCCTAGGGATTACACTTTCACTAGTGGACACTCAACATTGATCACATAAGAAATAGATAAATGCATACTCTACACTTTTGTTGGATGATGAACACATTGCGTAGGATTACACGAACCTCAATGCCGGAGTTAACAAGCTCCACAATAATGCTCATGTTTTAGTAACCTTTAGTGTAAGATAGATCAACAGACTAAACCAAGTACCAGCATAGCATGCACACCGTCACCTTCATGCATATGTAGGAGGAATAGATCACATCAATATTATCATAGCAATAGTTAACTCCATAGTCTACAAGAGATCATGATCATAGCACAAACCAAGTACTAACACGCACACACCGTCACCTTTACACACGTGCAGGAGGAATAGAACTACTTTAATAACACATCACTAGAGTAGCACATAGATAGTAGTGATACAAAACTCGTATGAATCTCAAATGTAAAGCAGCTCATGAGATCATTGTATTGAAGTACATAGTAGAGAGATTAACCACATAGCTACCGGTACAGCCCCGAGCTCGATGGAGAACTACTCCCTCCTCACAGCAACGGTGATGAAGATGTGGAGATGGCAGCGGTGTCGATGGAGAAGCCTTCCGGGCACTTCCCCGCTCAGGTGCCGGAACAGAGATCCCGTCCCCGCATCTTGGCTTCGCGATGCGCGGCTCGAAGGTTTTCGGGTTTCGTCAATTGGTATCGGGTTTTCTGATCCAGGGGCTTTTATGAGAGGCGGCGCAGAAGGTCGAAGGGGGCCCACACCCTAGGGGCACGCCCTAGGCCGCGCGGGTGTGGTGGCCCCCCCTGGCTCCCCTCGGTTCTCGTGTGTTCCGGATGCTTCCGGCAAAATAGGAACCCGGGCGTTGATTTCGTCCGATTCCGAGAATATTTCGTTACTAGGATTAAACCAAAAACAGCAGAAACAGAAACTGGCACTTCGCATCTTGTTAATAGGTTAGTTCCATAAATGCACGAATATGACATAAAGTGTGCATAAAACATGTAGATAACATCAATAATGTGGCATGGAACATAAGAAATTATCGATACGTTGGAGACGTATCACCTGTAAAGACAGCTACGCCGCACAGATCGTGGAGCTGCTCCACATGATTGCGCGATTATGCGGCAAGAGCCAAGCCATGAAGAATTTGTAGTGTGGTTTTTGACTTCAACACAATTTAGATCCTCGTATGTGCTCGTTGTCGTGATTGTCGCGCCACCGCGACTACTGTCCTCGCCGCCGCTTCCCACGCAAAACCCCCGCAGCCCTTGCTCAAGTCTCGCGCGCGGCGCCCGCCACCTATGCTTGCCGGACACTTGAGCCCATCGACATTGCCGCTTGATTCTTGACAATGTAAATCGATCCTGGAAACTGAGATCTGCGGGACGACTGGCTTGTCGTACGCGGCGTGTCTTTTTTTTTTGACAATCAATACCACATATATTCATAATAACAAATAGTACATGGTAGAGATACACGAGCTGTCTCCAGTGATTACAAAATAAAGTCTAAAAGATACTAGCAAATCTTCGAGGTCTTCAAACTCTTTCTTCTTCCAAGACATAATCTTGTACTTTTCTGAAGGCAGCCAAAGATAGATAACAAACCATAGACCTGTAAATACCAACGAAGGTTCTCCCATAATTTTAATTTGAGCCGCAATGCCAAGGCTGCATGCACGCGCGCAACCATTAAAGTAGTCAATCAACATTCGCAAGAGTACCAACACCAAAGATATCAGGGAATAAAAACCGATCTGCCTTGTCGACGTTGATGGAGAGCCAAGAATACGAATCATCATTGTCGAGGACGTAGCAGCAAAAACTGCGAGGATAATTCTCCTCGCGCAACCATGAGAAAAGATCCAAGATCGATCTGACGAAGTAAGATCTGAACACCCATACCTAGATAATTGTAATCTTTCAGCACCACCATTGACGTCGGGAAGGAGATCTCGTCGTCGAACGAAAGGCCGAAGATCACTTATTGCAGATGATGCCATCTCCATTGCGGGGAAACCAACAAGAAAACGGCGACCAAAAACCTAACATAGACTACTGAAAAGACTACTTTTATTAAAAACTCCACTCATAGATCGGGTTCCCCACTCCTCCCGACGCCGGCGAAGCCGACCGAGGGAGGGGGAACCGGACCCATGGAGGAGGCCGAGCTCAGGCGGCTAGGTTTTTCTCAAGAGGCGGTGCCAGGAGGCGGAAGACTAATAGACTGGCTGGCGTGCGTAAGACTGGGCCCGCCGCCGCCATCGCGTTGCCCCGATCCCCGGTGCCCAGCACGCCTCCGAAGCATGGGAGACGTCAAGCAGCCATATCCGCAAGGCTGATTCGCTTCGCGTGCGTAAGATCAACCGGGCCACAAGACAACCTCTCTCCCTCCCTCCGTCCACGCCTGCCGGTGGCGTCACAAAACCCGCCACAAGATCCATTTCGCTTCATTGTTTTGCGACGCCACACAACGAAAACATATAGTAACACGGCGTATGTTAGGGATTCGATTTTGTATTGTCATGGGACAAGTAATCGATCCGCTCTCTCGATGCGACGAGCTGATCAGGGACGTGCCGGCCATGCGCACGTGGATGTACTGGATCTCGTGGACGGTGTTCGGCCGCCTTCATCGCGGGCGAGTGCAAGGCAAGATGGCGTCGAGGAAAACAAGGTAGCGCGGGGGTGGTGGCACTCGGCGTCAGGTTATACTACAGAGCGGCAGCGGCACAAACGGCCGGCACCGGCGCGGTGGTGCAGGCACCATCGACCTAGTCCATCGGTCACGTTCCCACGCGCGCCTTGACGCGGTCGATAAAGTCCGGGCTGGCCGGAGACGCTACTTGTACCAGCAAACTCCGGCCTTCCTGTGTTGAGCCATCGATCTCCCGCCTCCCCTTTGTCATGCAGGCACCCGCCGCGGCTTGTCGTCGGCCCCCGGCGAGCTCGACCTTAACGCGGCCGCCTGATTTTCCATCGCTAACACGGCTGAAGATGAATTAATTGATCGTCTGTGTGGCGGACGTCCTGGTATTTATAGGTACATAATGCAGGCCAACCCTGCCTAGCTGGGTTATTTCTATTCAGATCCAACTCTGCTTTCACGGTACCCGGGCTAGCTTGGCTGTTTTGATTTGGATCGAACTCTGTTTTGATCTTTCCTTAGTCCTTTGACGTACTTACTTAACATGGAGCTGTTTTGATTTGGATCAAACTCTGTTTTATGAGACGTACATAAGGTGGGTAGTGTGCATGTAGACGGACGAAAGCGCACTTTAAAACGGACGAAAACGCATTTAGACGGACCAAACCAAGGAAACGTTAGCTCCTTTATTATTAGGTATAAATATAGATTTGCTTTCAACACTGCCCAAAGGAAGCAAATGAGGTTGCTCATGAGCTAGCTAGATTTAAAGCATCTTCAGACGCGTCCCCCAAAGCGTCTCCAAACGCATCCGGATCGAGCATTCGGGGGACGTGTTTCATTCGTGCCGCGTTTGGGGGACGTCGCTCCCCAGCCGCGTCCCCTAAACGCCGCCCCCAAACTTTAATATACTTTTTTATTTAGTATATAGAAGAAATGTGTAGGTTAAATAACGCTGCTAATATTCAAAGCGGTGCAACATACACAAATTACATATAAAAACTTCGAAAAATATAAACAAATTTACATATAAAAATTTAAACTACTTCTTCTTTGATGGCCCCTCCTCGTCGTCCTCACGGTGGCGCTTCCTGCTCGTCACCTCTTCCGAAGAGGCGGTGTCGGTCGACGCGTCGGAGGAACTTGTGTCCTCCTCGTCGTCGACGGTGCTCGCCGGCTGCGCCTCCTCCTCAGCCTCTTCCTCCTCCTCGGCCTCGGCCTCCTCCTCGGCCTCGGCCTCCTCCTCCCCCTCCTCCTCCTCGGCATCTTCATCGTCCTCCTCCTCCTCCTCCTCGGCCTCCCATTCCTCGCCGTTGTCCGGCGGCGGGGAATCATCGCCGCTGCTGGGTGTTCGGACTCTGTCCCACCAATGGTGCCATCCTGGAGACTTGCCCTCGTTGTCGGTGTCTCGATGAAGCCCGTGAGAGGTCGCTTCTTTCATCGTGAGAAGGTTGGATTAATGGCGGCCGGCTGAAGATCCGAAAGAGCCTACGTACGGGTCTGGCTGAGCGGATGAACGGCAGCACAGATATCGAAGAGACCGGCGGTTGCTCTTCCGTAGAGTTCGCGCTCCATTCCGCAAGTTCCGTAAGGCCGATCAATGTGACGGTTCCACTTCCCGACAACCGCTTCGTCTTGTAGCGGCGGTTGACAGTCTGTCCGTGAGTCGCCGGGACATCGGCCGGTCCCGCCACGCCGCGCTCGCAGGCTGTAGGAACCGGCGTGCCTCCGAGTGTCCCCTCGGGTAGCGGGACGGGCTCGGGGCACCGGACACCGTATCGGACCGTGCCGGACAAAAAGAGGCTTTGGGGGACGCGCTAAACATTTTTTTGTCCGACGCCCCCAAATCCTTTGGGAGACAAGTGGCTCATGAGCTAGCTCGTCATAGTTTTGATAGTAAAAGCTCTTGTACTTGGGACGATGATCCCCCTAGGTTCCTCTTAGATAAGCTGTTAAATGATGTAACCAAACTTTGATTTGTGGCGGCAAGTTTCAGACGCACTCTTTTCCTTACCAGGGTACCTAAGGGGACTGGAAGGTTTTTAATGAGGCGGCATGTTTAATATATTTATGTTTACCCAAAAAGTAATTGTAGGTAGAGGGTAAATTTATCACGTCCTTTAGTTGATTGTAGCATGTGCACAAATATGACATGGTACACAATATGCATAAACAGAATATTATATTATCATAATATCACATCATAAGACAAGATGAGTCTACAACATAATGAATATGAGTTCGCATGATACCACAGATTTATTACTCTCCACTATGAAGATAGTAAAATAGACGGATATTTGATTCGGCTCTTGGGTGCATATGCTCCCTCCACCTAAAATATATATTTTTAATTTTAAAAAAATTCTAACAATTTTTTTTGCATGTACGTGAGATAATTTTTGTGGTAGATGTAAAAAAGACAAAACAAGTCTAAAAAAAGCTTTATTTTGAACACTAAATTTTGTCTTTTTTACACAGCCTAAATAATAAGTTGATTTTTCATGAAAAGACTTTGTGCCTACTTAGCATGTGAAGAAGTACACGTGAATTTTTGGTTTGAAATTTTTTAACATTTCAAAATATATCAAAGTTGCAGTTCAAACTAAAGGGAGCATATGCACCCAAGAGCCAAAACACCACTCCTGTAAAATAGATTAGTAACGTGTGCATGTTACTACTCTATATTACTCTCCACTATGATTAATCTTATACACCTTGATGTGCATCCGTGATTTCCACGTGGCATCTTCATAATGTTCAATGTATTAACGCAGATTTTTGGTGTTTTTGGATGCAAAAAAGACGTTGCACTGAGTGCATTGCTGCGATACACTGATGGGACGACCGCGGTCGTTGGCGACAAAATGGTAGCTGCTTCTCCCACAGCGGTCGCTATTTGAGCGAGACACAACGTGGGGTCGTTGTGAGCATGGGTGCGCACGACCGAATACCACCGATCCAGCAAACTCCAGGCAAAAAAAGCACTGTTACATTCGCCGGCGGCGCCTTCCGGAACTCAACACTCCTGCCAGATCGAGAAGAGCAAACCTCAGGTAAGTCTTCATCTTCGCCCAAGAGAGACCCTAGGACCGCCGCCTTTATTCAGGTCGGCCCCCCACACCGGCGACCATCCCAGGCTGGCCACAGTTGCCGCCGGAGACACCAAGCGCAGATCGCGTTGTCCGGAGACACCGCACACGCCCTGGGCACCGCCGCAGCTGATAGCCAGCCCTCCACCGGCGACATCAGCCATCGTCGGCTTCCACGCCTATCCACCTCGCCGCCAGAACGCGGTGACAGATCGAAAGACCCACCACCACCATCCGCAGGCCGACCATCTCCGGCGAAGAAGAGGGCCGCCTCCGCCATCAAACCTGTGGATGCTGCCCCCAGCGTCCCGTGTCGCGGAGAAGCCCACGAGCACCACCGCACCCACGACGGAGACACACACAGGTCATGCACGCAGACTGGAAGGAATTGATCCCACCTCCGGCACAATGCCAGCCACCGCTGCACGCCATGGCACTGAGGAGGACCTGACTCTGCGCTGAGGCCACCCGCTGCATGGAGAGAGACAGGTTGGGGAGGTTGGGAAGGCAAGAGGACGGGGTGGTTCCAACTTTCAGCCTTGACGATGTGGGACGAATAGATGAGAAGAGATAAACGAGTATTTGCTGGCTCCTCGGGCTGTTGAAATCGCCAAGATCAAGCTTTCAAACATGGTCCACTGAAGATTTGATCACATGACACAGATTCGGCCGGCAGCTTCCATGATGTTTGGCATCCAGCGATGGCCTGAGTTTGAGGCTGGCTATCTGTTTGCTACATACGTGCTCAGCTTGGTTGATAGTGATCAACAACCTGCAGAGCAGAAAAGCTGTATATCATGCAGATGGCTCCGAACCTTGGGAGACGTATGGGAGCCGGAACCATACGAAGGGTACGATGATCCAGAACACCGTGATTTGGACCGTCGTTTTGCCAGAGTTCCTTTGCGCCAAGAAAACACGATCGCCGCAATTGCTAAGACGATAAATGAGTTTAATTCATGAAGCCAAGCACGCCAGACACGCGCCAAACTGAGGCATGGCCCTGCCACTCAATAGGTAGCTCGGCGATTGTCATCATCGCCTAGCTACATGAATCCTGTCCCGCTCATGATACCGTCACGCAGGCGGTAGATGATACAGTTATGGCATATATCGCCAGCGTCACGATTACACGTATGCTGTTCTCTATGCATGAACGAGTGGTCGGCAAGTCCCGACGACTTTACACGGAAGTCAGCATGGACGACGAAGATCATTGCATCCATCCGCCACAATATTAAACAACACGCGCGCTCTATTCGGAATGAGCTGCCGACGCTGCCTTCGGCAGAACTTTAACGTTTTTTTTTGCGGTAACATGGCTGCTGGTCCCGTCACTGCCTTTGTCACCATCTATGCTGTCGCCGTCGTTGCTCGAATCCTGACAGGCCTCCGAACCTGAAATGTACTGTCTGAACGGTAATTTTATCAAAAAGATACCCGTCGTGGTTCGGGCCTAAAAATATTTCAAGCCGCAATCAAAACTCAACAGCCATACATCACGTCTGAGAGGCCAGAATAAACCATATCCGCTTCTCGCTTCATGCTTCCTGGCACCGGGCATAATCACACTGACGCAACGATCTAGCCAGTTCTCCGCCTCTTTCTCCTGCACCGCGAGCCATTTCCGTTCAGCGCCGCCGCCAGATTGTCCACGGCGAAGCGGGCTCGAGCGCGGCGGGAGCTCGAGCCAGCGCGTCGGCGAGAAGACGGAGGCGGAGAAGGACCACTACGACGCTGCTGTATCCAGGGTCGCACCGTCGCCGGTATGGCATCGCCCGCGCCCGCATCTCTCCTCCAGCGAGTCCGCGGCGTACCGCCGCCGCCGCTTCGTCATCCTCGAGCTCCCGCCAGCGAGTTAGAGAGAAATTGCATGGATATACAGACCCTACAAACTTTAACCGCCCAATCAAGAAGTGGGTTTGTGTACCTACACCGGGACGGGGAGCCGAAGAGAGGGTGCCACTTGTGCAGGAATTGGGTTTGAGTCCTTAAAGCGCAACGCGCGCTGGCCACGCGACTTGGAGGTGTACCGGGCAGCCAAACGAACAGTTTTTTTTCTCTCGACAAGTTTTTTCTCTCGAAAATAGTTGTCCATGACAACCTATATCCAAATTATGCGGTCTACCAATTGTGTCCTTAGAGCATCTCCACTCGTCTCCCCGACGAGGCCCCCGAGCGACGTTTTTTCATCCGGACGGCGGCCCGGCCCAACGCCCCCGGTTCCTCGTTTTCGTCCGAATTTGGCCCTTCATCCATCCGGCGAGCCCACGCTATCCCCCGGTCCCCCTCGGCGCGCCGGGGACTCCTGGGACGAAGAACCCTGGCGAAACGCCGTGTGGACCTCGAGTCGGCGATGTGAAAGCCAAATCCTATCGATTTCCTCCAATTTTCTTGTGATATCCTCAATCTCTCCCAATCAATGTGTCCATCCTCCTCCTCGTCTTCCAGTTCCAGTTCCCGTCCTCGTCTTCTCGTCCACCACCGTTCTCCTCCTCGTCTTCTCGTCCACCACCATGCCGCCGAAGGCGAGGAAGCCGCGGGCGAAGAAGGAGCGGCCGCCGGGTATGTCGAACGCAGAGTGGGCGGCGGACGAGATCCGGCGCCAGGTCGAAACAAGCGGCAGGGTGGAGAGGTCGAAACAAGCCGCCTTCAAGAGGGCGGCGGCGGCCCAGGACGACCAAATGAGGAAGATCAAAGATAATGATGAGCATGGGCCATACTCAATATGGCGGCGGCGCCATGTTCCTCATGCAGATACCCAAGAGGCAATAATAAAATGGTTATTATAATATATCTTTGTGTTTATGATAATGTTTGCATACCATGCTATAATTGTATTAACCGAAACATTGATACATGTGTGTTATGTAAACAACAAGGAGTCCCTAGTAAGTCTCTTATAACTAGCTTGTTGATTATTGGATGATCATGGTTTCGTGATCATGAACATTGGATGTTATTAATAACAAGGTTATGTCATTATGTGAATGATGTAATGGACACACCCAATAAAGGAGCATAAGATCACGTCATTAAGTTCATTTGCTATAAGCTTTCGATACATAGTTACCTAGTCCTTTGACCATGAGATCATATAAATCACTTATGCCGGAAGGGTACTTTGATTACATCAAACGCCACTGCGTAAATTGGTGGTTATAAAGGTGGGATTAGGTATTCGGAAAGTATGAGTTGAGGCATATGGATCACGGGATTTGTCCATCCCGATGACCGATAGATATACTCTGGGCCCTCCGTGAAATGTCGCCTAATTCGGGCTGCAAGCATATGAATGGTTCATAAGAGATGACATACCACGATATAAAGAGTACTTTTCATGAGACGAGGTTGAACGAGGTATAGACACCGATGATCAAACCTCGGACAAGTAAACATCGCGTGACAAAGGGAACTGTATCGTATGTAAATGGTTCATTCGATCACTAAGTCATCGTTGAATATGTGGGAGCCATTATGGACCTCCAGATCCCGCTATTGGTTATTGGTTGGAGAGAAGTCTCAACCATGTCCGCATAGTTCGCGAACCGTAGGGTGACACACTTAAGGTTTGATGTCGTTACAGTAGATATGGATACAGGATTGAGTTCGGTTTTGTTAGGAGTCTCGGATGGGATCCAGGACATCACGAGGAGTTCCGTAATGGTCCGGAGAATAAGATTCATATATAGGAAGTCATATTCCAAGTTTGGAAATGATCCGCATTTATGGAAGGTCTTGTAAGTTTCTAGAAAAGTCTCGAAGAAAACGCACAGGAAGTGTGGAGTCCCGGATGGACTCACAACCATGGCCGGCCAACCCTAAGGGGAGTCCTGTGGACTCCACCAGCAAGGGCCACAACCCCCTTGGGTAGGACTCCCCCTTGAGTAGGTTTCCCACTTTTGGGAGGTTTTGTTGTTGGGGGTCTTATTCGAAGACTTGAACTACAACTCTTGGGGCTTGACTCCATATAATGAGGGGCATAGGGAGGGGCCGGACACACCTTGCCACCCTTGGCAGCCCCAAGTGGCCGGCGCCCAAGCCCCTCTCCCCAAAACCCTAGCTACCTCTCCTCCACATACAACTCCCGCATACGCTTAGGCGAAGCCCTGCCGGAGTTCTCCACCACCACCGCCACCACGCAGTCGTGCTGGCGGGATTCCAAGGAGGATCTACTACTTCCGCTGCCCGCTGGAACGGGGAGGAGGACGTCATCTTCATCAACACCGTACGTGTGACCAAGTACGGAGGTGCTGCCCGATTGTGGCACCGCCAAGATCTTCTACGCTTTTGCAAGCGGTCAAGATCTTCTACGCGCTTTTGCGCAAGTGATCGACTACATCCACCACGAGATCTAATCTCGTTAGGCTTTGGAAATCTTCGAGGGTTAGTCTCATAATCTTCTCGTTGCTACCGTCTACTAGATTAGATCTTGGCTTGTGTTTTTCGTTCTGCGGTAGAAATTTTTTGTTTTCTATGCTACGAATCCCATCGGTGGTATCGTGAGCAGTTGTCTATGCATAGATTGGTTGCACGATTAGAACACATTGGGCGTTGATGCTTTGTTGTCTTTAGTTCGTGTACTTTGCATCTCAGATGGTGGACAGAAGTGGTCATTGCTAACTTTACATGACCATGCTCATGAGACTTGCTCCATGTCTTGAGACATGCAACTGTATTGCATAAGTGGCTTTGCGGGTATCTGTCCCTCCCACCATAGTGAAGATTCAATTTACTCTTTCTATTGACAAACACTAGTATCACCGTTGTGGTTCATGTTCGTAGGTAGATTGAATCTTACTCAAACCCTAAACCACGTAAATATGCAAACCAAATTAGAGGCGTTTAACTTGTTTTTGCAGGGTTTGGTGATATGGCCATGATGTGGTGATGAATATGTATGAGATGATCATTATTGTATTGTGGCAACCTGCAGGAGCCTTATGGTTGTCTTTAAATTTCATGTTGAGTATTATTTCAAAGTAGTTGTAATAGCTGCTACATGGAGAACAACCATGAAGACGACGCCATGAACCTGACGCTACGCCGACGATGATGGAGATCATGCCCGTTGATGATGGAGATCATGTCCGTGCATTGGAGATGAAGATCAAAGGCGCAAAGACTAAAGGGCCATATCATATCACATATGAATTGTGTAACATCCCAAATTTCAATTAAAGGAAGAAGAAGAATTCCAGAGATCCAAAATTTAGAACCAACAAAAACTTTTAAATTGCATATAGTGCCATGCATAGGATTTGTGCATTTTGAGTGATATGCCATGATGATTGTTATATTGTGTATGTGATGAACTCCAAAACCCTAGAGTGATCAAGTGATGATCACCAACCAAATAAATCAAAAAGAGAAAGAAATCAAATATTAATAAAATCCTAAAAACCCTAACATATGGTCTATGTCATTTTTGTAAATTTGACCCTAGACCCATTTGATCTTCACCAATACTTGTAATATGATATTAAAGAGTAATTACAACTTTGAGAATCAAAGATATACCATTTAAACCAAATTCAAAATTTAAAATATGATCACATGAGATAATGGTCATTTCTGACTTTTATAGTCTCTGGTCACCACTTTGAGCCTCTCTATTTCAAAATTTCTAAACTAAACAAATTCAAATCTTTGCATGTCATCCAAGTACATCACAAGATGAACAACTTTTGTAAAGATCAATATATCTAATTCATTTTGGATCAAGAGATATGATCAAGAGAAGATGAGACATTGAAACAAATGCAACATTCTCCATTTTTCAAATGTGATCAAACCAGGCCACCACTTGACCATCACTTGCCCTAGCAATGATCCTTGGACACTCATACACCGAGCCCATGCAAGGGAAGCCAAGGAGAGGGCCAGACATGGCGTGGACATGGCCATGCCGGCCACGTCGCCACCGACGCGCCTCCCCTCTCTTCCCTCCACAGCAGCCCTCGCCACCGTGCCAAACGCGTCGACGATGATCTCCTGGATCCGCCCGTACGCGCCCTTGACCGCGAGGACGACGCCACGACTCGCCACGGTCGCGCCCAGACGCCCCAGGTACGCCGCGAGCGGCATGGGCGACGTCACCGTGCACGGACGCGCGCGACACGGCCACGCGTCGCTCGCAGCACTCCGCCGTACCCCGACCAAACCCGCGCGCCCTGGTACCTTCCTCGCCACGCGGAGCTCGCCGGACAGGCTTGCGTCACGCCTTGGCGACCACGGTCGCCGGAGAGGACAAGCGCGCCCGCCGCGGCCGCGACAGTACATGCACGGACCCGACCACCCTACGCGTCCCCTTGCCGCGCCGTTCACGCTCGTAGCTTCGCCGTGACGTCGTGAACATGACCCCGTCGTCGCCTAGCCCTCTAGCCCACCGGAGCGGCCGCGCTCTTGTCGCCCTTGCCGCAGCACCACGGCCACCCTCGCGCCTATAAAAGGAGGCCTCGACGATCCCTTCACACCACCACACTCCCTCTCCTTCCTCGACCACCTCAGCACCCTCTCACCATGCTCGGGACAGCCACCGTACGCTCCTGGCCTCGCTAGATCGCCGCCGCCTGTCGCAGCTCGACGATCGCTGGAGAAGGACGCCGCCCTCAGCTGCCGTCACCAGAGCTTCGCCGTCGTCCACCACTTCACCGAGCACACTGACCAACCCTAGCTGGAGCCACGGTGAGCCTCCGACCCCCTACCTGAGCCGCTGGCGAGCCCCTCTCTCGCCGTCGACGATGATGAATGTGCGCCGTTGATCTGTGTTCTAATCTAACAACCCACACCGCCCGCACTTTCGCGTAAAGAGAGGCCGACGGGGTGGAGCCCCTGGCCGCAGCCCACGCGTGGATGCGTGGTGAGCTGGCCTTGGGGCCGTTTTAAACGTTTAGGCCCAGTTAGTTTTCCCGCCGGCCTTTTAATTCAAATCTCGTTTAATAAATTCAATTCAAATTCAATACTGGACCCAACTTTGAAAATTCATAGAATCTGTTTGGCTTGGCCAAATTTGACAAACTTTATATTGTTGGAAAGCTAGTAAAAAGATATACAATATGCCACTGGTCTCACCTCGAGATCTGTTGTGGAAATAAAATGATAAAAAGAAGAAGGCAGGGACTTTTTCCTATTCAAATAATTATTAAAAATCAACCAAAATAGATATTTAATTAATTCCAACTCCAATAGCTCACCTTTGACTTACACTAATTGTTTCTGCAAGAAAATGGTGTGGTCACCTTGTATGATCATGCCCTAGTTTAATAAATGGACAATATGGCTAGTTTAGTTAAGTGATATTGTCCAAAACTATTATGTAAATCATATGGAGTATTTTACTTCATTTAAATCTTGTCTCAAGTGAATTCATGTGATGTTTGAACCCCTGGTCAAACACTCTTATATGAATACTTGGAGAATTAAATCATTTGTAGAATTATTAAATGGTATGAGGTGATCTACCTCATTTAAATCATTTTCTCAAATGATGATAATGAATGTTTGACTTAGGTCAATATGAATTCATATATGATTATTTGAGAAGTTAAATCTTAAGAAGATTTCAATGAGAGGAAATTATTCCTCTCAAGAACTAAATAGAGATTATTAATTACCTATGTAATGAGATGAAATTACTTTTCTTTAATAAAGAAAACCAATGCACCTAATTATTTTATGTGCATAGTTTGTGTGAAGTAATGATGTGCTTAGTATAGCTCTTGAGCTTGTTGAGTGATTATACCTCGTATTCCAATTTAGACGCTAGCACCGGAGATTACCAAGAGGAAGGAGAATTCTACCCAGAAGAAGAAGGAGAAAACCTAGAGAACTACAAGGGCAAGCTAATACTCTTGCAAAGTGCAAAGCCCTCCATGGGCAAGGCACCATGATTCTTACCTTTCTTCATACTAGCCTATCCTACATTTACACCATACAAGTTTTACTTGTTGTGTTTTCAAAGAATTGATTTAAAGTGGTCTAGGTGAATAAGATTACTAGAGTAGCAAAGTTAGTTTTATAGATAGCAAAGCAATGTAGCACCCCTCATGATTAGTGCTAGTGCTAAAATACTAAAATTTGACTACTCTAGATGGGAACATATGACTTGCTGAATCTGAAACCTTGGAATGATGAAGCATTCCATTGAATGATTGGAGGTTGAATATGAACAAGAGAAGATAGTGATTTTTGATGAAAACCTGATATTGGTTTGAATGCGATACCTTTCCAATTTTGAGTACCCCCACAATACCTGATTATGGGTAGGGCTTAACTAGAAAATTATGTACCTTAGTATGGGTTCCCTCTGAACACACATCATAGGGGTTATGTCGAGGCTGCCTCCATTGTTGAGAAATGATGTGAATTGAGGTGAATTGTACGGCCAAGCCCTGTGCAGTTCCCGGGTTAACAGTTGGTTTCACTGGGAGGCCAAACTCATGGGGAGAGGTGCTCATACTAGGATGTGTAAGTGAAAGGTTATGGTTGATGATCCGCGTACTGTGTTACGATGACTCGGAGTTATTCCGACGGATGAAATCAAATGTTGTGGCACAAGTGTGCAACCTCTCATAGAGTGTAAATCTTCGAATAGCCGTGTCCACGGTTACGAACGGTTGGAAAGGCCATACAGTTTCCTGTGTCAGAATTTTGAAAACCTTAGTGAATGTGAATGGTGACTTGGTGACTTGTTGGAATTACAACCAATGTTGTGGGAATGACACTAATGTTCCCACTTGAGTTAGTTAGCACATGATCAAATACCTGTGAACTAAAATATGGCTTATGCAAAATAAACTAGAGCTTAGTACTTTTACTCAAAGAGTTGGCATTTTACATTAGTATTAGTTTGCAAGTACTTAAAGTACTTATGGCTTTGTCCCCGGCTATTCAAATGGCCGTGAGTACGATGATGAACAACGTAACTATCACGAGGAGCACCAAGCAGACGCCACGACAACTCAGGGGTTTCTAACGTCAAATGTTGGCCTGTGGACTAGAGAGTCCATTTGTTGTTACGCTTCCGCTATGTATGAACTTGTGTATGTATGTTGATCGATAGATCAACTATTTGTGTAAGATGAATCATGTGATTCAATGTTGTAAGACAATATGGCTTGTAATAAATAATGACTGTGATATTTGACTATTATGCCTCGCAACAACATTATCCCGGGATTGCGATGAATGACATAATAGGCATCCGGACTTTAAAAAAAATCCGGGTGTTGACAAGTTGGTATCAGAGCCATTGTTTGACCTTAGAAAACCTTAGTTAGAATGGGCGTTCATAAAAACCTAACTTTGAAATCAAAATGAAGAGAATATTTATGAAAAGTTACTCATACTCTTGTCTTGGAGGCTTTTTTGAAATTTGATAAATGATGCTCTTTCTTATTATGTCTACTTAAAATTTTGCCACACTTGTTCAATCTCTAACTTACTCTCCCAATTCACTTTCAGATGGAGCCCAACGCACCCGTCAACACCAAGTTTTATCAACTTGGTAACGGAGGCAGCTTGATCTTCGAGCACGATCTCACCGCGGTCTCGAACTTTCTGGGACGCCTCCAGCCCGAGTTCCATGGGATCCAGGTGAATGATCAGCTCCGGGCGCGAGCTGCAATGGACTGGTTATCACATCTGAGGGGAAACAGGAGTCTCCACCCTGAGAGAACTTCCGTTTCCTCTTCCGTGAGAGCAACCGGCTCGATGGGCTTGCACGAGGCCCGGCAGAGGCACCGGCATGCCTCTGCGTACGTAACGCGGTGCGCCGCTAGCTTCCATTTCGCTCACCCGGTGAAGCGTGATGTCAGCAGAGTGCTCTGCGGGCTCAGCCTCCCACCCCGAGCTGAGGCACCACGCCGAGCACCTAGACTTCATGCTCTACCAGACTCAGAAGGACCTCCGGTGTACGCGAATCCTGTACTCACTCCCTCGCACCGGCCACTCATGGCGATGCTATCAAGATGCTGTCCAGGAGGATCCACATCAGCTTCCCCGCCTCGCGGTGTGCGAAGAGGACAAGCACACGCGCCTTCACGCCTCGATAGCGCCACTGAGACCACCGCTGCGCCCAGGAGGATCAGCCGAGAGAGATGGAGGATGAGGAGGTCGGTACCACATTCAGGAGGAGGCGCCCTTCCTAAGTGACGATGATGACTTTGAGGAGGATGAGTTCACTCTGAGGGAGGAGGATTATGCGTTCCCCGGGAGCTAGGACTCGATGATGTCGTTCCCATCGACATTGAGGATGAGGGTAGCCACACTTGAGCACTGATGTAGGCATGAGTTGTATCCCGACCTTTGTATCGTAGCATGTGAAATGGTTCTTAAAACCATTGGAGTGTTGAACTGTTAGTTTGTAATGTGTTATGTGGCATGAATGAATGAATGAATGTTTGTGTGTGTCATCAAAAGCATTCAAGTTTTACAAGTTTTTAAACTCACTCAAAATAAACCTTAGAAATTTCCCTCTTATCTTATCATTTTCAGTATATTCAGATGGCCCCTCCCAATCGCAACAACAACGATGCCATGATGCAATTGCTGCAAACCCTGCTTCAAGACAGGTAGACTGAAAGAGCTGAATGTCAAGCCAACATCGCAGCATTGCAAAACCTTGCTAACCAAGGCCATGGGAATCATGATCATCCCGGATCCAAACTCAAGAACTTCCAGAACACCAACCCTCCGGTGTTCAGCAAGACTGAAGAACCCCTCGACGCCGACGACTGGCTCCAGACTATGGAGAACAACTTGGAGGTCGTCGGAGTTGAAGCCAACGAGAAGGTCCTGTTTGCAACCCACTACCTTGCCGGACCAGCCCGAGCCTGGTGGACCAGCACCCGTGCCATGAACGGAGGTCAAGTCATGACTTGGGCAGATTTCCAAGCTCAAGTTCAGCAAGTACCATGTGCCCCCGGGTCTTATCAAGAAGATGCGGGATGAATTCCGCGAACTCAAGCAAGGACGGATGACGGTGGTAGAATACCGCGGCTGTGTTCCTTACAATCGTCAAGGTACGCCCCGGATGAGACCGACACCACTGAGAAGAGGCAAGAGAGACTTCTTAACGGACCGTATGATGAGATGCAGATCATCTAGTCAACATCCCTTTGCCTCACCTGAAGTTCTTCTTGTTGACTCCACTATCTTGATGGAGGGCAAGGAACTGTAAGCCAATGAGAACCGTTGATAACCCACAAGTATAGGGGATCGCAATAGAGCCTTCGAGGGAAGTAAAACCCACATATTGATTCGACACAAGGGAGGTAAAAAAGAATACTTATAAGCCTTAACAACCGAGTCGTCAATTCAGTCGCACTCCGAAAAGCACTAGTAACAAAGTGATGCAAAGCAAAGAGAATATGAGAGCAAAGAGTAACAAGAATACGTGCCAGCTAGCAGCAAGAATATGAGAGCAATGGCACCGTAAAATAGTTGATACTACTTCCAATGTCATGTAGAACTAGTATATGATGATGAAAGATGGACCGGGGTTCCCAGCTATCTACACTAGTGGAAACTCTCCAATAACAAGTGTTGGGTGAACAAATTACGTTTGGGCAATTGATAGGATTGAAATAGCATTAAGACAGAACATCAAGATTATTAATCATGTATGCATGTTTCCTATATATAGTCATACGTGCTCGCAATGAGAAATTTGTACAACATCTTTTGTCCTACCAACCGGTGGGTAGCCGGGCCTCTAGGGAATCTACCGGAAATTAAGGTACTTTATTAGAGCACCGGAGCAAAGCATTAACACTCCGTGAAACATGTGATCCTCACATCAATACCATCCCCTCCGGTTGTCCCGATCACACTGTGGCCTTTGCCCCATGGGCCACATGTGCATACAACTTGTAGATACAATCTAAGCAATAAGTATAGAGCTTAAATCTAAGATCATGCCACTCGGGCCCTAGCATTAAACATAACAAGATTGCAGGAACAATAACTTCACAAACTTTATAGATAGACTAATCATAATGTATCATCCATCGGATCCCAACAAACACAACACCGGTTACATCAGATGAATCTCAATCATGTAGCAGCTCATGAGATCATTGTATTGAAGTACATGGGGGAGAGAATACCAACTAGCTACAACTAGAACCCGTAGTCCATGGGGAACTACTCACGGAGCATGATGGAGGCGTGCCGATGGAGATGGCTTCCGGGCACTTCCCCATCCCGGCAGTCGATCAGACTTCGTCCCCGAAATGGAGTTTCGCGCGGGTGGCGGCGCCCCCTGAGTCTTTCTCGGAGTTTCGTCAATCGGGTATCGCGTTTTCTTAGGCCGAAAGGGGCTTATATAGGCGAAGAG
The DNA here is from genome assembly GCA_030979885.1 of Lolium multiflorum. Classification (NCBI taxonomy): domain Eukaryota; kingdom Viridiplantae; phylum Streptophyta; class Magnoliopsida; order Poales; family Poaceae; genus Lolium; species Lolium multiflorum. The sequence goes on from CM061750.1 coordinate 299,364,088, forward strand.
ACGAAGTCGGAGGGGCCACGGGGCCCCCGCAGGGCCGGCGCGCCAGCCCGGGGCCGCGCCGCCATGTTGTGTGGTGGCCCCCTGGCCCCTCTCCGACTCCTGAGTTTCTGGAAGGTTCCGGGAAAATAAGATGTTGGGTCTTTGTTCGAATCCCGAGAATATTGCCCGAACAGCCTTTCTCGAACCAAAAACAGCAAAAACAGGAACCGGCACTTCGGCATCTTGTTAATAGGTTAGTTCCGGAAAATGCATAAAAACATTATAAAGTGCAAGCAAAACATGTAAGTATTGTCATAAAACAAGCATGGAACATCAGAAATTATAGGTACGTTGGAGACGTATCAACCGCAAACGCCGCATGATGCACCAGAGTGGGCCCAGCAATACTCCAAAGTATCGCCCACCAAGCGAGGTTTTGCCCTTAAAACAACAAGCCCTGCATGCAGACTTCACGCCCGGATTTCAGAACCGGGAGGGAGGGAAACCCCCAGGCCAGGAGGCCATTCCAACCACAACCCCAATTACCGCCAACACCAACCACTTCAACCGTGCCCCAATGAGAGCCCCCAACCCCAACAACAACAACAACAACAACACCAGCACCGCTCCAAGGACTGGTAGCAATGCCATCCCCGTCGCAACCAAGGACAAGTCCACTATCACTTGCTATGAGTGCGGTGTAGTGGGACACTACTCCAACGAGTGCCCCAAGAGACTCACCAAGCTCGCCAGCAACACCGCTGCACCTGTTCAGCAGCAACGCCGCGTTTCCACCGGAAAGAAGTTCGCCCCCAACCACCCCAATAACCGCAACGGCCGTCTCTTCCATATGAACGCCGAAGAAGCCCAGGAAGCACCAGATGTTGTACTGGGTATGTTTCCTGTCAACTCAGTACCTGCCAGAGTGTTGTTTGATTTCGGAGCATCTCATTCTTTTGTCACTGAAGACTTTGCATCAACAAGTAAAATTCAACCTATCAGTTTGAAACATGTCATGATAGTTCAAATCCCCGGATCAACCACTAAAGCCCGAAAATTTTGTAAAAAATGTACCCATCAGAATACATGAAGTAGATTTCTATGCCAACTGATAATTCCGGGAACCAAAGGTTAAATAGCGCCGCCGGTATGATTGATGGCTACATCATGGAATGATTGACTTGCCAAGAAAGCCACTACCATGACCAACAGCAATCGTATCATAGTAGAACATGTCTCTGAACTGCTACCTAGAAATTTCACCTGCAACCAAAGTGTAGCCAAGCCAACTTCTTTGGATCGATCGTAGTTGTCCGTCGACATTCTCGATGTGTTTCGATGGTTTACCCGCATGTTCCCGCATCGATATCGAAGCCCATCATCGCAGTTAATCCCCGAATCGACCCATAGCCCGTGAGAGCCTATAGCATGAACCCAGCTAGTAGCTAGTGGAGTCAAGAAGCGAATCGG